>CM031234.1:328757141-329304881 GCA_018340775.1 Taxus wallichiana var. yunnanensis
GTCTATAAGTGTACACCTTTGTTCAAATACTTCAAAGAGTCCTACAACGGCACAATAAGTGTTGTTGATGGGCCAAATGTATATGAACTAGAAACAAATCAACAAATCATCCTCGACAACACAAATCTGGTCCCCCAGAACAAAAATTAGTTCCTCGACGGTGGCGCCACAAGTGTTTGTATCCAAATTTGTTCTCCCTTTCAAGTCGAGCAACAACACATATTGGACATGGAGCTTAGAGACAGATAGATCATAGTGTGTGTCGTAATGTAACCGGGGATGAGATCTAATTGGCCCTTTGTCACTCAGATTTGTGGAGAGATGGATAGCACCTTCAAGAGAATTTGACCTGTCCTCACTACTTTAGGTCATGCCTCTTCGACTGAGGTGAGAGGACCCTTAGTGTAACCTCTATTTGATGAATGAGATAGAGATATCCTTCTTTGGAAATTTTTATGAAGAAAATCCTAGGAAAATACAATCAATACTCCATAATTTAACTCTTAAGAGTTGTCACTTCTAAAAGATGGAGATACTTTCAACACAAGGTTAAGGTTCTTTGAAGACAATAAGAAATCTTGATTGTTCTACATATCTTAGTAAGTAGATTTTGTTCCTTTGTTGATATACAGGGCTAACATGGGTAGTTCAGGATGGATTCATGGTTTTTGAATGATTTTGGTGGGAGATGAAGCAAGATAAAGTTGATTATACTTGATCTCTGAGAAACTTCACAACAATGGACAACTCAAAAACATAAAGCTTCAGAATAGTTAAGACGTTCCTTCAACTAGAAGGTGTGCTTCAATGGAGGCCCAGATCAGCACGTTTTCACACAATCTTTGAGAATCTAGCACGAAGGCTCGAATTAGAAGACTCAATTAAACACCAAAATCTCTTATCTATCACGCCTAAGGTACACCCAAAGACTTACAGATAAACTTTATCAACAAATGACGGTAAATTGATTGTAAATTTGTTTATCTCATCAAAAAATGAAGGCTCTTCTTGAAATGAAATTGTAAATACCACTAAACTGTCACAAGGACGAGATCTTGTGTGATTTCACAAAGATTTCAAAGTAAGATTGCAATAGGAATGAGTAAAACTACTTGCAGACATTTTGAAACAAAGCAGACACTAATTGCTCCAAGATTGACACAAATTAATTTCAAAATTGCTTAGATTCATCATCAGGAAAGCTTTAGGAGAAATCTCAGTGCTCATCAATGGCTATACATCTGCAACCAACTTGACACGATAGAAAATCTAACACAAGAAAATAACAGGTTATCTCGGCTTGGTCTCTCAGGAAGATGACTTTCTCAAATTTTCTCTTAAGAATTCAATCCTCGACCCTTTGTAAGAGTATTCTCATTGCATTTATACATTTCACTCACTCAAATTTCCCCCAAAAGAGAAGAATATTTGAGGGACATTTTCTTGTTACCAATTATGCCTCGAGAAAGCAACATTTAACAAATTCACATCCTGAAAGCTACCAGGTGGACCAATTGTGAACTGATCATGTTTCTTGGGCCCTCGACTAATGACTAGGATTCCATGCCACAAATTTTTGGGAGTCCTTCTAATCATTTTGATTTTGTCATGTGAGAAATCCCCTTTTAATCATTTTAGGAGGCTCTGCATAAATTTGGATTTGACAGGTAATATTTTTTCTCTTGAGGCAACACCTTTTTCTTCTTTTACACCTGCAAATTTCATCATTTCATCCTTTTCCCTTTCTTTCCTTTGCAACTCTATCCCACATCCATCTCCTTTGGTAATTCCCATTTTTGCAAGTGCCTGAGCAATTCCAACTTCAAAATATCGACCTTAACAATCCTTAGACTCACAAATTAAGTTCGAATCCATCAAATGGCACTTTACAGACAAAGATGACAAGGAATTTCATCAAAGAACGATGAAAAACAATGTGTATTTGCATCTCTAGGAGTCTTGGAGTACAAAAGGCAGAAAAATAGATGCAATACACAAAAACCATTGATTCTGCCCCTTTTCTACTTTATATCATAGTTGTTCACATGTTTCCTGGGCAAAACTACAAAGATAAGTATAGGGGAAAGTTTCCAAACAAGCACGGGCTTTCCACGTGCCTAGGGCCCAAGAAAAATGCATTTTGGCCTTTGAAAAGTCTCAGAGTAAAAAAGAGCTAGTGGAAGGCTCCACGTGTCTCAATGGCACACTTTGAGATAGTCCCCAAAACCAGAGACCCCAAACAAGTGTGGGCTCACCACATGTCTCATTCCGATAGAGTTGTTTTAAAAAATTTTGAAGGATCAGTGGAAGGCACCATGTGTCAAGGTCCGAGATAGTTTTCCTTGGCCATTGAAAAGTCCAAGCAAGGGTAGAGTGAGTGGAAGCCTCCAAGTGTCTTCTTGGCGCTTATTCAAAATAAAAATTATCGGTCGGTCCCCAAACATGTGTGGTCCCTCACATGTCCCGAGGCTTTTCAAAATTGCTTTGAAAATTTTAAGTACAAAGAGAGGTGGAAGCCTCCACATGTCTCCCTATCGCAATTGTGAAGGTGGGACCTTGAGGCAGATCCTCAAATGAGCGACATCCCTCCACATGTCCATGGTCTACCAAAAGCGTAGATATTTGCATGAAAAATTTTCTAAGTCTAGGTAAGGCATCGAAATCTCCATGTGTCTCCTCGGTGCAACTCCAAGACCAAACCAAAAGGTGAATTTTCAAATGAGTGTCGACCCTCCACGTGGAAAGCTTTGAGTCTGAAGTGAGCTTTAGATTTTTCAAAGTGCCCCACTGAGCTGCATCCAACCGAGAAAGGGTCATGTTTCAACTGATGCCAAGAATTAAATTCAACTAGGAATAATACACCCATCAAACCGTAAAATGCAACAAAATCACCATTTGAGCACGAAATGAATCTTTCTTCAAGGACAAAGAAATTGGAAATGTTATAAGGCCCAAATGTGATCCTTTAAGCCACATCCAATCACGTTTCCACATAGATATTTGGGACAAAAATGACAGGGACAACAAAATGTGACTATGGAAAATGGAAGGAAAGGAAAAACCTAAGTTTTATGCCCAAATTCTGAGATCCTTTCACACGAAAGAGGAATGAAAAATAAATTCTAGATTTTAAGTGATCCTCGACCAAGGAAGGGACTAATCATGGAAATCAAATGGAGGATAGAGTTTTCATACATCAATATGGGGAGATAGAAAACACGATAGAGTCTACAAACCGAAAATTTCAGGACAAACGGGGCGAGACCATATTGAGCACCAACAATAGGGATTTCGCCCATATATAAGAACATCTAGGCTTGCTTTAATTCTAGGTAAAATATTTGTTAAATTAACAACCTAATTTGTATTTTTAAACTCTTACTAGATTAATTTCCTTACTTGTACATTGAAACTCTTACTAGCTTAATAGCCTTATATGTACCATAATTTATCATTGTTGGTAGTTTGACATTTCATTGAAATTTTTGGGATATTGAGGCAAATTTAATTCTTAGTGTGCTTGGGAACCATATATCAATCTTGGGCTAATAAAGATGTTAAATATTAGTCTTAAGCTACTAAAGAAGCTAAGTATCAACTATTTGTATGAGATACGAACACTCAAACTCGTGAACTACGATATGAATTGCATGAAAAGTGACCAACACTAATGTGTATAATATTAATTCTAAGATTAATCTAATCAATATATTACTTTTTGTATTAAGATAATTTAAAACAAAAATACATAAATCATAATCCTAAATTATATTTAAGGATAATCGGATCGCTAAACACAACTTATAAAATTAAATAGTGAAATTAAAAAATAGGGATAGGATTTTAAAAATATTGATCCCATTTCAATCAAGCTACACATAGTGGATAAAAGTAATTATGAATGTTGTGAAGAATTCCATAAAGATATTTGGAAAATAATGGGATATGAAACTAAGTATAAGATAGGTTCTAATGGCGGGATACAAGCTCATCGGGAAAATCTATTTAGGGATTGACAAATTGCCTTGTAGACTCTAAATTTGTAATTTGACATTGGTGCCTACTTTTCTTGTGTCTTTGGACTTGTTCCCGTATCTAAATATTAAGGATGATGATTATATAATTGTATATGTATTATTATTTTCACATAAAGGGGTTATACTATTTGAACTAGACTAACCTCACCACACCTACCTTGATGTGATGAGTAATACACTACGTAATAATACTCTAGAGGGATCAAACTACACATATTTTTGCAAAAATTATGATGATGTGGAAGTTAGATAAAAATAAAAGATGTAGATTTTATTTAGCTTTCAAAACTTCAAAATTGTTTCTTAACTAGATTATAGTGCATAGAAATGTTATCTAGGGAAAAAAATATAGATGTATTCACATTTGAGTAGATTTGTTGTGGTGTGCTCTAAGGGAGAGGTGCTTTAATGAATGTTCCAAATGACCTTCTTAGAGTTTTCCTTTGATATAGGATACCTAAATGCCCAAATGGGTAAGGATGCACATGTTTACATAGGCTGATTGATTGGAATGATTTCCCACTCAAGCAACCCTAAGAAAACTAAGATAAATTGTGCATTTTGAAAACATGATTGTTGAAATTACAAGGAAATTTTCATTAGTCTAATGAGTTATTAACTAGTTGAAATTTTACAGTCCATGAACCCATCCAAGATTAAGATGAAACTAGATATGAGCCAAGAGATGATTCGTAGAACAAATTTGTTGTGTACAATGTGAATTGATTCAAGTGCTAAGATGAAGAATAAGATATGACCTTGTGGAAATATTGTTTAGAGTAGGTCAAGAATATTTAAGTTTAGTAAGTGAATAGGTGAATGGCTATAATATCAAAATAAATACTAGAGTTATATTTCTAGGTACCACATGATCAATTTTTGGGTACTATGATTTATTTTGACATGTGGATGTTGAGTTTTTAATGATGTAAAATTAACATCAATGAAAATCATGATGAAGGAGAGATATAGGAAGATTGGAATGAGTGTGACAAGGCATAATATGAGAACACCTAATTGAGACTTGACCTCTTGAGGATATAGTGGCTTGTATAAGTAGGATGATGATGTGAGAGCATGTCAAGATGCTTTCATAGAAGGTTGACCAGGTATAGGATGAGGAAATAAGGTATGAATGATTCATACAAGGGTCCGTGAATGGAATCGGTGTGACTTATGAACAAGGAAAAGTTAGAAAAGCTATGGAATGAGGCAAGAACACTTAAGAAGCCCCAAAGATTTGCAAACAAGATGATGAACCATCAAGATAAGAGATAAACAAGAACTATTTCTTTGCATGCATATATAACTTGAAATAAACAATCAAACCTAGCATATCTAAACAATTCTCTACTCTTTGAAAGCTATGAAAACATGAACCTATTAAAGATTCTAGCAATTAGTTATGATCATTTGATTCTCAAGGTTTTTAAAGTGAGAGCTCACCATTAATGGCTACAAGACCATATGGTTCCTCTCATTTACCCAAAGCTTGAGTGAAAGATGCAATAACAAAGAAAATAGCTCAATAACAATGAAGAAATCTCTTAATCCTAGCAAAAATACTATAGTTTAGCCTAGAGAGGGAAAGTGTTCTTAGAAAATGACTTGGGGTAGTGGGGTATTTATAGTTTTCCAATTCCAAGAATGGAATGATTTGGGTGCATGTGGAACAAAGGTAAGTCCAAAAAGAACTTTTTGGTTAAGGAGAGGTTAAACATGTCTTAGGCTAGTTAATCTTGGTTTAGGCTAATTAATCATATTTAACAAGGGATTTGTAGCATGAGAGAGTTGTGAGGGGTCTACTTAATCCAATGTGATGGATTGATAACCTAGGAAGCTTGTAAAAGTGGTTTAGAAGAAGATAGGAAGGAGGTTTAGCTAATAAGAGGGTATTCGATTAATTATTTATAAGAGGAATACGACCAAGAGAATGTCGTAAAAGGAGGGATAGATAGGTCTAATTGACAAGGTATCGTCAATTCACGAGGAGTAGAATAGTTAGTGCAATATTAAGAATAAGATTACTTTGATCAAACTATAGGTGTCTACATTTGCCCCTCTTTGGGGTGGCATAAGCTACGCCACTTCAAAGAAAGTAGACAAGTACAAACAACTATTTTTTTGGGAGTGGAAGAAAAATTAGTAGAGTGAAGGATGCCCCCTCGAGTGTTGATGGGGTGATGGAAGAGGTCGATCGATGATCGAAAAGAAAAAGAAAGAAAATAGAAGAATGAGGAGGGACAAGATGCCCCAAGTGAAATAGTGGAATAGGGAAGAAAGGGAATATAGAAGAAAAATATCAAGGAAGGGATATTGAGCTATCAACGATCCAGTACCGTGTAAAATAATATTTTTCATCATATTGCTAGAAATCTTCATCATCGGTCCTTATTAAAAATATAAGCATACAACAAAAGTGTAGAATGACATGAAAATCCATAGTACAAACAATTATCCATTGCTAAAATTCCAACTCCATGCAACATATAAAATGCAATGCAATACAAGAAAGTAAACAAGACAACCTAATAGGAAACAAGTACAAACACACATACTCAAACCAACAACATTCAAGATAGTTGCACAAATATTTTGTTATCGAGCTTCAGTTCCCAAATGTTTGTGATAAATGAAAAGGGTTATAAGTGATGCCCCAAGCAAGGATACATGTAAGGAAATTGATGGAGGACACTTGGGTCCTATGAAAAGCATTGTGCGCTACGAAACAATACTAGATAGCTTGTTGTGCTCCAGTATAGACAAAGCATACATATTAGCTTTGTTAATGAGGGTAGTTCTAGGTGATCTATGAGTCGTTTCAAAAACACGTGAAAATGTAAGAAAGATATGAAATAAATAAATACCATACGCATGACACAAATTTCAGCTGCGTATGAGCTTTTTAATAATTGTTGTAAATTTTTGATTTTTACAATTTTTTTGGATTTTGATTGATTTTTGAATATTTTGGAAGATGATGATTTTGGAATTTTTATAGCTTTTTGATCGAGTCAAAAGAATTAATGAATAAGAATATCACCTAAAATCACGAAAGATGACCTAGGGAGAAGAAATAGGCACCGGTAGCAAAAATATGCCCGATGGGTTGAAAATGAGTCAAAAATAATTATTTAATAAAAATAATTATCATGACGGATAATAGAGGAAGTAGAATGATCATAGTGGGAACACACGCCATTTGCCAACAACGTGTGGGTGAAAATGTAGCGTAACGAGGCCAAAATGATAGCTAGAAGAAAGGTCTAACAAGTGCTTTACGATTTTGCAAAGATGATTTCCAACATTGCAGGTGGGAGAGTGTCATAACTGATTGGCCAACATAGTGGCAGGCTTCCATTTCCGAGATAGGCAGTTCCTAGATATCCTTTTAGAGGTTGCAGGACTAACTCATATAGAGAGGATGCCCCAGATTACCCTTGATCATGATTTCCTCAAAAATTTGGTGGAGTGATGGCATAGTGAGAGTCAATTTTTCCATCTCCCAAGCGGCGAGATGAATATCACTTTGGGAGATGTTTGGCGGATCGTATGTTTGTTGATTGAGGGCCAACTTATCGAGTATACTAGTGATAGAGCCAATATTACATATTTCCTGATTGAGTTGTTTGGATGCGATGAGATACCGTGCCATGGGATGACAATACGAGATGCACCGGTGTATAGTATATCCTATGCTTATTCGAGTGATATTTTACCTCATGGCCTTTGGCGGTGGTTTCTTGAACACTAAAAAGACGTGAGCCTCCTTCCCTCTTAGCCTTATTACAGTTATACATGGATTGATCTGAGGTGATAAATATTTTTGGGGCAGTGCATATTGGCACACTTATATTGGGATCTTCACCTAATTATGTATCACATGAAGAAGACGTGGGCCCAACCACTTTGTCGTAGATTTGGGCATTGGACCACATAAGCATTGTTGGTCATCCCTGTAGGTGCTTTACGACTTTGGGCTCCTGATGAGCCCTCGGTGATGGGATGGGTGCCGAATGAGGACAATATCAAAGGACACATGAGGGATTATTACCATTATTGATGGGTATTTGATCATATTCAACAAAACATGATTGTATGGCGGACATACAGATAATATCAATGGCCAGAGGATGGAAAAGAGTTGAGCATATGTATGGTGGAGCACTTTATGTTTGGAGATCATGGTTACATGATAGAGTACTATAGAGTAGACCAATGTTAGCAGAAGTTTGGTTCCATTTAGGATGTACCATGTCCAAAGATGTGGTATGCTCGAAAATTCCATGAGACTTTTGACATCGGGTCACAGATTCAGGAAGCCAGGGCTCGAGCTAGTTTTGACAAGATGGTACCACAGGTATGGGTCTAGTTGAGATAGATTAGAGACCCTAGAATGATGGTGGTGTACACTCCATGGTACTTCACAGTTTTTCCACACCGCCTCACTATTCCACATGCTGCATGGGATGCGGGGTGAGACCACCTCCGGTGATACTCGGATACCGATGATGATGATGATGATGATGATGATGATGGGTTTGATGGGAAACAACATGAAAGTGGTGGTGATGGTGGATAGGCACCTAGAAAGGGACAGAGAGAAAAGGTAGATCCCTATTGATGTTTGGATATAGATGCTTCTAGTAGGTATATCAATTGGGATACAAGCTCCATTACGACATGCACATCCTCAGAGAACACCCCAAGGTACTCCACCTAGAGTAGGTATGCTAAAACAACCTCCATATCAAGTTCGGGATAGCGGATGCCCAGAAACAAGCTCCTCAATAGGGTCATATTATGAGCCTACAACATATCCCACCACACAAAGGAGATGGTGCCACATGGTTCTAGAAAATCCAATAGTTGGTGGCTCATATAGCACATAGTACATGGATATTACAACATTCTACGACCCAAGTTTAACAATTGACTATATAGAGAGACCATGCCTAGGTCCAGGTTCAAACTATTACTACCGAGAGGGACCGATTGGCAACCGAGAGGATAGTGGGACAAGCCTAGATTTCCCAATTTTTAGCGGTGGTGGCCTTATTCGGGCGTATTGATGGGGTCACGGTGACACTTTGCGTATGCTTTTAGACTTGCGAAAACCACCGACGAGGATTCTTATTATAGGTCTTTATATTATGAGGCTATCCTAAAGGGGCATAAAGCACCTAATTCTGATCGGCGTCAATGTCTACGAGGTCACATAGACCATTAACATTGGTTAGTACGGTGGAGTAGCGGTACCAGGAAACAAACAAGTCCACAAGGTCCATAAGTTATGGGCCCTCCTTTGGGTCATAGGAACCTAGTCCCCATGAGAGATCGAGTTAGATATGAATCATTTTTACTTATGATGTATACTCGGATGTATGTACTTCTTGATGTACGCATCTTATGATGGCTCAATTTTGATTGATGTACATATACTATTTTGATTGTGCCTCTTATGAAGGCCCATTTTTGACTCATGCCCATGATGGCATATTTTGTATCCATATGTATGTATTGAGACACATTGTATATGGACAACTGATTTTAAATTTTATATGATTATGATGATTATGAATCTATTCATGATGTTGTTTTTGTTATTTTTATCTCTTGTTATTTGATTTTTGAGATAGCATATACATGATATCACATGTTTTGATGAGATGTTTCATTTTCTACTTATCACATTTCATGTATGAGATGGTAGTAGATGATATCACATGTTTTGTATGTGACACTTATGTTGATCCATGTTTTTATTATGATTTATGTTTGAGGGGGGACAAAAGGAGGTCCCTCTTGCCCCTCTTGGCGATATTATATGTTAGTAGCTTAACATACATGTTTAATTTTCATGTTTATGATGATGTAGCTTAATTTATTATTGAGATATGATGTATAGATGTGATGATAGATGATATGATGTTATGATGACAAAAACTGTACAACACAAACAAAAATACAACTTAATCAAATCTAATCTAACACAACACAATTACATACAAGTATGCAAGATATAATGACCTCGATGCCTATATAAAATAGATTAAAGTAACACTTTAAACTAAGAAAATGAATCCAATTTAAAAGCTCACAACATGAAAAATATAATGCAATCAAAACTATATAAACCAATAACTAAAAGTAAGAAAACCATTCCTTTGTGTTTTTGCGGGACAACATTGATATATTTTCTATTGTTTTTAGATATTATCGCATGAGATAAATTTCTATTGTTTTGAGTTTCCAATGGATCATTTTTGAAATGAATCTAAAACACCTAACAATATACACTGCAAAGCCTAAAACACAATCAAAACAACTAGGTAAACAAACGACTTATTTTTGTAAGACATTTTCAAGGCTACTGTTCACATTGTTTTCAGTATTTTTCCAAGAAAATGTTATGTTTTTATAGTGTCATCCCTAAATGGGTTTTTTCCGATGTTTAGTGTTTTCTAACATTTTAAATGTTTTTTATTTTCCAAAGGGTTTTTCAAGCTATGTATAGAAAAGGAAGAAGCGTGGATGCCCCCAACGTTAGATGGGAATATACAAAGGCATAATGCCACACATATGTGCAAGATTGTGAAGATGTGAAGATTTCCCCAACGTTAGATAGGAATATACAAAGATGATTCCTTCACATAGATGTACAAGAGTAGATCAGCCAGATCAAGGCCCTAACAGATAGGCTCAAGAGGATCCCTAGACCTTAGGAAAACTAACCTTAGATAAAAGTGATAGTTACCTATCCAGATGTGAAAGTTTCTTGTGAAAATGAATCCTACTTAAGCACGAAAACTAGTTTTCACCCAAGGACTTGCCCAATGTGCCACAATTGTGTGGTTTTCATAGTTGGACAACTTGTTTTCTTTTTACTATTTTCTTGATTTTTTTGCTTGTTTTTTTCTTTCTTTTCTAAGGAACTTCATACTCAAGCATAGAAATGATTAAGGTGCATTAATTTCATCGGTTTCTTTAATTCCTCACCATCTGAGTGAGCTAGTTTATATGCCCTTGAACTATACTTAGTGACCACGACATATGGTCCTAACCATTTGGGCTCAAACTTTCCTTTCTTTTCTCGATCCTTAACTATGTTAAACTGGTTTTATTTTAAAATGAGATATCCTACGTCAAATTGATGAGGTATGATCCATTTTTTTTATCCTCGTGACACTCGGTTTTGATAAAACTTCAAATGATTGAGTGCTCTCATACGCTTCTCATCTAGTAGCTCCAACTCTGCTAGCCAAGCTACCTGTAGTCTTCATCTTTATCTAGATAGTCCCGGAGAGATATTATTAGGGAGGGAAGCTCAACTTCCAAGGGTATAATGGCTTCAGTTCCAAAGACTAATGAATAGGGAGTAGCACTCAGTAGGGGTGCGGATGGAGGTTTGATAGGCCCAGAGGGCAAGATGGATCTGAAGGTGCCAATTACGACCAATTTTACTAACCATATTTTCCATGATGTGAACAAGGGTTTTATTGGTGGCTTAATCTTATCCATTACCTTGAGGATAATATGGGGTTGACCACTTGAGTCAGATTTGGAAGCGTTAGCATAACACTTTGAATGTATTTTTCTTAAAATATTTACCATTGTTAGCCATAATGGCAGAGGGGATGTCATAATGGAAAATTAGATGGTTCATTATGAATTTAGAGATCTGCATACCGGTTACATAAGTGAGAGGTATAGCCTCTACCCATTTGGTGAATTACTTGGTGGTGGTGATACTATGGGTGTGGCCATCTGAGGAAATTTGAGTGAGATTCCCTATGAGATCAAGTCCCCATCTAGAAAATGGCCAGGGTGTCATGATTGGCTGCAAATCCCATGGTGGTGCATGTATCAAGTTTCCCTACTTTTGTAAAAGTTCACATCACTTGACAAAGTTGTAATAGTCTACTTCCATTGTAGGCGGTGGTAACCTACTATCGTAGTTTCTTTGTAATAACCATTCCATTAGTGTGCACTCCAAAAATGCCTATGTGTACTTCTTTAATTGCTTGGATTGACTCGGTTACATCAAGATAACGTAGCTTGATTCTGTCTTAGCCATGACAATAGAGGTGCCTCTTAGGAGGGTATAATGGGCTATACAGTGGATAAGGGATCTTTTCTCAGTATGGGATATATTTGGGGAAAAGTTTCATCTTGTAAGTAATTAAAAATGGAGTCGTATCAAATAGATAGAGGACCAACAACTTCACATACTAGACAAGATTCTTGCATGTCATATGTAAACACTCACAAGTGTTCAACAAAGAAAGGAATTTTGATTTTCTGTGGTGGAATGTGAATTAAAGACCCAATTGTAGCCATGACGTCTACTAAGTGGTTGTGTGATCTTAGCCTTTATTCAAAGATAACCTATACAAAGTATTCTTTCAGAGTTTCAACTAGTTTCTTGTATGGAACAAGATTTTCATCTTTGACTTTGTATTCATCATTAACTTATTTAATGATCAATTAGGAATACCAATGGCTCGTCGTTGTCTCGATGTTCTATATGATACCTAGTTTTAAGCTAGCGATGAGTGCCTCATACTCTACAATATTATTCATGTAAGGGAACCCTAAACGAAATGCCTATGGAATAACTTCTCATGTGGGAGTGATAAGTACCACTCCAACTCTTGAACCATGGAAGGTGAATGACCCATCAAAGTGGAATTTCCACATGATGATTCCTCAATATACATCATAGATGCATCTGGAGATCTAGACATAATGGTTCCATCCTGGTAGGGGAGCTTTAACCAGTTGATCTGCAAGTACCTGTCCTTTTAGAGATTTTTGGTTAACGAACTCAATGTCAAAATCACTAAGGAGGATGATCCAATTATCCATCCATCCTGTAAGGGTAGGTTTAGATAGGAGGTATTTGAGAGGGTCAACTTTAGATATCAGCTTGGTCTTATTATTAAGGAGATAATGGCAAAGTTTTTGAAATGTAAAGACCACAACTAGGTAGGCCTTTTCAATTTGAGGATAGTTTAGCTCATAGGCAATTAAGGTGCGGCTAAGGTAATACACCACCCTATCTTTTCAGCCAAGGTCATATTGGGCAAGTAGTGCACAAATAGTGAATTGGGTGACTTAAATATACAACAATAAGTGTTCACTTGGGGTGGGAGGAATGAGAACAGGTGGGTTGACTAGATATTGCTAAAGAAATTTAAAGGATTTTCAACAATCGAGGTCCCAGTTAAAGGTGACATATTTCTTCAAAATATGTGTAAAGGGATGGCACTTATTTGCAAGCTATGATATAAATCAATGGATTTCTTGAATCTTTCCTTGTAAACTTCATAGTTGTTTAAGGTTTGTTGGTGGAGGCATCTTTGTAATAGCTGCTAACCTTGGCGGGATCTACCTCTATCCCTCTTTGTGAAATAATGAAACCCAATAATTTTCTTGATTGTATGCCAAAGATGCACTTCTTGGGATTCAAGTGAACCTTATAATCTCGAGAGGCATTGAAAGATCCACCTCAACACTTCTAGGTGCTCTTCTTTGGTTTTATATTTTTTTAAATATCATCTATGTAATCCTCCATGATATGACTCATCATGTCATGGAAAATGATGGTCATTGTGCCTTTGATATGTAGTCTTGGAATTCTTGAGTCTAAAAGGCATGACCTAATAGCAAAATGTCCCCTAAGGGGTGATGAAAGTAATCTTATGTTGGTCTTCCTCTACAATCTTGATCTAATTATAACTTGAAAATCCATCCATTAAGGAAAACATCTCATAACCAATCGTAAATCGAATCAATAATCATGCCGATATTAGGCAAGGGGAAGTCATCTTTGGGACATGCTTTGTTGATGACTCTAAATTCAATATATATTCTAATGCCGACTGGATTTTTCTGAACTAGGACTATGTTAGATATCCAGTCTGAATAGTTAATAGGTTTCATAAAACTTGTTACTAATAGTTTCTCTAGTTCTTCTTTGAAAAGAAATGCATTTTTGGGTGCATCTTTCTTAGTTTCTACTTGATAGGTTTGGCATATGGGTGTATAACAAGGTTGTGCACCAATATTGGGTAAAAACCTAGAATATCTAGGTATAACAACACAAATATTTCTGCAAACTCTCATAATAGTGTTACGAAGGTTTTTTGTTCTTGCATCAAGAGTGAAGCTCCCAGTTTTATCATTTTAGGATCCTCTTTTGACCGATGTTGACATTGATTGTCTCTTCAACTAGCATTTTTAGCGCACGTCCTCCATCCATGTAAGATCAGGGGGGAGAGTAAGATCCACTTCTACAGGTGGCTCTAAAATATTTTTATCTTCCCATGGTGGAACTACCTTTTCCGTTTATTATTTTGTTTGTTCATCCACAAGTGTCTCAAAGAGCTTGTCGCTATGAGACTTGTGCTTATTCTTGCTGCAAGGCTTCTTTGTAGTATTTTTCCCTTGTTTTCTATTTTCTTGCTTAAGCGACCACATAGTTTTTCCTCTTCCCAAAGTATGTGCATGTGTCCAATTTGATGGAAAATCCCTTCTTATGATCACTACTTGGGATGGTATCTCTAAGTCCCATGAACTTTGTAATTGCCTCATTATTTTCAAAGAAATCGACCGACACGTGAAGTTGTTGATCCCAATCAATGAGGTTAGGGTATACAAGGGTGACTTGGTAAATTTCTTTGGCATTATATTGGAAAGGGTGAAGATAGATGAATTGATGAAAAAATTGGTAGAGGAAAGGTCCTCGTGTAGGCTACAATTGGAATCTGTGTCATTTTCCAAATGAGACGAGCTATCCTCACGTTCAAAATAAGTTGCATCTATCTCCAAGAGTGGATCGTTGTGAGGTTCGAGACTAAGGGCATGTTTTTTTTACTTTTTGAGGGAGGATTGGGAGGGGTTATAGTAAGCCTTATCCATTTATGCCACATCCAAGTCCCTTATAGCCCATAACGCGCATCATTCTTGGCACTTTGATGTACTGTGGGGCCTGATTACATGAATCTTCCATTCCTTGGTGTACCAACTGGTAGGTGCATCTAGCGTTTTCTCATCCGACAAGAGACCACTAGGGATAAACCTCTCAAAGGGTTTAGGAAACTATCCCATCTTCTTTTAAGCGAAAATATGGTCTACCACGTGTCTTAGGTGACACTGAAAGATCATATATCAAAAGATCTTGTTGAAGATTGAATTCATCATCTAGGCCATACTTTCCAAATGTTTCTTCCCATGAGGTAAAGGGATTAACCAACAAGGGAAAATTATGATTGCAAGAAGTTAATGTATCCAGATCTATACGATCCTTCATAGCCTCAATTTGTAATGGGATAAAAATATCAACTAAAGGACATTCATATGTTGCACGAGAAAAATTGTGTAGTGCTCTACAATGTGTAAATGGTTCTGGATCACCTAGAATGGTGATCATTTATCCTCCATGACATAGCTTGATACATTGATGGAAGGTTGAAGGAATGGCCTGTAAGGCATGAATCCATGGGCGACCCAAGAGCATGTTATATGGAAGGTCCAAGTCAAGGACATAGAACTTTGTATCATGATATGTGGGCCCTACTTCTATTAGGAGCATTATGGTTCCCGCTTAACTCACTCTCTTCATTATCATAAGTTGTGATCATAATGGTCTTAACATCCAAATCTACTTCTGTATGGCCTAGCTACCTAACAAGATTTAATGTACAAATATTCGAGACCATATATTTCATCCATAATCACTCTCGTTATCTTACGATGAGTAATGAAGACCTACATGTATCAAGGTAGGTTGTTTTTAGGATCGTTATGTGGGATTTCCTTCTGATCGAAAGAGATATAATCATTAGGATTTAGATTTTCAATCATCACTTGAAGGTGTGCATGTTCTACATTTATGGATACTCCCAATCCCTAAAGTGTTTTGTATAATATGTCCTTATGATAATTTGAGATCTTGAGAAATTCTAAGATCAATATTTTAGTCATGGTTTTCTCCAATTATTCCAATAAGTCATACTAACCTTCCTAGGGGATAGGGTGAGATGGTTCTGGGATCACTAAGAGAGAAATCCACATGCCCACAACACAATTGTTACCTAAGATCCTAATAGTGTTGACTTGTTCATTAGATTATCATATACAGCCTATGAGGGAATCAAAGGGATTATCATTTGATGGATACACATAATTGGTAGTTCTATAGTCATTAAAAGACTGACCTTGATCTAGCTTCTTGTTTCCTTTTTATCATGATTGGGAAAAGGTTGTTTGAATATTCCCATCTTTTCATTGGGACCTTTTCTTGATTTAGGTGAATCCACCTCAATCTTGCCTTCTTCAATAAGGTCTTGAATGAAATGTCGTAACTTCAAACATATGTCGATTTTGTGCCCTTTGACATGGTGAAAGTCACAATATTCATGTTCTTTGAACCATACTAGTTTAGGTGCATCATATGGATAAGGTACTATTGCGGTTGGATATTGTACCATGTTTACAACATCCAACTATTTAAGGATGGTTGATAAAGACTCAGTTAAAGGTGTAACGCGTTCATTTCACGACCGCTTTTGGGAGAGGTCCTTGTGTGAGTTTTAAGAGTGGACCGTTTTTATAGCTTGGACTCATTTGGAGTATGTGATGTTGTCTCGACAACATTCTTGTTTTTTATTGAAGAACTTGGGTTTTTTTGTAGATTTTGACTCATGTTTATCTTTTTTAAAGGATTGATCATTCTATTTACTATGAGATCCTTCTCAATTTGGATACTTTTCTCAATAACTTCTTCAATTTTTTTGACATAATGCATCTCAGTAGATGAAATGATATGTCTTGATTTAGCTTTGAAACAAAGATATACCATTTTTTTTTTTTACGGAATGGGACAAGGGAAATGACTTGCTAACCCCGCCATCGCTGTAAGAAACCAACAAAGGTCTCATTTGGTTTTTGTTTTACATTGCAAAGATCGACCATGGTAATGTCACTCTCCATGTTAAAAAGAAGTGACACACAAAATTTTTAGCTAATGCGAGGCCATGTCACGATCGTTCCCTTGGGTATATGTAGGAACCATTCTAGCACTTGTCCTCTTAAGCTATGAGGGAACAAATGTATAAGATAGTTTTCACTAAAAGATACTTCTTGGAAAGCCTTTAATATGATCGCGAGGATCACCTTTACCTTTATACTTGTCAAATTTGGGACAATCAAAATTTTAGGGAATGGTATTTGTAACATGTCTCTATTAAAGGGATAAGGACATATTTCTTCATATTTATAATTTATACTATGCCTTACATTACTCTCTCCTAGATGATTGTGATCATGTTTTTCATGGATTGAAACTCTTGTTGAATGAGTTGCTCTTTTGTAGGGGATGATGATCTAATTTCTCGAGTTACCTTTAACGCTTCATTGTCATAAGTTTTGAAGTGAAATTCAACCAATTTGGTTTTAAGTATTTTCTTATGTGTACCCTTTCTAGAAGATCCTAAGTTTTCTAATTTTTTATTTAGCTTCAATATCTGTCTTTGTATAACCTCTTCTTTGATTTGAGGATCATCTTCTTCGTCATATTGAGGAGGAGGTAACTCTTTGTGTTCACGTTCGATCTTAACTTTGCGTGAGGCTTTAAAGTATGGTCTTTGAGAACCATCTATTTGTTTTGGCCCTTCACTCTCAAATTTTTTATTATGAACACCAGAAGTGGAAGTGTATCCTCCATCAAAAGGATTATCCATGTCAATAAGGGGAGGTCATTGTGGCTCCTTCTCCTCCTCTAGGTTAATGGTTTTGATAGTTGCTTCACATTCTTGTGGTAATTTGGCTCCTAGTTCTAGGACTTGTGCGAGTACTTGATCTCTATTATAGTATAGGAGTTCATCAAAACAAGTGAGATCAAGAGTGTGTTGCTCTTCAGATGAATCAAAATCATCACCACTATGGTCAATTAATGGTTCTGCGTCTTTAACCTCCAAAAAGAGGGGACCCAAGTTGTGGCCACTAAAGGGATAGTTGGAAAAATGATTTAACTCTGCTTCATGTTCAATTTTCTTAGATGCCATTCTCATGATAGGTGACATCACTAGTCTCTTCTATACTAGGTTTTGTCTAAATGTAATCAAGATGCAACAAACCTAGGTGCAACGTGGTATAAGTTTCCTAAAGTCTCAATGTTTCACTAATCAATGTTCTAATGAATGATGGGTCAAAGAATCAAATAATCCAATGAATTGTCCTAGATATAATTCTATGCAACTATTATCACACAAGGAACAATCATGCAAGCCTACAAGTAAACTATTCAATCAACCAACTATTTACACCTTATGTTTCCCAATGGTAGTTTGACGTATAGATGATCAACTCGATGTCAATGCTTATGTCAAGTTCAAGATGAACATGGCATAAGTATTAACAAAGGGTAGATGTGACTCCCACTCAAAGGATACTATGACCAGTTTAGAGACAAGAAAGACCTAAGTCCTAAAGGATATAAATTACGTACGTAAGGAACATAACAATACTACTAAGGCATATTAACCAAGTTTCAAGAGAAAGCAAGGTGTTTAGCACCGAAATAGTATGGATACGATACACAAAAACAATGTAACCACCATGCTTCAAGACTTGAGGTAATGTTTGAAACAAAACTAAGTGTAAGTATACTAAGGACTTGTTAAGATGTAGGTAGTGTAATGCCACAATGTGAGACACTTAGATCCCATTCATGAGGAACAAGGCGTAAGTATCGTAATTATGTCGATGCAATGCAAACAAAGTAACATGTCTAAGGGAGATAAAAAGGTGAATCAAGCCTAACTACATTGATAATGTGTCTCAATATGAGTTTGAGACATAGGGCCTACTAGAACATGATGACGTACCATTCACACTTTCAACACTTGCATTTTGACAAAGTGTAGCCTAGTCATGCAAGTAGAATACAAAAGTGGTGGACATGATTATTTCCAGTGGTATCTGTGCATGTTGTTTCTCTTTTGTCCCAAATGGGAAATAAGATAAAAAAGGTGTAGACCAAGTGATGATGAAACAAACTAAGTATAACTTTGATAGAGTTTCACCTTACCTTAGGGTAAGTGAAGAACTATGTCAAAGTGACACGTCATAAGTCCGTGATGAATAACACTTAGCTTCAACTTAAGTGGACTCTCACCTTGTTTGAGAAACAAGGTTTTGACTCCAAGAAAGTCGTCACTTCATGAGAGCTCTATAAAACATGATGGCTTGATACGGAAAAGTGGGCTCCAAGACAATATGGCTTTCCTAGGTGGTTCTCTCAACTAGGTACCAAAAACACCCTTTGTGAGCTCAATTTACCAAGAAAGTCACATTGACTAGTCTTGGAGTATCTCGATTTACTTTACCCCCTTCAAATACGATGAGAAATGAATGTGTTCACACATATCTTTCACTGGGGTTACAATGGAGAATGTTTTGGTGCTAAACTCACAATGGAAAATATAGTCAAGTGGGTAAGTGGAGCACTTCCTATTTCATCCACGAGGTTACTCAAAGATGGACTACTTTAGGGTTCCTAGGACCACCCCCATCGTTATAGCTTAAGGCTTATGCCAAAGGGGTTATGTCCTAGTTTAAAGTGGATGAGGCATACCCTTATCCAAACTTGCAAATCAAGTGTGTTGAATATGGTGTTTGTTTTATCTTATGATCTTAATGAGGTTTTGAATGCCGTTGGAAACCTACAAACACATTAGATTTGGTTTAGATCCTGATTTATTTGACATGTGATATGGACCTACACACAATGATTAGTAATTCTCCAAAATGATCAATACATCATATAAAGGAGATAGAATGTTGTTTTTTATTTCCTAGATTGTCTTAAGATGTAAGGAAAGAGCATACACAACAAAATACCTCATTAGTCTTGCAAAAATGGGAAATACTCAATCAAAATGTGATAAGTAAGTTCGTTTTAAACCAACTTTGAATTTAATCTTTTAGAAAACTTAGTGAAGTGTTTTGAAAGCATAGAAAGGGGTATTGAACCATTTTTTATTCCCAAGATCACCTAGAAGGTGCGAGGGAAGAGCATACATGTTTCAAACCTTTACAACTATCAATACAACATTCATTAACACAAACTAAGTAAAGTTATCTTAAAACCACAATATTTATCAAAGTAACCTGCAAAACATTGATTAACATCAACAAGAATCCCGAGAAGGGCTAGAAATTAAAAAACTAACCCTTGTAAACATTTAGAACAAATTATGACTTCAACAACAACACCTGCATGCCCTTTATGGCATGTACACGCTCCTAACAACATGTGCGCGCCTTAAATGGAAAGTGCGTGAAAAGAAAAGGAGAAATTACACTGCGCATCAGATCCGAGAATGACACTTGCGCACTATTTTAAGCATGTCAATGCCTCGAAATCATATGCAAGTGCAAGGTGAAAAGTAAGGTTTAACAAAGAGCTAATAGACACCTGTGCATCCCAAGAGACAATTGCACATGGATTTAAGCATGTGCATGTGACTATGAGACATATGTGCGGGTCTGTGAAAAATTCTCGATAGTGGGTAAAAATGCAATGCAACAGGTGTGCTTGGACCAGGAGACATGTGTGTGTCCCTATAGACATGTGTGTGTGTGATATTAAACGAGTGTGCATAAGTTTTGACGTGTGTGTTTTGTTCCAAAACACCTATGCGTGGGCCTAAAAAACCACAAAGATCACAGAAAAAATAACTCTAAAATTGCAAACAGGTTAGAATTTATCCTTTAATGCAATTTCTAACATATACCTAATAAATCTGCATGCAAAAGGAAGATTTACTACTTCTAAGTTAGTAAAATTCTTGAATCCAAACTAGTTAACCCTAAAAATGCATGAAAATGGTTAGAAACTAAAATAAAAAGCTTGAAAGACATCCATTAATGGACTATGGACTAAGAGTCCCACCGGGCATGCCAAATGTGAACAAGGAAAATTTAGAAAAGCTATAGAATAAGGTAAGAACACTTAAAAGCCCCAAAGTTTTGCCAACAAGACAATGAACCATCAAGATAAGAGATAAACAAGAACTATTTATTTGCATGCATATATAACTTGAAATAAACAATCAAACCTAGCATATCTAAACAATTCTCTACTCTTTGAAAGATATGAAAACATGAACCTATTGAAGATTCTAGCAATCAGTTATGATCATTTGATTCTCAAGGTTTTTGAGAGTGAGAGCTCACCATTAATGGCTACAAGACCATATGGTTCCTCTCATTTACCCAAAGCTTGAGTGAAAGATGCAATAGAAAATAAAATAGCTCAATAACAATGAAGAAAGCTCTTAATCCTAGCAAAAATGCTATAGTTTAGCCTAGAGAGGGAAAACATTTTTAGAAAATGACTTGGGGTAGTGGGATATTTATAGGTTTCCAATTCTAAGAATGGAATGATTTGGGTGGTCAAACAGGTGTCCAAAAATCACTTTTGGTTAAGGAGAGGTAATTGAGCAAAATCACTTTTTGGTTAAGAGAGGTTAAACATTGTTGAGCGAACAAGAGTATGATATGAAGGAGAAGGCACTCAAAATATTTGTGCGCGCAGGAGTAAAGCATAGTCGAAGGCGTGGAAGGATAGGAAGGACACGCAAGAAAAAGACAATGGTAGATTCGGGACTTAGCCATTTTTATATGTACGAGGATATTTTTTTGAGATATCATGCAAAGCACACAAACCGGATAAAGACTTGTGTGACACGCATAGGCTATTTTTGGAAGAGTGGCTACCAAGTGCTTTGCATGGGTTCAAGATAATAATAGAATTGATACTATTGCTAGTTAACCAAAAGAGATCTATTGTTAGCACACTTGCATGTGTGGCTATTATTGTAAAGGCACATGACTATTTTCAGCATGCGACCTATTTTGGGAATTATGCAAGCGGTGAAGGGAAATTCCCCACCCTTATAAATATGTAGTGATCTATGTAGAATAGGAGGACTATGTGAGAAATGGATATGAATTATTGTGAGGTTATGCTACTAGATATGATGTGCACATGAGCTTATGGTATTACTTATTATAATAAGATTTTGTGTATTTATTGTGTTTAATATAATGGAGTGTATTGGCTGAATCAAGGTATTAATCATGAGTATAACTGGTTCTTGCATGATTGACTTCATTATGGGTATTATTTGAATCTATTACTCTTTAGATCTAGATCTGGACATGCTCTATAGAATGTTATATTAATTATGGATCTGAATGCATTAAGTCTTCAACATGCTAACATCCTGCACAAACAACCCTAAAGAGGGGCTTGGTACCTTTACACACTTTGGGTGAGCGCTCAGTCTAGGCTGAGTGATGTGCCAATGCACCTAGGTTATTATTGGTAAATTCTAGGCTACATCATTAGTTCTGTTGTTGGGACCTCTTTTTCAATTATTTTCAGGATGGTTTGTGATGAAGACATATCGGTTGACCCTAGCAAGTGTTGAGGAGTGGATACATGATCTAGAAGAAGAATATGCATAGAGGTTCAACACCAGATCTAAGTTTAATGCATGTGTATGGGTGGAACAAAATCTGTATGATAGTTTGTATGAGATCTTTTTGCTATTTTTCTAGTAGAATTATATGAGTGGCTAGTTGCTTATGCATCTAAAAGGGATTGGAGGTATCACACACTTATTTAGATGCAGGAAGAATTTCAGGCCCTCTATGATGTTGATCTGATTTGGACACACATTATTTGTGGATACTTGGTTTCATGGTGTTATAAATAGTTATATTCTAAAGTACTCAATTTCCACTTATTCTTGCCTAGAGGTAGTGGAATTTCATTTTTTACAATATCTTAGGGGAACTTACCTACAAGGCATTCCACAAGTGATCAAAATATTGATGGTAACCCGAACTTGGAAAGAAAACCAATGACTAACTAAAGTCCACCATGCACGCTGGGAGAAAGAGCAAGTTTGGTGACAAATGACAAACCTAGTGGTGAAAGAGAGAGAGAAGAAAGGTGTCTTATGTATAATGAGGTGCACGAGAGGGATATAGAGAAGCGATGGGATTTTCAGAGAGGGAATGGCATTGAGAGAGAGATGGGTCATGAAGGATTTGGAGCTCATGCAGAAGGCATGGAGCCAGAGCATTAGGAACTCCCCCATTTGGGAAATAATGACAGGGAACCCCCTCGGCCTCACATGGAAGCATCGCTAGTAGAGATGACCTAGGCCGTGGGAGTGCATCTGAATCTACCTAGAAACCTAGCCTTTGCACTGGTTTTTTAGTATCTAGTACGAAAAATAGTCAACAAGCTAATTTAGGTAGTGGGAGAGCATGAGTAAGTCACATAACAAGTACATCAATGATAGGGAAAACATATTCGTTGTTATTTGGAGGTACCTTTTCAAGTGCATCATCTGCACAAAATTCAAGCGCGTAAAATTTTAGACTCACTTCTGGGAGTGGTAATATTTCATAGACTTTAGGGGTTAAGTTCAAGATACTACTTATTGGGACACAGGAAATTACATCTTCTAGTTCGTCTCGGGATATAGGTGGAGGATTAGGAGGTATAGGTGGTTCTAGTTCTAGTGGATCTGGTGGTTTTGGAGGTAAAGGAAACACATGAGGTTCTAGATTAGGTGGACAAGGTCCACACCAACCCCAGAATATTTATATGGAGATGTCTCTTCGTCTTCCAAAATATAGGGGCATAGAAGATGTTGTTGAACACGTGCACATGTGTGAAATAATGTGGCGTGTAAAAAATAATGTGGCACAGAGCAAGTCAATTTGCCACTACATTATAAGGGTGCACACACACAACCGGTACTATTTTTTACCCCAATCGACTTACATAGATTATGCAAAATTAAAAGATGCTTTCCTTAAAGAGTTTCACATCCCTGAGTTTGAGCAGAAGAGTATAAGCACACTCAAGGATATTAAGCAAGGAACTATTGAGAGTGTCAGAGAGTATAATGCCCTTTTCAAAACTCTTTTATCTAAGCTTTCTTATTATATTCATGCAAGACAACATGCGAAATGGTTCGTTGGAGGTTTGATTACACCATTTAGAAGGGCACTATCACATAAGACATACATTGATCCATGTGAAGCACTTGAAGCAAATTTATGTGCTGAGGAAGTTAGAAGTATAGACACTGGGGTCATCCCATTCTTGGAAGAAAAAATTGCAGCTATGAAAAAATAACTAGAGAAACTATTGGCAAACTCAGCACATGAGATGCGCATGGGGATTTGGTGTACAAATTGTGAAGTGGAAGGCCACACTAAGGATAGTTTTTCCTGCATATTAGTGTGTTCATTATTCTTGGACTGTGAGATATGGAATTTGAACCATGATGATAGCCACTTTACCCATTATTACAACACATAATAAGGAAGAATGTCTCTTGCTTCTTGTAAAATTTATAGGTTCATGACTCACGATACGAAAGACTATAGGCTGATTGGTCGATTGATGATGTTATAGATATTTGTGTGAGATAGACATGAGTATAAGATAACTCTAAAAGAAAGAATGAACATCGGGATTGAGATCAAAATCAAGCGTGCATTATGATTTCAATGAAGGGCATTTTGGAGGAAGTCGAGGTAGAGGTTGAGGATACCGTGGTGGATTCGGAGGATGAGGCCATGGTGGTAGATTAGGTGAGTTTCCTCATGGAACATGTTATACCTACGGATCTCCTAACCACTACGGTGGAAATGTCCTTAGAATATTACATGTTCTTTCTATGGAAAGAATCATAGTTATGAGGAATTCTGGACTTATATGAGCATCTTAGTAAGAAACATAAAAAAGAAAACAAAGGCTCATGGATGGGTAGGATACATCCTGTGGAAAATCAATGGATGCCCAAGATGGAACTAGAATATGAGGCATTTCCTGTAAAGATCACTACCCACGTTCAAGCAAACACGCACCAAATAAGCATTACAATAGAAGCCTACCATCACTAAGGATGAGGTTCTACATGCATGGTACCCAAATCTTGTCCATCAAAAGGAGGTTTAGCAGAAACCATGGAGGTACTCATAAATATTCAAGGTAAAATAAAGTTTTTAAAGGAGCAACCACGGAAGATGGAGCAAAATAAAGCAACAAAGATGGTCCAATCTAATATGGATGAATTGAAAGAGGTGTGCAAGATGTTGCATCAGGAGAATATCATTCCATTGTTAGGGAGTTGGATAAAGGGAAACACTCCACGCACAATATGCGAGACTAGATGGAGAATCCTACATGAAAATCTTTCCCCTCATATCTTAGACTACGAAAAATAAATCAATCTAAATGATGTTGTGGATGGATGGCTTTTGAGTAATATATTGATTGATACAGAGAGCGAGAACTCAATGTTCTTACTTTAGATGCATGTGTATAGATTGGGAGACCCCATTGCAGCCATCTTTGAATGTATTGTTCATAGCTAATCAAACTAAAGCCACTCTCATCGAGTTTTAAAATATGCATCCATTACCATATAGGGAGCCAAGTTCACTAGGGATTTTGAGGTTTCACCGCTTATAGAGACATATAGCTTTCCATCTCTACTTGGGTACCCTTTGTGCTATGCAACTAATGTTGATCTTTGGTTCAACAAGGGTTATATCAGTTTTGAAAATAAGGAGGAAAGAGTTATTATCCCTTTAACAGATGTAAAATTTGTGCCCTATGTTGATCCTTTGAGTGAGTAAGATATGAATAGGATTTATGTACGTGCCATCCGGACACAAAGGTGCTTGAGCCATCTAAGGAATCCTTTAGTGGGAAGATGCACAATCTATTAGCGATACTACAAGTGTTTCTTGTGATAATTGGGCTCATAGTACTTATGAGTTGGTAGGGCATGAAGTAAAGAGTACATTTGCATGGAACAACAAACCTCGTTATATCAGGAGAATAAGTAACAACTTGGTACCTCGATACACTGGAGAAGGAGATCCTACGGTGTTTCTATGTGCCATGGAGGAATAGTGGATAGACTAGTTGGAGAGATGGAATATGCTAGCATATACCCTACGCGGGACAACAATGCACGTTGGTGGGTGGTTCACAAGGATAATCTTGTAGGATGGAATGAAATAAGGATTGCTCTTTCTACTTGGTTTTCCAAGATAAATGCACCTACTAAAATATGCACTTATAATGGTAATCAACCCTGTTGACACCACATTTAGCAAAGTGTGAGAGACTGCGGCTAGAGGGGCAAGAAGCTTTACCACCTTCACTTTGGGTGTAAAAATTTTATTCCACTTTACAAGGTTACGTGCGTGCTTGGTATGTATATGTGGAACTCCATAGAGAGATTAGAAATTGGTAGTATTTGATTGCAAGAATGATCTAGATGTTTGACTATTTCTCTACTAAACCTCTAGTAGAAGAGGCATTAAAGGTTATAAAGAACTTAACTATGAGAGATAGTTCCAAGGAGGAAGAACTCATTCAAGAGTTATTTGATGAAGAAGACTCAAGAGCGCATTTTTCTGAAGAAACAAAGACATATGCCACACTACTTAAGCATGCTTGGCTTGAGAAGGAAAAAGGAAATATGGTCTAATTAGTGGATGATGAATAAGTAGAAAACATGGATGTAGACCATTCAATAGGTAGGAGTCAAGTTTTGGATAGGCGAGATAAGACCACATGTGCCTATCATGAACCTATGAAAACAAAGAAAGTGAATATTGGATCAGATGTTGAGCCTAAGGAGACTTATTAGTGAGAAAATTTGTCGGGTGGACAAGCTTGTGGATTTCTTTCCAATGCTCGGGAGTCTCCGAGTCCCTCTACTTTATCGGTGTAGATTATCGTATGTGCATGCACATGAAAAGGTGGATTTTTGTGGTGGCCTTTCGACCGGGGATCAACGGGGAACTCCACTGACTCTGTGACAAAGCTAGAAATATCTTGCTAAGGAATTCTTTGTCTGTAGATTGGGAAAGGGGAGTGAGAAAAGAGGTAAGAGAACTAATGTTGTAGGTAGAAAATCATATTCCTTCACGCACTAGTTAGAAACTTCAACACATGCATTCATGAGAAGAAACAACCCTACAAATAGCAACAAGACCAAATAGAATTTGATGAACACAAAGTATCATGAAACCCCTTAGTCAAAGAAAGCTAGAAACTCCTTCTTCTTGTATTGATTGCTTAGACAAAAGTTGTACATAGTGGAGAAATGGAAGAAGTTGGGGGGGGGGGAATAGAAGAAAATGGCTATCTCCTTTGTTCTCTCAAGGTGCAATATACTCTTGAGTTTACAAGATCAATCACCAACCCTTTGAAATGGGAATGGAATTACAATTTATAGAAGGAGAGGTGACTTATCATCTTCCTCATGACCTTTTGAATACCTTAATATGACTTAAGACTATTCATATTCCACTTTAAATATTTAAGTCCCTTTTATAATAGCAAGGTGACTTAATTTACATTATATTTCTAAAGTCATTTAAGTCATATTAAAAAGTGCAACCCTCAACGCAAAAATATAACATTGAAGAGAGAGAGTGTCATATGAGGAGCGAAGAGAGAGAGATAGAAGAGGAAGAAGAAGAAGAAGAATTATGCCGAAGGATGAGTTGCTATAGTGGACTTGGCTCCATTCTCTGACTATTCTCCACTTTGTAATCCTGAGAAGGCTTCTGACCCATCCACTTTGGCTTCATATCTCCCTTATAAAAATCAACTTACTATTTTTAGTAAGTATGAGAAATCAAGTCCCCGATCTTCAATTGGATGTTGCGGCTCAGTTTTCCTCTTTCTCCTTGTGTTCCTCGTTCCTTCTGGATCAACTTTCTATTTTTAGTAGGTGCTCGAGGGCACACTTACTATTTTTAGTAAGTGCCAAAAATGTCCGTTCTGGTGGATTCTCAGTTGTAGTGCACCTCCAATGTCTTCGTCTTCTTCGCAGGTTCTTCTATCGATGACTTTCCCAAAATAGCAGTTCCTATGTAGTAGACTTGCTATTTTTAGAAATTTTTCCTCTAGGAGTCAGATTGACATGGAACAAATTTTTTTGATATGGGTTTTTTCCCAATATCCTCCCTCTGAAATTTCGGGCCCGCCCGCTTAATAATCCTAGGAGATTTTAAAGTTTTAATTTTCAGACCTGGAAGTGCTTCTAGTACGGTAACCATTAATGGACCTCAAAATTGCAGGTCTGGTTTTCTCCTCCATTTGTGAATAAAATTATATTTTTGATGTGTTTTTTTTATTCTGGTGCTTCACATGCAATCTTACTTCGATTTGACAACCGGTTTGATGGGAAATCCCACTTCTTTCTTCGTTGAGCCGGAAAGGAGATTTCTTCATTGTGGATGCTCTATCGCACATGGGGGAGTTTGAAGGTGTATTATTGATGGCCTTGGGTAGAGGAATGAGAAAGAAAAATATATCTTTTTGTTTCATGCATCCGTTTGGGAGATTTCTTCAACTTCTCATTTCATGGCTATGGAGTTTTCTCCGTTTTCTCCTTCTGTGCTCCGTGCTTCTCCTTCTGTGTTTGATGAGGATTCCTTCTGAGACCTGCATGCTTTCATGGAGTGGGAGGGGAGTGAATTTTTAGTAGGTATGGTTTGAGTTCTTGCAATGGTGGAGTGATGGAAGAAATTTGCAGAGGAAGTATGGAGGAATGAAGTGCACACACAACTGTTAGAAGTTAGAAGTGAAAAAAGCGACACTTGGAAAAATTTCAAAAAGATATGCACAGGTAGGGCTTGGGAAAATTTTTCCATGATTTATGTCCCTGACCTTAGGGATGTGAGGGACATAAATTTCCACAATGAGCAAGACGGCGACATGTGGCACTAGATCCAATGACAGGGAATGGAGGAAAAAGCTGATTTAAAGCACTGGGAGCTGAAAGGAGGTCACATGGGTGTCCAAATGACTCCCTATGGGGGATGGGTGCATTTTTAAAGGTCTGATGTCCCCCACCTTAGGTGCATAAGGGACATAAAATTCCACGGTGGTCAAGAGCATGACACGTGGTGCCCGATCCGACGGCAGGGAATGCACGCTCCAAATAAGCATCTAGGGGCTAAAGCTATTGATCACATGGGTGTCAAAAGACTCCCATAGGGTGCTGGGTGAATTTTTCAAGGTCTTATTTCCCCCACCTCAAGTTCATAAGGGACATAAAATTCCACGGTGGTCCTGGAGCTGACACGTGGCGCCGATCCGACGACAGGGGATGAATGCTTCAAAAAAGCACCTAGGGGCTGAATTGTCAAGTCTGGAGGTCACATGAGGGTCCAAGAGGTCATATGAGGGCTGAGAGGGCTTCAAGGGGTCTGGAAAACTTTTCCAACCTTGGTGTCCTTGACCTTGGGGGACATGAGGGACACAAAATCCCGCCAGGCTCCTGGTGTTGACACGTGTCCTCCCAAAATTTGGCTAAGTCCTAAACTTGTAACAATGATAACTTGAGCTCTGATGGACTTTTTTGGAAAAAATTTATATGATACTAATTAGAAATGTCCTTATAAATCCAATGGTGTGGTTATAATGTCTTGATTATTCCATTTGATCCCTAAAAAATTGGATTTTTGATTTTGTACTCCACCTGTGCCTGAGAAAAACTGCCTGCAGACTTGATGCTCCAAAGTGTTGTGAAAAATATTATTTCACCATAATGTAGGCCTTGGAATCCTCTTTTTGGAGATATTTTTTTCTCCTAACTCCATCTGGAGCTCCTGTAATCTTCTTCTGAAGCCCAGTAACTATTTTAGGCCTGTGTACCGCCTAGGCTTGTGAACCCTGTTTTTACTCAGACTACTCCAAGTATTGCAAAACTTCCCCAAACCTTCAAAAATAATTTCTATTATGTTTTAAGGTCTTCATTTCATCTCCGTGTTGAATTTTTACCTTCCGTTCGATCCAAGGAGTTGAATCCAGTCCTGGGAAGGCTAGCGATAGCCCTTCCCAATACTACCAGAAGATAGTATCTTTTCAGAACTCCCTAAAATCACCTAGGGGTGATGAATAGACTTACCTAAATCACCTAGGGGATGAGATTACATTATTTAGGAGGTCATTTGGACTAATTGGATAGACCCGAGGTGTCTTGGAATGATGGGACTTGAAAAAATTAACACTAGGGTATCGTTGTCATGCTTGGAAATTGTCAATTTCCCTGTTGCACATTTACACGACAATAAGACCATAATTGGGGAGTATTAGTCCGACTATGAAGTGGAAAAAATCATCGAGTTACTACAAGATTATCATGACTTATTTCCTATGGGATACCATGAACTCAAAGACGTTCATGAATCATTAGGAGAAATGAAGCTAAATCTTAAGGAAGGTGCGCACCGGTTAGGAAGAGACTCTAAAAGATGAACCCCAACTTGTGCAAAAAGGTTAAAGAAGAAATTGGAAAAATGTTGAAGTCTAGAATCATCAAGCCCCTAGACGATTTAGAATGGGTTAGCCAAATCGTGATCAATATCAAGAAGGATGGTCGATTAGGATCTGTGTGGACTACAGGAGTTGAATGTTGTATGTGTGCACTCGAAAACCTTACTCATACCTTTCCTACGCCATTCACGAGGAAATACTAGAAGGCATTGAAGGGCGTGAAATATATTCATTTACAAATGGATTCTTTGGGTATCATCATGTTAGGATTGTATAGGAGGATCAAGAAAAGACTACTTTTACTACTGAATGGGGTAACTTTTCCTATATTGTGATGCCTTTTGGTCTGAAAAATGCACTATTGTATTTTCGTGCATATTTGTTCAAGTGTTCAAATATTTTATCCACAACTTCTTACAAGTTTATTTAGATGACTGGATGGTGTATGGACATGTTAAGGATCATTGTGATAATTTTTGCTTAATTTTTAAAAGATATCGCGTTAATAATCTCTTTGAACATCAAGAAATGCTTCTTTGCTACACCATTTGCCACATTATTAGGGCACATCATCTACAAGGAAAGTTTGTTGGTTGATCCGGCTAAGGTTGTAGTCATTATCATTCGGAAGAGCCTACCACGGTCAAAGTGAGGTACGTGGATTCTTAGGTCACACACTGGGTATTATAGAAAATTTATAAAGGGGTATGCTAAGGTTTTCGCACCCTTTGATGAGTTACTAAAAGGAAAAGGGCGTTCTGCGAGGAGAACCTCGGTAGTGCACATTCGATACATTGAAGGAGAAACTTACTACAACACCTATTCTATGCTTTCCTTCATGGGAAAAATTGTTTTATGTACATGTGGATGCCTCGCATGGCCATTTGATCATGAGTGTTGGATCATCCTATCTGTTTTGCTAGTAGAAAGTTGACTTCGCAAAATAGAATTATACAAATACAGAGCACAAAGCTTTGTGAATGATCTATGCACTATATAAATTTAGACAGTACCTACTAGCAACACCATTTATATTCTATACCAATCACATGGCATTGAAGTATTTGGTAAATAAGTCCATTTTAGATGGCACATATGCCGATGGGTACTCTTATTCCAAGAATTTGATTTTATAGTTGTGGTCAAACTAGGGAAGAATAATTTTGGACCGGACCATATATCCAAAATACAATCGGGAGAAGATGCGTAGGAAATTGAAAATATCATGACCGATGCATAGTTATACAAGTTACAACGCACACCATCGAAATTATAGGACATTGCTGTATTTCTACATATAGGTATGGAACCAGAAGGAATGAAATCCTTAGAGAAGAAATAACTTTCCATTCGTGTGACACACTTTGTTTATATTGATTAGTGGTGACATGTACAAGTTAGGTCAGGATGAAGTATTACACTGCTATGTACTAGAACATGATCACATAGATATCATGGAGGAGGCTCATGGTGGTATTGTAGGTGGGAAATTCGCGCAGGTGATGACACTACGCACAAGATTCTACATGTTGGATTATGGTGGGAGACCCTGTATAAAGATTGTAAGGCATATTAAAAGGCTTGTGATCACTATTAATGCCTTAGAAAACCAGGTCAAATAGATGAAATGTCATTAAGACTTATTACTAGTGTAGAACCGTTTGAGAAATGGGCTATAGATTTTGTAGGTCCTATTTCACTAGCCGTGCGTAGGACTGGATCATGTTATATCATCACTTGTATAGATTATCTGACAAGGTGGGAAGAAGAAACACCTACAAAGGATCGTATAACAGCTACAACAACCAAATTTCTATGGGAAAATATTATTACAAGGTATGAATGCCCATTGAGTTTGACCAGTGATAAGGGCACACATTTCTTAAATGAGACAATCAAAATTCTATTGGATGAATTCATGATTGCACACCATAAGACTACACCATATCATCCTCAATAAAATGGGACTATTGAGGCTTTCAACAAGATCTTGAGCTGAAATTGACAAAAATTTGTGATGTTGGAAGAAAAGAGTGGGATGATAAAGTTCTGTCATGCTTTGGACATATAGAATAACATCTACGATTAAACAAGGCCACGCCCTTTCAATTGGTGTTTGGCACAGAAGCAATCCTTCCTATGGAATTCATGTTACCTTCTTTGTGTATTATGCGCACTGGAGGTCTAGTTGATGAACAAGCATTAGAAGAATGAATTGAACAGTTGATTAAGTTGGATGAATGATGAGAAATAACATGTTGGAGTTAGAAGCAAGAAAAATCCAAGTAGAAAGCATGGCATGATAGGCACATCAGGGACAAAAAGCTTGAGATAGGGAAGATGGTACTTCTTTATGATTCTAAGTTTTTGCGCCATCTAGGAAAACTCAAAGTACATTGGTTAGGACCATATGTTATCACTTACATACTTGAAATAGGAGCTTGTCAGTTAGAAATGCTTGATGGAATACGGTTACTGATTACTTCAATGGGAGTAGGCTGAAGCCCTACTATAAATAAGTCTTCTTGGTGTTTGTAATAAGGTAATGTTTCCATTTAGATTAGGTTTTCAATTATGTATTCCCTTAATGTATTTCCTTCTTCGTTCGTTATGCTTTTTCAATTTAGTTGGTGTTTTGTGAAATAAGTGTGTTTGCGTGCCAGAAGCTAATTACCATTTGTAGTATTTTTGTGCATAGAGGACTGCACATACCATTTGTGTGGGGTGGTTATTGAAAAATGGGTACACATAAAGGAACAAACTACTATAGGTGTTATTCAAGTTTGAAGAGTTGGTGGACAAAATTTTACTCCCAAATAAGGACCATAGATGGAGATAAATGAAGGAAAAATATAACACAAGGTAAGTAATGGCCGTGGATACTACTAGGAGAAGGTGTAATGACGAAGTAATTAGGTGCATGAAAGCATGCTTAAGAGAAGTTTCTAGATAGAAGGTAGGAAGTCACGCTAAAAGGTTATAACTGAGGCACGAAGATGTACCACATGAAAAAATGTGAAAAGGGTCAATTAATGAGGATTGTTGGTAGGTGAAGGAGTAATAAATGCACTAACTTTTTCAAAATCTATATAAAGAAGGGATGCGAGTTCATTTTTACCATTGTAAATCGTAAAAATTTGAACAAGATAAGTGTAAAATGAGTTGAGCGAATCATGTTGAGGTGTGGAGAGTGTGAAACCAGACATGGAGAGCAGATTTGTGTCGTAGGAGAAGCTTACATCCCCATTGGTGAAGGGTTTGAGTGAAGCAAAGTATTGCGAAAGAGTTAGGGCACATGATTTCAACTAGGGCATGCAAATTTGAGGTAGGTTTTGGACTTACTTGTTACAGAGGATAGAAGGAAAGAATTTACACACTACAGAGGATAAAAAGTTGTGATTTATAGATGGCACCAAAGAAAGCACCTGTCGTAGGAGCCAAGGGAAAGAAGAAAGTGGAAGTAGAGGTTGAAATTTCCTGAGAGTAATTTCTCAGAGATGCAATACCCAGAAGGCATGATAGTGGGAAAAGAATTGGATTATCACATCGGAAGTGCAAGATAAGTGATTACAACCACCACACATCAGATAATAAAAATGAATTGGATGTGCTATTGAGTACGAAGAAAAACAAGCACACAACAGAGGACATGCCATTGTATGATGACACTAGAGAGAAGTTGCTAAAGAAGATTGGAGTCTACTAGTTATACGAGATCCCATATTTTGGAAAATATGAACCTTTGTACCAATGGTTGATGAGCAGGGTACATGAAGACTTTTCTATTTCACCGGACACAGGGTAAGGATTACAACCACTTTGATTTCAACTATAACAGGATTAAAGGGCACATGAGTGGATTTGAATAGTGACTTGATAGATAAAGAAACAATCCTGGAGACACGGAAGGAGTTAGGGTATACCAAGGGTCCGTGCGTAATGGATATTGACAAATTGAAGAAGTACCCAGTGGTATAGGCAGCTACACATCTAGTGACCAAATTGAATGATCAAGAGAGATGGTCACAGGTGAATACAATGTGGCTACACATTGCAAAGAGAATATCTAGGAATAATTTACAACATATCAAGCTACATTGCAGAAAATATCATTGAGGAAGTGTGCATAGGTGAGAAAATCAGTTTTGGTGCTATCCTATTATCCCTTGTGTTTATGAAGATCGGAGTGCCTGATGGGCCAAAGAACAATATCTGGGAGTACCCCATACAAAACAAGTCCCTTGCGGAAAGATTTGACAAGTACTTGTGTGAAGGATCAATGAGTGGGTCATTCAAGTAGAGGGAGGAGATGTGGTATGATTGGCTCCACATGACATTTGAATAGGAGTGGCACATCCCCAAGGAGTTACCTTCGGTGGTGGGTAAGGCAATGTAGTTCACAGTGTATCAACACTTATGCATCGTGTGATTTACAATGAAGGATGGGACTTAGAGCCCCTAGTGTAAACTACTGTATGCCTTCATGGCATGTTACTTCCAAGAATCAGTCCATCATTTTACTAATGCACAATGCCTAAATTTTTTACGAGACAAGGTTGATTTGTGACTACCACATGCTTGTGAAAGATGTATATATATCTAGGTCGATCGCCTACATTGAGAGCCTAATTTCAGACATGATAAACATGAAGCTTTGTGAGTTTGGAAATTGGAGACAGTGGAGCCGCACTTATATACCTTTAGTTTAAGCCTAAGTTGGGGGTAAAAATATGTGGAGAATGATTTCGCACTCCCGGGGGTGCCTAAGGGTAAGCATATAGTGGATAATGTACCATCTCGAAGCCGTTGAACCTATAGAGGTAGATGATGAGGACAAAGAGCATGAAGACAATGGTGGCTTAGTACATAGAGGATAGAGGAAACCCATGGACAAGGTAGACGATGAACATGCAAGTACTCCACCCCAAGAACAAGAAGAAGGAGATGAAGAATTGGAAGTAGTAGAAGACCCGAAGAACACCATTTTAAGAGGGTGTTTAGACACATAAGAACTAAAGATGCTACTCCACAATTAGTACAGAGATCACCATGAATATCTCCATCAAAGGAGATAGTTGAGAAGAGAAGGAGAAATTTGAATCTAAATGAGGAGGTGAAAGAGTCTAAAGAGAGCTTATCGGATCACCTATACAACGAGAGGATGTGGAAGATCCCAAGGATGAAGAAATGAAGGTTGAGGAAGAAGGGGTAAAAATCTAGGAGAAACAAAGCAAGATACTACTTAGGACATAGAGGATCCAAATCTAAACCTTGGCACTCAAGTTCCCAAGGGGCCAAGATCAAGGAGGGCAAGTGGAGAGTAAAATATGCTAGTCATGGGTTATGAAGAGGACATAAGTAAAAAATTTTGTGTGTGAATTTAGAATAAAATGGGATTTAAGGAATTAGATTTATGGGAGTTGATGGACCACGACATGGAAACCATGTGTGTAAGGAAACAATTTTAATGGACCATGCAAACTCACATGGACGAGCCTGATTTTCATGTGTGTAAAGAGTCATGTGTATCAAGAAGAATGAGAAACACACCACAATAGAAATATAACCATCAAACCCATGGTTATGTTTGATGAACATGTGAGTAATTCCTTAGTGAAGGTGTCTACAGAGGTGGCACACAGGAATGTGGATAAATCTTCCACCATTAAAGCACTAAGAGAAGATATTAAAGCACTAAGGGAAGACAACAAAGCCAAAGATGTAGAGATTGCACATTTGAAAAGAGAGAAGAACCTAAAGAAAAAGAAGAATGGGGTTCTTATTGGCATGACATAGGAGATCAGGGATCATGTCCTATAAGAAAGACCACACTTAGAGCCTAAGGTACCCAAAAATTTCCCTTTGGCTATGCACTATGTGCATACCTTAGTTGATCTGGTGCTTGAGGATGGACCAATTCGGATGCCAACACCAAAGGACCCTGAGTAGGAAGTAGAGAGGGCAAAGGCTTCAGTAGTATGAAATATTTCATCATACGAGGCATTGCTTCAAACCTTGCAAGAGGAGTTGAAGAAAGTGGACCAGGCATTGAACATATGTGCAGCTCCAGAGGTAGTAATAAGGATCAGGACAATAGTAGAAGACAATGAAGTCCTAAAGGAAATGAAGGATGAGACCTTGGGATGCAGAAACATTGGCATTAGTCAAGCAAAAGCACGAGACCCTTACAGTAGCACAGGACCCCCATAAGTAAAAGCTAGATGAGATTGGAAAATGTATAGCGCAAAAGATGGATCTATTAGAAGGAAGAATGTTTGCTATGTCCAACATTGTTCTGGTGTTACAAAATGAGAAGGGAGAAATTTCCCAATATTAGTTGGAGTCTTTCACAATGGACATTCCAGAGAAAAAGAAGTTGTGCTAAGCTTGAATGAAAACCTTGGAAGAAAAGATAAAAGAAGAATATCCAAAATTAATTCTTTCGGTTGAGATAGAGGATGTTGCACAATGAGAGTTCATTTTTATGCAGAAATTATTTCATTTATTTCCATTCTTTATTCTTTATTATTCGAAGAGTAGCCATTGCCGGGGTGGAAATGTAGTTTAGTGTGGGGTAATGTTGAGAAGACAAGAGTATGATACAAAGGAGAGGTCACACGAGAAGATTCATGTGCGGGAGTAAAGCACAGTCAAAGGCATGAAAGGATAGGGAAGGACACATGCATCAAAGACAAGGGAAGATTCGGGACTTATCCATTTTCACATGTATGGGCTATTTTTGAGATAATGTGTAGAGCACACAAACCGGATAAAGACTTGCACGACATGCATAGGCTATTTTAGGAAGAGTGGCTACCAAGTGCTTTGCATGGGTTAGGGATAATAATAGAATTTCTACTGCCAGTTAACTAGAAGAGATCAATTGTTAGCGTGCTTGCATGTGTGGATATTATTGTAAAGGCGCATGGCTATTTTTAGCATGTGACCTATTTTGGGAATTATGCAAGCAGTGAAGGGAAAGTCCCAACCCTTATAAATATGTAGTGATCTATGTAGAATAAGAGGACTATGTGCAAACTGGATATGAATTATTGTGAGATTATTCTACTAGATCTCGATCCACACATGAGCTTATGGTATTACTTATTGTAATAAGCTTCTATGTATTTATTTTGTTTAATATAATGGTCTGTATTAGCTGAATCAAGGTATTAATCATGAGTATAACTAGTTCATGCATGATTGAATTCATTATGGGTATTATTTGAATCTATTACTCTTTAGATCTATATCTGGACATGCTCGTATAATGTTATATTAATTATGGATCGGAATGCATTAATTCTTAAACATGATAACATCCTGCATAAACAACCCTAAAGAGGGGCTCGATACCTTTGTGCACTTCGGGTGAGCACTTAGTCTAGGTGAGTGATGTGCCAACTCGCTTGGGTTACTCTTTGGTAAATTCTAGTTGTATCAAACATGTCCTAGGATAGTTAATCTTTGTTTAGGAAAATTAATCATGTTTCGAAAGGGATTAATAACTTGAGAAAGTTGTGAGGGGTCTACTTTATCCAATGTGATGGATTGATATTCTAGGAAGCTTGTAAAAGTGGTTTAGAAGGAGATAGGAAGGAGGTTTAGCTAATAAGAGGGTATATTAGCCCGATTAGTTGTTTATAAGAGGAATATGACCAAAAGAATTTCGTAAAAGGAGAGTTAGATAGGCCTAATTGATGAGGTATCATCAATTTGTGGGAAGTAGAATAGTTAGTGCAATATTAAGAATAAGATTTCTTTGACCAAACTATTGGTGTCTACATGACTAGATCATCCAAAGAGGTCTAATCCTTAAGCCTAATTAGTAGAATGATATAGAATGATGAAAATTAAGGTAAGGAAGATGAGTTCAAACATGAGGAGAGTGTTGTGGCATGGTAAAGAGTATGTGGATGGTGCCATAGGTTAATATTCATTTGTTTGTGACGTGATCAAGGTCATTTGTATGCATATTCTTGAGAACAAGACAAATAAGCATGCACAAACCATGGTGGTCAAGAAGGTACACAAATATTTAAGATTAAGTGAGAATTTGGTAAGGTACTAGAGGTTTTTCTAGCTATTTAGACCAAATTTCATTTAAAAAAAGAAGAATAATTTTCAAGTTGTGATTTTTGGCTTTAGGAGTTTACAAATGGCCATTTCCAACTCGTGGGTCAGTTTTGAAGTGCTCATTGGAACGTGAAACTTGTGCATGGTGACCTAATATTTTCATCAATGTTAGGGCATTGAGTCTAGAGAATTTTTCAAGTGGAATGAGGAAGAATGAAGGTTTTTTGCTTTATGAATGAAGCTTAAGAAGTAAAATTGCTCCAAACCCTCCCAAAACCCTACCTCTAGAGTGATGGAGAATAATCAAGTTTTTGGTCATGAAATTAACCTGATGAGATGAACTGATGATTTGGGCATGAAGAGGACTCTCTCTACTTAATTTTGGTGGTGGTTTCACTCTTCACGTCAGTTGGTAAGGTGCTCAAATAGCCCTATTTTTAAAGAATTTTCTTGTATGGTATTGTATAAAAATTTTCATGTTTGAAATTTTGGTGTGGGAGAAAGCTTGGGATGTCCCCTAACTACTCATGAAAATAAATAGGAAGGTATAACACAAAATATTTATGAACAAGGTCAATCTAGGTGACCTACTGCTAAAGGAGTAAACAGATGCAAAAACTAGTCATGGTGTTTGAGAGAGACCTGATGTGAATGCTTGCGTTATGGAGGCCCAATATGAACATGGAAGGTTGGTAAAGGTCCAATGTCACCCGTTGAAGCACTAAAATTTCCTCATTAGGATAGTTCCTATTTCAAATTATCAAATCAGGCCTAAAATTGCCTCATTAGGATAGTCAAGTAGCTCTAAGAAATGAGCATGCAAACATACCTTTTCCTTATAACCTATAAAAATGAGTAATTGAAATTTAATCCATGGTTTATCATGAAAGTGAAAATTTATGTGTTGGAACCCTATTGTACAAGGCTAGTTTTTGGTGTCCTGAAACTCAATCTAACATGTCTCAGAAAAGAAAGGCTATTAAAGCCATAATCTTTGAAATGATGTAATATTTTGATGTGATGAGTTGATTAAGGATATTAGATTTATAGAAAGGTGACTTTAGAGTGATGAACATGTGTTTACTGCATGTACAAACTCACTTTTCAAGACTATTTTTATGAGCATGCAATCCCTTGAGAGACCTTGATCTAATCTTCATGGCATGGATAACATGAATGTGTTAGTGTTTCTCCAATTACATGGTGTTATTGTAGACCTATTGAATATTCTTCCATCTTATTTTTGTTGCATGACATAAGCCTATATTTTTTTCCATCCATCAAAGTTTGAAAGCTGGTTTTGAGGCTCTTGCACCTAGTTAAGAATATGAGCTATAATGGAGTCCTAAAGTAGAATGGAAAAGTGTGAAGCTTTTTATGATTGTATAAGGAAATAAATAATACCCTTGTAACATTAAAAACTCATCATGACATCGGTTACATGGAATATAATATCTATAAGACAAAGATAACTCACAAGGAAAAGGGCAAACCGATGACATGACAGCTTACAAATCTGATGTTAGAGGTTACTTTTTGGAAGATTATCAATATTTTCAGGTTGGTAACAAGTATAGGAAGGAGTTTGAGTATCTTATAAGATCATGTGGTGTCTTGACAAGCTATAAAAGGTCTGCATCAACAATCGACACATCTCAAAGGATATAATCTATGTGGACAATTTTAGCTAATGTAATCAAACCTCCTTGTACAAGTTGAAGACCAAGTAGACGAAAGGATTAGGAATTGGAAGTGCAAGATGTGTAAGAGTATGTCTCTCTTGAATACATAAAGGCCTTATATTATATGATAGGTTGATGTTGATGACCATGTTATTGAAGTTAATTAGAATATGAAAAATAAGGTCGATCATAGAGAGTAAGAAATGCCTTCATGAGTGTAATTTTTACAACACTATGTATGAGTGAGAGAGTGAGTGATTCAAGGAGAGACACTTGAAAATAATGTATGTGTGGAAGAATCATTCTATGACATTAGTTTGGAACATATTAAAAATATGAGAAAAGGGCGAATCTAGGTTATAAATAGAGGTGAGGAGTGAAGAGAAAAGAGCTGATTTAGAGATCACAATTTGTTGTGTTAGAAAACTAAATGAGGGTGATAAAACATTGTAAAGTAATTTTTTTAGATAAGATAAAAAGAGTTTGGTTTTAAAATGGGACCAAAAAATAAGCCAATTTTAAACAAAAAACCAATAATGAGCCATGAAGGCTAAGTCAAAAAGACATGACAAACATTCCACCAAAAAAATCCAGAGACACACCAATAGGGTCTGCATATTAACCATTACAATTGTTTGAAAAATAACCAATAAAGAGAAACCATCAAGAAAAAAAAAGAGAAATGATAGCCAAAGGTCATTAATTAGTTCTACATGGTTGTGCTACGAGCCCTAATACTCGGCCCATTATCCTTCCTACAAACCAATTTTATGGTAACACACTTTGGTATTTTCCCTCTTTTTCCTCAGTCTGGGTGATCACGGGCTCCTTTATGCCATCCACATCCTTGTCTTTAACCTGGGTGTTCACCGCCTCCATGTCAAAGCCCTCATCCGTCTCAGAATCCTCACTGTCTAAGCTACTAAGCATGAGTCTCATGTTGGGATTACTCTCTGTCTTGGCCACTTGATCTTGTAAAATAGAGATCCATTGTTCCTGCATAAAAAAATCTACCTGAATACCCCCAATCCTCTTATGTTGTACCTCGATCTTGTGTTGGCATTCCTTCAATTCTTAAATGAGGTTCTTGTTAACAGTCAGGATAGTATCAACAGTTGATTCTTCCTATAGTGATCTAGTTTCCCAATCCATAAAATTTTGATCCCTTTTACTATAAATCTCCCCACATGCTAACCTCCCTTTTTTAAATTGTAAAGGGCATCCACAACCCCATAGTAGGGTCAATACCTTTCCTTTTCCTCAAATGGTGGAGGGCCGAAGCTAGGGTTTCATGATCCAACTCGGGTTCACTATTAATCACAAGATGGGTAGGAATAATGGGTGGACTTCTTTGGACTAAGAGAAGAATCAGGCCTTGATGGAGAGGGATAAAAATTATCTTGTTTTTAAAGTCCTCAATGGTGGAAAGAAGAGACCTATAAAGGAAGAAGGCTAAGCTCATGGTCTAGTTTCTGCGAAAGAAGTTAAGAATAGATAGATGATGGGAAAAAATATTCCTTAATTTCCCCTCTAATGTCAATTATTTCATGACCACAAGATAGACATCAACCCATAGTTTAGGAAGGAATGTATGAGAAATACCATCATCATAAGCCATAATGTTCTCACTAGCTTCAAAAAAGTGGAAATTTCATGTTTTTTACGGGTTTTATCCTTGAAAATTTTAAGCCCCTCCATTTTCAAACCCGTTATCTCAGCAATAGCTCCCTCAGAGACACTAATTTTAACCCCTATAAAATTAAAACCACCATCAATCCAAGTGTTTCCAAAATCCACCTTTGAAAGAGTAGGGTCATTACCTTTTAGACGATGAATGTACCTAGTGAATCCCCTTTGTGTAATAGTTTCCACAAGACATTGTCATTTTTCAGGTGAAGGAAGGTAGTGGGTTCGGTGCGGACCATGTCACCTCCCATGGCTATTTCAACCTTACCGACTTTGAGGATTCAGATGTAGTCGCCAATCTCAAAAAACCTAAGTAAATTCTGGATAAAATGAATCATAACTATAATAAAAAAGAGAAAATTATTTTCAAAATACCAAGTGTGAGAAGTTTGGTAATCATCATTAAGCCGCCTCCTAGTTCATGTCATCATTAATCAACTTATTAATGGGTTCCCAAGGGATATGTGTCCTTGTCCACATCATCAAGTCTGTTATGTCATTACCTTGGTTTATCAAGGTGTCCACGGGTTTATTGATAACTCTAAAAATGTGTTGAATGACCACTTCATCAAATGATGTTAAGATGTTGTGAGCTTCCTTGATCATGTTACTAAGCTTCCACCCACACTTACTCGATCCTTGAGAGCATTAATCACACACAGGGAGTCCCCTTCTATGATGATGGATTTTAATCCCAAATCCTTGCACATCATGAGCCCCAAAGCATTACTTTAGATTTAGAAACATTATTAGTATGATTATCAATGCATAAGCACCCATGCAACTTCCTCTATGATCATGGATCAAACCCCCTCCTCCAACAACACCATTATGCAGATTAGTCGAGCCATCGAAATTGAGCTTGAAGCTACCATCGGGGGGATTCGACCATTTAACCTTTTGGCTAACCATCTTCTTCTCGAACTATTAGGGATGATACCCATGCTCCTTAGAATGTCTTTTTCCCAATCCAAGTAATTTTTTTCCTATTTGAACTTTAAAATCGAGCATTTTCTTTATGGGATTGTCTCACCTTTTCAATCATCTTCTCCAAGTTGGATGACTTGTTCCTAAAAATATTGTTATTTTATTCCATCCATAACCCCCGTAACATGTGAGGGAAATAAAGTTTCCAAATTTCTTGAACTAGAACGTTCTAAAAATTGAAACTCCATTGATTAGGCGAGAAGGGTCATGTGCACCTTTAAAATGTCAAGGACAAAAGATAAAACCTAAAAGGAGAAGGGACATTCAAGGAAGAGGTGCTAAATAGATTCTTCATTAAATTTTCAGATGTTACATTTATTGATTATGATCATTCCTCTTCTTCTAATCCTTTCAAACTTATAATCTTACCTTTAACCACTTCCCAAAAGAAAATATTGATTTTGGTAATAAGATTCTTAATTGACATCTTCAACAAGTTGTATAATGAAAGGAGAGAGAGGAAAATTAATTCAGAAAATAGAAGAATGTTATCTCTTTCATATATCTCCAAGCAATAATCTCATTTTACAAAATTTGATCACACTTTGAGCATACAAAATTGACAACCCTCTAGAATGAGGGAGTCATTACAATATATAGAATCAAAGGAGACTCTTCATCTACTCTTACGTTACTTTTCATATTCCTTACACCTCTTTTGAATTTTTATATTCCATTGCGAATAGGGTGAAGAGAACTTTCCAAAAATTATAATTTTGTCTAATTTGGACAACCTGGGTGAAAGTTATTCCCATGCGGATATGGAGGGTTGAGGAGGAACATGAGCTCCCTGGTCACTTCCACTTTCCACAATTAATCACTATTCTCCTCTGTGATTGTGGGTGAAATAGGTACAAAGAACCCGTGGCATGAGGGAACGGTTCCATTTGTACCCATATTCTCCACTTTCTCGATAATAGTCTTATTTTGCACATGAGTCCGGTCTTGGGTGGAACTTAGGAATTTGATGAGGCCATGAGGCCATAAATTACCATTATTTTGTCCTTCCAAGTTACCTTTGAAAGTGGATTTAAATGTAATCTAGAACTTATAGTTTTCTTAAGATAGAATATATGATATATATCTTGTTCATTCTTTATAATCTTTTGTTATCTATTATTTGATTAATCCTATTGATTATTTGGGAAAAATACAAAGTCTTGTGTATGTAGGATATAAAGGAAAGATAATGCTAGTATTGGGAAAAGTGGAATTGATCATGTATGATATATCTAAACTAAAAAATTATTTCATATTCAGATTTCTCTCGAAAAATTATGCAAGTTCAAAAATAATCATCTCAATCCGAGATCGTATGCAAAAGTTATAGTTGTTTTAAGTTAGCTCCGAAACTCATAGATTTAGTTCTAAAACTTGCATCAAATGGGGACTATGAATAATTAGAGAGTCAAATGGAAAATATGAGAGAGGTTTTTGTTCATAGAAATGTTTTTAACATAAACCTCATTCATATTTGCTACAGGTTTTACCAATGAAGAGAAATCTAAATTTTAATTAGCTGCACTCTAAGGAAAAAGTGTATCAAATGAGCACTAAAAGTTCCATAAAAACGAAACATAAAAGTTAAATGGAAAATATGAGAGATGTTTTCTTTCATAGCAACATGTTTAAATAAAACCTCATTCAGATTTGAAAGAGGTTTTATAATTAAGATAAATCTAACTTTTAGTGAATTGCGGTTTGAGAAAAAAACATATAGTTATGTGTGTGGATATTTCTTATCTTATCTTATTTATATTTTAGGAGATATTATCTAGTTATTAGGTATAGTTTTTCCTTGATCTATGGTATTGACTAGATCCTTGATGTCTAGTTCTATCCTAAATCTATGGTCTTGACTAGTTCTTTGATGACTAGTTATTTCCTTGATTTATGGCTTGATCTACGACCTTGATTTGGTTCTTAGATTGTTATTCCTTACCTATTTAAGCAAGGCCCATTCTCAATGTATTGCATTGAGTTCCATTATAATATATGATATTCTTTACTCATTTGTTTGCAAAGGTTTTATGTAAAGCTATTATGGTGAATTACTTTCATCTTATTGATCGTGGTGTTTGATTAGCATATGTGTTCTTAGCTTAGTATAATCTGGTTATCGTTCCTTTCATGGTTAACCAGATCAAGGTTCTCGATTGGATTTGGTTCTTAGATTATGCGAGTTTGAAAGGAACGATAACCAAATCGTACCAAGCCAAGAACACAGATGCTAATCAAACACCACGATCAATAAGATGAAAGCAATTCGCCATAATAGCTTTACATAAAACCTTTGCAAACAAATGAGCAACAATATCATATATTATAATGGAACTCAATGCAATACATTGAGAATGGGCCTTGCTTAAATAGGCAAGGAATAACAATCTAAGAACCAGTCAAGGTCGTAGATCAAGCCATAAATCAAGGAAATAACTAGTCATCAAAGAACTAGTCAAGACCATAGATTTAGGAGAGAACTAGACATTAATGATCTAGTCAATACCATAGATCAAGGAAAGAACTATACCTAATAACTAGATAATATCTCCTAATATCTAAATAAAATAAAAGAAATATCCACACACATAAGTGGGTGAGGATAAATACAATAAAGGTAAATAAAGTACCTAGGTGAACATGAGCTAAGGTAAATACCTACTCTAACACCCCCTTTCAAGTGAAGCTAGGGGCCAAAATAGAAGTGGCATGTCCATAGTATAAGTCCCGACAACTAGGCCTAGTGAGGTACTCATGTATAATAACTGGGAAAAAAGGGACACCACAAGGTACCTAAAACCAGTAATAACAAAGTAAAGAGAGTAAAGACCCGCTCCAAGGCATCCCAAGAAGCTCGGCTCAAAAAACTCATACAATGCTGAAGAAGTTTGGTGTGCACTGTGGTCTGAATCCACTGCTTGATCACAAAACTCAAAAATAACTGACACTAGGCTCCACCAGAATAGCTCCATACAAGGAGACTGTCAACAAAGTGATGTCGAAAGTGCAAAAAAAACACCAAACATAATTTGATCAACTGCTGCAAATAGGTGTGCCATGATCCAAGAACAAAAACCAAAGCAACAAGGTAAGGACACAAAATATAGAGTGTCACGATCCAAGAAAAGCCAAGGTAACAAGGCAAGGACACGAAACCCGAAGAAGCAGGATCAACACCACACCCTCCCATACTATTGAATGGGTGGAGTGACACTACAAATTTGTATGAGTTGTCAAAATAACTACTCAAATCGAAAAATAACACTGGAATGCACCAAAATAGATCCCCCATAAGAGATACTATCAACATGTCAAAAGTGTCAAAAATACGGATATAAAATCTCTCAACAAACAAGAGAGATACACTACACCTGCTAAAAAAAAATGCTCAAAACAAGAAGCATCACAATGCATAAGGTATAGAAAGTGGAGCAAGAGGCCGAATGGTGGAGGATCCATGCCTATATATTCCTCTCAATGAATGCCTATGTCGCCTCCATGAGTGATCAGATATCCACCCCAAATCAACACAGATGGATGAAGAAGATGCTGCATATGACTTGGTGTAAAATACACAATGGGTGCATGCAAAAGAACATCAGAATGTGTGTCAAGTTGATCATGTCTGACAACTGAAATCTCAGGTTTGTCAAGCCTGAGTGAAGATGTAGAACTCATGTGTTGCTCAGGATCCTCAGAAAGAGTTGAGCGAACAAAAAAGGAGCTCTGTTAATGTGTGATCCCAATGAAGTATCTGCTCGAAAACCAATGTCATGACTAGAATTCCACTTCACATGTGGAATAGAGGAAATAATACCCTGTGAATGTCTACCAATGACTCCGCTAGTGAGACCCATAAACAGAGCATGCAAGAACTGAATGTAGTGGTATGCATCTTTAAAAATCCATGCGGTGAGTGGAAGTAGGATACACAACATGTGGTACTGTAATAGGCACAGATGTGGAAGAGCATGTAGTAATAAGCCTCACAGGTTTAGAAGCATCAAAAGTAGGTTTAGGCTCAAATACTGGCAGATCAATGTCAGTGGGTATAAGAGCAACAAGCTAAGTGGACTAGGAGCATGGATATGGTTGTCCAAAATATGATGGTGATGTTGTAGGCTAGCAAGTTTATTCTGCAGGGAGTGTATTATTGTATCCTTATTGTGAATGAGTGATTGTAGAAGAGAATTTCACTTCTTGAGTGATCTATTTTCTTCCACAAAATTTACAATATCCTCTTGAAGTCCACATACTTGAGAGAAAAGCATATCATTCTCGGAATCCATGATAGGTACAAACTATGCAACTCCCAAAATTTAGGACATTGGGCTCACGAAATTATGTCCATAATTGATTACAACGCTCCTCCATATTTGGCACTTTATAATTATAGTGCAAGTCTCAAAATAAACAACTCAATGGAAAGAGCATAAAAACAAGCACTTTTTCACAAAAATGGCACTCAAAACCGAGTTCCGATCAAAAGTTACAAGCTTTTTAATATTTACTCTGTTATATATTTTAGTTATCACTAAAAGAAAATAAATTGTTATTGCCTTCACCACATAATTAAAATTAAAGGGGTTGAAGCTAAGCACCTACTAGTAGGAATCATAAGCTTTAAGCCCTCATATGACCATACCATATGACCAAGGGATAAGGATTTTAATGGGTGTCAATGGAAGCCTCATTTTCCATAAAAATGCATGCGTGCAACAACATATGACCAAATCCCAAATATTGAATAAACAATGAATTTATTTGTAAAATAAAACTTGAGGACGGATGTCAACAACAATCTCTCGCTCGATACCATGAAAGGAATGATAACGAATTAGATCGTACCAAGCCAAGAACACAGATGCTAATCAAACACCACGATCAATAAGATGAAAGCAATTCACCATAAAAGCTTTACATAAAACTTTTGCAAACAAATGAGTAAAGCAATATCATATATTATAATGGAACTCAATGCAATACATTGAGAATGGGCCTTGCTTAAATAGGCAAGGAATAACAATCTAAGAACGATCAAGGTCGTAGATCAGCCATAAATCAAGGAAATAACTAGTCATCAAAGAACTAGTCAAGACCATAGATTTAGGAGAGAACTAGACATCAAGGATCTAGTCAATACCATAGATCAAGGCAAGAACTATACCTAATAACTAGATAATATCTCATAATATCTAAATAAGATAAAAGAAATATCTACACACATAAGTGGGTGAGGATAAATACAATATAAAGGTAAATAAAGTACTAGGTGAACATGAGCTAAGGTAAATACCTACTCTAACTTAAAAAAATGTATCAAATGAGCACTAAAATTTTCAGTAAATGTGAAACATAAAAGTTAAATGGAAAATATGAGAGAGGTTTTTCTTTCATAGCAACATGTTTAACAAAAACCTCATTCAGATTTGAAAGAGGTTTTACAATTGAAGATAAATCTAACTTTTAGTGAATTCAAAGATGAGAAAAAGTGTATCGAGAAAAGCGTCAAAAGTTTCATAATAAAAAAAAAAAAGTCAAATGGAAAATCTAGGAAAGGTATTTGGTCAAAATCATCTTTTGAGGAAAAATATCCTTCCAATAATTTAGGAGAATAAAATCATTATGATTCTTGTTGAAAAGTAAAGAGAAGATTTGGGAGCAAATCTTCCTAAAATAAGTGAGATAAGACTTTGAGTCTAATAATATATATGTCTCCATATTTGTGGAGATGGAGATCTTAGTGTTAGGATTAGAATAAAGATAAGATCAAATTATATATCCCAAAATAAGGAGTTGGTTGGACACATAAATTATAAATGCAACCTTCCACACTCAGATATGTAATGTTTTACCACCAAGAAATGAATCTATTCTTTTCTCTCTAATATTTTGTATTTTTGAGTTAAGATATCGAAGCATGGTTTAAATTCTCTTCCATGGAATGAGTGAACACTCATTCTAAGGAAGATGGATCTCGTATATTTGTGTTTTTATTTTGTAATAATTTGTGTTTATTTTATTTTTCTGTAATTATCATCTTGTTGTGTTGTTCTTCTCTTTTTATTGTAACATTCAGTCTGTTGTAAACCTGCAGATGTTTCATGTAATTTTTCTTATTTCCAATTCAGTAATTTCAATTTATGAAAGTTTGGATTGTGTTTAAGGGAACCGCTTTCCAAGATATTCTTCTCTTAATGTATACAACCTTGAGACACCAACCTAGATTGAAATTATTAATGGTGAGGATTGATGACCCTCATCATGTTCCACCTAAGACATTAGTGTCGCATCTCTCACAGCTCTCGCACTACACTAATTCATCCCTTTGGTTCCTTTGTTCTTTTCATTTCGAAAGGATTTTACGAGGAACTCGTTCCGTGAGTAACTAGTTCCTCGTGTTTTGATTTTCTCCACTTCACCCACATAACATTTCCTTCACTTTGTTTTATGGCTTTGACACTACCACGGGGAACTTTAGTTCCCATGGAACTTTTCCCATGTGTACCCCATTCTCCCGACTCCTCCTTCACCCACAATACTCACTCTGATCCACAATACACTGAGTCCCCATCACCCTGCTGATCTCGAAATACACTTGGATGCAGAGAACCTTTGACCTCGTAGAACTTTCTCCATAGTTTCCTCATCCTGTCTACATTTCCACATAACACTACATACTTAGATTTTCGTGTCAAACAAATTTATGGGGAACCTTTGTTCCTAGAGAACAAGTTCCATCCAACCCCTAGGTTCTTCCAACACACCATTAGCACACAATACATTGAAAATGGCTAAAGTATTTGTTGTGTAACTCTAGTACCAATGTAGAGAACCTTTAACTCTAAGAAACCAATTCCATCCGCACCCCCAAGATCCGTAACACACTACGAGAATCCAACTTTTTCAATCTTCTCCAAATTTTTCTAGTTTTTGGATTTTTGAAAAATAGAAGGGAGGAGAGGAATGCATCAAAACAATTAGAAGTTCCCAAAACCTTAAAATACCTGATTTCTCCATTCCTTTCATCAAGGTCCTTTCAATCTACCAAAGTTTATGGAGGCATAACTTGAGTGTCAGAGACCTTTTCATGCACTTATTTATATGAAATCAATAAAAATGGCCTTTTGAAAATACTAGGAGGGTCTTATACCTTGATTCTTCATGTAACCTCCTAGAAAATAGGCTTTTTTACGTGCATGTTGAAATCAAAATATAGATTGTGCATGAAACCACCATCATTGATAATCATGAAATATCCAAAGATGATTTTATTGGCCTTCTTGGGAAAGAGAATCACTTCCTAAACCATGAGTTGTTTTATTAATGTTATCCTTTTATTTATTTATTGATAATTCTTGCACATTTCCAAAAATGTTTTTGGCCTTGACTCTTTAGAAATATCTAGGAATCACTTTCCCAAAGCTCATGAGTTGTTTTTTAATTGGGTTACACTTGTGTTAGCCCTACTTTTTGGGTTAGCTTGCTTAGGTGTACTAGTTGTGTGGAGTTAGCTTACTAGTTGTGTTGAGTTAGCTTCTCAGTTATGTGAAGTTAGCTTACTAGTCTTTTGGAGTTAACTTAACTACCAGTATTAGTTAGTGGGAGTTCTTCACCATTGATTTAGGTAGTAGTTGCACTTCCCTCCTCCTATATGTACATCTTTCTTATTGAATAATTAAAGTCATTCTATTGTAATGTATTGAGCATTATGGATTATGATGGATTTCCATATATGGTATTTTAGCTCTTTTGTTTTGCAAATCTAATGTGGTGTGCTATTATCATTTGAGATCGCGGCTTGGAACAATATTCTTATCGTTCCTTTCATGGTATCAGAGCCATAGATGATGTAGACATCCATCTGTAAGTTTTTCTTTGCAAGCAAGGGTTTATTATTTTCATGTATTTAGAATTTGTGAGCAATTTTTTGCAGCATGCATTTTTATGTAAAATGGAGTGCGCCATTGGATTTGGAAGGTGCCAAAACCCTAGAATCGACTGTAAACTTCGGCCATGTTTTGAGACAGTCAAATCTAGACATTTAAAAGGTTTTTGGCACATTTCTCAAAAAAATCCATACAATTATGTACAGACATATTTTTGGCTCAAAAATTATATCATTTCTAGGTTTTTCAAGAAACTTTCTGGGTTTTCTCTGTTTTTTGATATAGGTGCCAAAAAAAAGATATTTGCAGTCAAAGTTTGTATTCACAATTGTACTTTTTGGGTGCATTCTTTTATCCATTGGATATAAGTGTGTACCTTCCGGATGCATTCTTTTACCCTCTGGATATTTCAGTTTTGGATGTAGTCTTTTATCCACTGGACGCAGATATGTACCCTCTGGGTGCATCATTTTATCCATTGGATATAAGCGTGTACCTTCGGATACATTCTTTTACCCTCTAGATATTTCAGTTTTGGATGCATTCTTTTATCCATTGGATATAAGCATGTACCTTCTAGATGCATTCTTTTACCCTCTGGGTATTTTGGTTTTGGATGCAGTCTTTTATCCACTGGACGCAGATTTGTACCCTATGGGTGCATTCTTTTATCCATTGGATATAAGCGTGTACCTTTTGGATGCATTCTTTTACCCTCTGGATATTTTGTTTTGGATGCAATCTTTTATCCACTTGGACACAGATCTGTACCCTCTGGGTGCATTCTTTTATCCATTAGATATAAGCGTGTACCCTCTAGATGCAATGATTTACCCTCTGGACATTTTAGGTTTTGGTGCGAGGCTTTTATCCTTTGGTCGCAAGCATGTATCGTGTGGATGCACTCTTTTACCCTTTGGACATTTGGGTGTCACATGTACCTTTTTAAAAAGATCAACATTAAAATATTATTTTAATAGCAAAACCTTGTAGAGCTCATAACTTTTGATCCGTAGCTCGGATTAAGGTGATCTTTTTTTTTGAAATTGTGTATTTTTTGAGATCTACGCATTGGTGACATTTTTATACACATATTTCAAATGTAAAAGGTATTGTTACTCATTGTAATATTTACATGCACTCAATTATAAAGTGCCAAATTTGGGAGGGTGTTGTGATCACTTGTGGATGCATTTTCGGTTGAGCCCGATGTCCTAAAATTTTGGGTATTGCATTCTTGTATCTATGGGTGTATACATTTATATCTCTCTTGTTTGTTGAGATATTTTGGATCTGTATTTTGACACTTTTTTTGGCATGTTGATCAGTCTCTCTTGTGGGGGAGCTATTCTGGTGGAGCCCAGTGTTAGTTTTTCAGTGTTCGAGTAGTTGATTTTGACAACTCATACAGATCTGTGGTGTCACTCTACCCATTCTGCAGTATGGGAGGGTGTGGTGTTGATATTGCTTCTTCTTGGGTTTGTGCCCTTGCCTTGTTACCTTGGCTTTTTCTTGGATCGTGGCACTCCTATTTATTTGGATCTCATGTCCTTGCCTTGTTGCCTTGGTTTTTCTTGGATCGTGGCACACCTATTTGTAGCAGTTGATCAAATTATGTTTGGTGTTTGTTTTTCACTTTTCGACATCACTCCATTGATGTCTCCTTGCATGGAGCTATTCTGGTGAAGCCCAGTGTTAGTTGTTTTTGAGTTATATGATCGAGCAGTGGATTCAGACCATAGTGTGCACCACACTTCTTCAACATTGTATGAGTTTTTGGAGTCGAGCTTCTGAGGATATCTTTGGCGGGATTTTTCTCTCTCTACTTTGTTATTACTGGTTTTGGGTACCTTGCGGTGTCTAATTTTCCTAGTTATTGTACGTGGGTACCTCATCAGGCCTTGTTGTTGGGACCCACCTTCTTTTCCACCCACCTAAGCTATGCTTATGGGAGGGTGTTAGTGTAGGTTATTATTTATCCTTTTATTTATTTATTAGGATAATTCTTACACTTGTGTTAACCCTACACTTGTTGGGTTAGCTTGCTTAGGTGTACTAGTTGTGTGGAGTTAGCTTACTAGTTGTGTTGAGTTAGCTTCTCAGTTATGTGGAGTTAGCTTACTAGTCTTTGGAGTTAACTTAACTACCAGTATTAGTTAGTGGGAGTTCTTCACCACTGATTTAGGTAGTAGTTGCACTTCCCTCCTCCTATATGTACATCTTTCTTATTGAATAATTAAAATCATTATATTGTAATGTATTGAGCATTATGGATTATGATGGATTTCCATATATGGTATTTTAGCTCTTCTGCTTTACAAATCTAATGTGGTGTGCTATTATCATCTGAGATCGTAGCTTGGAACAATATTATTATCGTTCCTTTCAAACATTGCTTTTCCCTCCAAGACCCACTTTTTTGGATCTACTCCAAAACCTCATAAACTTCCCGATTCTTCCAAAACCAACTGCAAAACATTATTATCTCTCTTATACACCTCTGTTGTGAGTTTGAGTCTTTGTTCCACTCTGTTCAAGGGTGTACCGGCTTCAGAAGACTATAGAACAACCTTTTCTTAAGCTCTTTAGAGAGCATGTCTTGAAATACCTTGTCTTGGAAATGTTTAAATGGATTGGATATCCCTAAATCATCTATGGGCATGATGAAACAACACATTGGACTACACAGAAGGATGGGATAGGACCGACACATGGGTTATGGTGATCCGGAGGAGCGCTCGCAATTTCCTTCAAGAAAAACAATTTCAAGGTAGGGTATGGTTGTCATGCTTTCAAGTGTGAATTTTTCCTTGTATAAACTCATGACAACACATTCACAAGTTCCTATAGGTGTACGTATATTATTTAAACGTTTACATTTTAGTGAGAGACCATCATACCAACATGAGGCTCATGTTTGAGAGATGTAGTCATCCTCAAATATTATTTAAACTCAATAAATGCATATTTTCACACTATCTAAGGTCTTGTTTGGATAGACGATTTACAAATAAGGTATGTTACTTGATCCAAAAAATATTGTAATGATTTTAAACCTATAAGAACCTAACATGCATAAAAAAGTGTTTGTATTTATAATTCATTAGGTTTATTATAGAAATTTTATAGGGGTTACAAAAATGTGGATAGCCATTTAGAGGAACTAGTGATGAAAGATGGCCCATTCGTGTGGATGACGTCTTTAGAAATAACTATTGTAGACCCTAAAATAGAAGTTGGATAACATACCTATGTTACACTTCCCAAAATAGAAACAATTATTCCATATTCATTGAATTATTTAGGGATGGTGATAGGGGATATTTTGGATCAACCAAAAGATTGGAAGGTGAATCACCCGATCTACTACAAAAGAAAGAAATAGTCATCCATAAAGAAAAACTACATAACAACTAAGCATGAGGACTTAGAAGTGGTCCATGCACTCAAAAATTATTTAATAATAATATATGGCCACAAATAACGTGTTTAATATGGATAGTGATGTATATAAGTATTTGGTAAATACTATAATATGTCATGGGCAGATATGTAGGTGGATAATATTATTTTAGGAGTTTAACTCCTCAATGGTAGTAAATCTAAGAAATCTTAATTATGGTCTTGAACACCTATCTAAAATCAAAAATGTAAAAGCTACACACATAATTGAGGATGATGTGCCAAATTCACAACTATACAAGTTCCAAATGGTTTTAGAGGATTTGGGTAACATTGTGACATTCCATATATTAGGGATAGTGCTAAAGGGGTAGAAAACATTTGATAACAAGAAATTGGAAGTATGCACATCCCCTACAATATCATCAACGGCAGATTATACAAGTTAGGAAAATACAAATTCCTTAGTAACTACATATTAAAACACGAGTTTATAGATATTTTACTTAAAAACATGAAGGTATAGTAAAGGGCACTACGTTTGAGAGGCCAATTTATGGAAGATTTTTTTCTAGGATTTAGTGGTCTACTCTCTTCAAAGACTCCAAGGAGTAAACCATTAAGTGTGATATGTTTCAAAGGGTTAAAAATATAAATAAAAGTGATGAAATTCCTTTAATACTCATACACACATGTGATCCCTTTAAGAAACAAGCTATTGAATTTATAGGACCAATCATATATGTTGCGATGTAAAATTGAATCAAGATATATTATTACCATAATATATTACCTAAAAATGGGTAGAGGAAAATCCTATAAAATAATTACACACGCCGAGAAATGGTGGTGGATTTCTTATGGGAGAATATTATTAGTAGTTACTACTTCCCACTATGCCTAACTAGTGACCAAGGAAGCCAATTCCTTGTTAAAACAATGTGAATATTACTAAAAGAGTTTATGTTAGAAAATCATATAATAACCCCATTTCATCCATAGGAAAATAGAATTGTGGTAGTCTTTCATAATATCATATACAACATCCTAATACATACTTATGATGTAGGCCACAAATACTTTGGGATGATTGATTTTTTTTTCATGTTATGGGCATATAGAATCTGTTGTATATATCTTTCCCCCCGAGTAGATATAGACAAGTAGAAGAATATGGAAATCAAAGGAACTCAAAACCCGACGTGTCGACATGGAAAAATTCACACCTTGGCACACGTAAAGGGCGCATGACATAGAGTGTTGACATGGAAAAATTCGCGCCTTAGCACGAGTTAAGGGCGCACAACAAAGGATGTCGACACAAAAAGGATGCGTCGAGGCGTAGGTTAAGGGCGCACAGCAAGAAGATGTCGACACGCCAAAAGTCGTGCCCATGGCACAAGTTAGAAGTGCACAGCAAGAGGTTTTGACATGTAAATGGATGCGCCAAGGTACAGGTAAAGGGCACACAGAAAAGAATGTCGACATGTAAATGGATGCGCCAAGGTGTAGGTTAAGGGCGCACAATAAGAAGATATCAACACGCCAAAAGTTGTGCCCATGGCGCAGGTTAGAGGCGCACAACAAGAGCATTGACATGAAAATGGATGTGCCAAGGCACACGTCAAAGAGTGTCGACACAAACATGGATGCGCACAGCGCGGTAGTAGAAGAGTGTCGACACGAAAAGTTGCGCGCCAGGCGCGAGAAGAAGCGCACATCAAAGAGTGTCGACACAAATATGGATGCGCCTATGGCACAAGTAAGAGGATGTCAACACAAATATGGATGTGCCTATGGCATAGGTAAAAGGATGTTGACATAAGGATGGATGCGCCAAGGTGCACCTTCAGGAGGTGCAACATTTTAAGCACTGACAGGAAGCAAACCCTGGCGCTGATATTCAGATGGCCATAACTTTTCACAAGGATCTCAGATTCACGCAAGGTTGGACTTTTCGAGAAAGCTTACGAGGTCTCTATCCAACTATATTTGGATATATTGAATTGGGTGAAAAAAATTCTTAAAAATTCAAAATATAGTTCGCCACTTTTTGGGTTTGCTAGGGTTATCACCTACCACCATAATGAGATGAATTAAATGCAACCTAGAGGTTGTTGGGGTAGGTTTGGAATTCCTCTCTCTTTTCTCTCTCATTATTCCTATAAATTGTAAGGAGGGGCTTCTTTCTAAAGGTTGGACATTCTTATTTTCCCCTCCCTTCTTCTCTTTGCAAGTGAATTTGTGGAATTAGAACCTCCCATTCAAAAGCGTAATGCAACTTTGCCTCTTGGAATTTTGTAGTGTATTGTATCAATCTTTGGAGAAAATAATGCATGTGTGGATGATTCTCAACCCTCTCTCGTGTTCATTTTCATCCCCCGATCTTTCACCGCAATTTTTGTTATCTGTGCATGATCTTGCATTGCATTTTAATGGTTTGTGTTTATTAGCAAAACAGTGTTCATCATTCCTCGGTGCATCACCTTTGTTAGTATAGGTTTATTTTTATGCATCTTCTTAAACCGTGTCCTTGGCAAGTTAGATTAGGTTTTTAGGTAAACCCTCTTGCATTTTTATGTGTGCATCGAACAGAGGAATAGGAACCGGCCTTCATCCAGGAGAGCTTTTCCGATTTCGCAAGGTCCCACACTTGGGAAAATATCCATGTTATGCAATTGCACTAAGAGTCTCAACCCATTGAGTTGCTGAAATTCGTGGGGTGCTTTGTGATTATCCATCAACAAGAACCACCTAAAAGCACCTCAAAAGTTCACGCCAATTCAAATTGTTTTTAGAAAGGAGGTAATGTCTCTAATGGAATTTTTTGTTGATTCTCTTTACATAGCGCATGCATGTAACTTAGATTATAAAACAAATATTGGTAATAGTGTTGGTGCTCAATTTTATCTCCCCTTTTTACCCAATATATGCCTTTGAAAAAAATTCTTTAACTAATTTTCTCATGTGAAAAACATATATGCTTGAAGTATATAGTCATTTCGAATGTGAATAAATACTTTGTTTTTAGGGAACTGATCCTCTTTTTGGTCGAGGATTGTGAGAGTGTGTCATTACTGAAGAATCCCTATAATTTATGCCTTTTAAATGTTGCCTCGGTTGTCCTTGGTGTAAATTGTGACTCGGGTATTCAAAGACAAAAAATTGGGAAAACACGGAAGCAAGGAGCATCACCGTGGAAAGAAAGAATATTTTCCACGTGTCCCTCTAGCACACCTTTGAGAAAGCACAAGAAAATTGGGAGCCTTAAAATTACGAGAGTCAAACATGTGGCATACGCACGGTAAGAGCAAATCCCGTGGGTTGAAAATTCAAAGTAAAGGGAAAGAGCACACATGCCTCCACATGTCACCCAGGTGTAACTTCAAGAGGGAAAAATTCCACGAGAAGAAAGGAAAGTTCTAAAAAATAAAGAAGAGGCCCTACGGATGGATATTCAGAGCCACGCCACTCTAAGTGGTGATACGAAAACTAAGGTAACAATGTGAGGTGGGTCATGAATCATAATCAAACAAGTCATCTCATCCGGTTGAACTACGAAGGTTTTGAAAAGATGTGATACACTAAAGGATGAAGTGAACACATGGTGGGACACCATTGGATACACAATGGCAGTTTTCTTTTACAAACAATGTTGATGTCAAGCCCAAGAAGTTCTGAATATAAAAATGAGGAGAATTACATGAAAAAAAGATAAAGATGTAGATACGAAGACTAAAGAGAAATCCTAGGCTTGTTTTCCTGAATCATTATTTTATCTCATTATAACTATTATCTTTGTTTCATGAAAATTGAATATCATTTTGAAGCAGATTTCAGACATAAATCAAAATTGGGGTTCTATAGGGGCCCCACCCATGATGAAGAAAGTTGTATACATATTTGGAAGAAAGGACACAAGAAGAGAAACAACACTCAGTTATCCTCTACTCCTACTTTGAAATATCCTCCAAGTGGAGGAATCTTGTTCAATAGCTTGTTCTTCCTTGATATGAATTCATTTGAACCCTGAGTTGTCTGAACAAATACAACTGACCCTACCAGATTTCAAGACATCCCCATATCCATCAATGACTCAATGGTCATTCTAGGACCGTCCATGATATTCCCTAGCTCGATCTTCTTCTGATAAGAAGATACCTAGTCCAAAAGTTCGAACTACATGTAGGAAACACTATTTTTCCTTTTGCCTTATAAGGGGTGGATTGACTGGGATTAAAGTGAGGAGGAGCTGTGAAGTGGCTGAAAGAGAAAGCATTGTGTGGAGAAAGAGATCTAGAACTAAACCCACCCTTGTGACCTTCTTGTAAAATGTGGATTCTCTCTTGGTAGAGGAACATGTCGAGGTCCTGATAATGTTTTCTCCATCAAAGAAGCCCATCGCACTGAATGAATGGAAGGTTGAAAAGTGGACTTTCCCTTGCCTTCCCTAGTGGCAGATAATGATGCTTTGGAACATTGAGGAGATGAAGGTTCTACTTCCTCCTCATCCAAAATGACAATTGGGGTTTGGGAGATTTACTCCCCCCTCTTCCTTCTAAAGGATGGGTGGTGCTTTATATAGGATGACTTTGATGATGATGTAGGTGTCTCTTGACCTTTTTACAGAGAGATGATTCTCTATTCCATTTCATCAAATTTATGAAAAATAGAAGGCACAATATCAATGGAGGACTCCTTAGGAATCTCCATTACTACAAATTTTTAATCACATAGGAAAGGAGATTGATGGTGGTTTCCCCTATCATAATAGGAATCCTTTCAATCCATAATTTCTTCAACTCTTCTAGGGATTTCTGGTGTTCCCACCGAAAAATATGATAGTACATAGATTGGAAGGCCGAGAAGATAGGATTGATCCTGATCAATCTCAAAAGGAGTGAGAGCCAAACTTTCCAATATGTCAGGGGTCCCTTACCATCCCTTGGTTGAGCAATATCAAACAAATCCCTAACAAAGGCTTCATTTGGACAATTCAAATCAAATATTTGGTTTAAATCTTCTGAGGAAATATCCTTCAAATTATTCTCTAAAACCACACTTGTCGTTGTGTGGATAAATATCTCAACAATAATTTATAACGTTTAGATTTGGAAAAAGAATGCATATTGATAAAGAAATAAAGTCAAATTTATAATGAGGATGACATGACAGGTTGAGTCGAGTAGAATCACTGCCATCAGATAAAAGAATATTTTTCACTCAGCTCACATGAAGGAAATAAATTTGAGAGAGATTGGCACTATGCAATGAAGACATTTGATTGATGTGATATAATCCACGTGAGGATACAGCTCTGAAAGGCACAAACACAAGTATGTATTGCTTAAGGTTGATTCTCAAAAGGTGAAAAGGATTGCATGTCACATCAAGCCATATGGAAGCACCTGAGAATTATCAAAAGGGAGTTTCTTGCATGCCAAAAGGAAATAAATGATTAGAAAACTATCAAAAGGGATGACATGGCACCCCAGTCATACTTAAGAGAGTAAAAAACATGATTAGCTCACAAATTTTCCACCTAACAACACAAGATGAGATATTTTCAAGAGGATAACAATAAATTAAGTTGTATGTTGTAAAGAGGAATATTCTCTTAGAGACTCATGTTGTTTTTGGGGGGAACTTGAAAAGTGAGCAAGTGAAATTGTATAAATGTGATGAGAATACTCTCGCATAGGGGGTTAAAATTTTCTAAAATTTTAGAAAAGAAAGGTGTAAACTGAGAGAAACCATTTTCTAAGAACTTGTTTGAGAAACCTATTAATTTCTTTAGCTTTCAAATCAAATCATGTCAATATGGTTGCAAGTGTACAACCATTGAAAAACATTGAGACTGCAAATGAAACTTTCCCTTGCTAATGAATTTGATGAGTTCTGAGTTAATTGTGTTTGATCATGAGCATTGTTGTGTCTGCTTTTAAGTTGAGATATTTCAAAATAGATATTCATGTTCCTATTGCAATCTTATGTTAGGAATCCCTCTGAATCACACAATATCTTTTCCTTGTGGTAACATCATGGTAATTGCAATTACGTTGTGAGGAGAGATTTCATTTCATTGTGCAATAAACAGTTTTAAATTCACTTTGCTTCCATTTTATTGATAAAGGTTGTTTGTAAGTCTATGAGTGTATCTTAGGCGTGATAGATCGGGGATCCTTGATGTTTTATTGAGTTTTTGGCATGATATTTTATGTTTAAATTCTCAAAGATTGTGTGAAACCATGTATTCTTGGGCTTCCATGGATGCACATCTTTTGGTTGAAGGTTTAGTGTTAATTGTTTTGAAGTGTTCTTATCTTCTCATTTGGAAGATCTTCCAATATTTGTTAAAAGTTCTCAAATATTTGGTATAATCAAATTTATCCTACTTAATTCCCCAACAAAATACATCCATAATCTGATAAATCCTACAAGAACCACCCCTACTTGCACTTCTTATCCATAAATGCTAAGGATATTTGTTGAATTTACCCATCCTTTACCCAAAATATGCAGGAGCGAGATGGTTTTATTGTTGTCTTTAGTAACTGAACCTTTTCTAGGAGACATCTACATTTTCTAGGGTGATAACTCGTGAGAGTTAGATTATGTTGCATTGACCATGTCTTCTCAAGGTTATTTCTCAATTTCCTAAAAAGGAGAGTCAAATATTGTTGGTCCATTCTTTTCCCTTACAAATACAGAGTTACAAAATGGGTCCTCTCACCTTGGTTGAAGGTAGAACCTAAAGTAGTAGGGTAGGTCAAACCCTTAGCATGATGTTATCCAAATTTTCCCAAGCTCAAGTAACAAAGAGATAGTTAGATCCCTCCCGACTACAAAATGATTCAAATTTTGATCTATCTTTCTCTAAGCATCCCACTCATCCTGTTGATGCTTCTTGACTTCAAAGGGAGAACCAATTTGGGTACCAACACAGAGAACAAAGGAACTAATAAAATTGGAAAATAAGAGATTACTAATGAGATGGATTCATGGTTGGAAAAGGATAGATAAAGCAGATGACATGATAAACACATCAATAAAAAAATTAATGGAAGGTAAACACATTCTCTTATATGAATCTAGATGTAGCAATCACCTTGGTAAGCTAAACATTAGGTGGATGGGCCCATATATCATCCAAAACTTATTGGAAAATGGTGCATGAAATCCACGAATGCTTAATACATATATGCTTCTAGGTAATTTCAATGCTATTCAATTGAATTCTTACCATTCATGATGATATCCTAGAAAATCTCAAATTTAATAAGGCTCCATGATCCATTCGAACAATATTTCCTTACTGATTTGTCTTTATGAAACTTTTGTAGCTATTATTTTATAAGTCATGTTGTGTACACACACACAAGGTGTGAATACCAAAAGCATAGTTTTTAATTCATTCATTCTTTTAAAAAAAAATCTAGAGCGCAATCTACAAGCACATATAATAGTAAAAATGTGACTTGATGTGCATAACTCACATAGATATAAACAAATAAACAATCATCAAAGACTACATGAAAATCCATGTGTATATATGGATCAAGATAGAGGTGACACAATTAAATAAGGTGAAAAATAAGAACATAATCCATATGTTAAAAGTGATAAGAACCCCAAATAAAAGGTTTTCATGTAGTTGAGGACCACACATGAAAAATAAGCGAGAAGAGAAGAAATAAAATAGAGATGACATAAAAATAAACTATCTAGATGCAAGGAAAGGTCTAAAATAAGGGTGCGTGTAAGGAAGGGTGTGCATGATCTAGTAATTTTGGAAATGATAAATTCATGTTTGGATGCAAACATCATCTATAGAGAGAGAGAGAGGTGGTAAAATTGAAAATTTCCTCTATCATTAAAGGGTCAGAATGTTTTGTGAGTCATCTTTTTGGATGTGGAATGCTGATGTCACAATGACAGAGGCCCAATAAAAATAATAAATATATCTCCCATTGGGTATATACTATTGATTTATACAGTAAGATATAACAATTAAGGAGAGAAATTGTTAGGGCCAATGTAAGGGAATTAAAAATAGAGAGAGAAACATTGTGTAAATCACCTCATGAATTGATATAAAAAGATATATTAGGAAATAGGATTATAATAAATTTGATTGTGAATAATTCAAAGTGGATAAGGTTTGGGAAAATGTGGTTTTTACATTCATTAAGTAGAACACATCGTTAATGGAAAAGGAACCTCGAGACAAGTAGAGAAAGTATCATATAGTAACCATTACAACATTCCTTCCCAATATGGTAACAATTAGGGTAGACATGATAACTAGGCCAAGCACACCAAAGAACCTACTATACAGATGAGAAACATACATCCTAAAGGAGGAATAATAGGTTACCCAAAACAATAAGATGGAGGATATGGGCATCGTTATGATAAAATTTCCATGGGATTACAAGGTTGATGAGCATTAGGAGAGAAAGGTACATAATGTGGAGATGAAGGAAATCAACCACATAGAGAGATTCAAACACCTTAAGGATGATTATCTCATCAAAGGTGTGGTAGGGGATGATAGAAAAATAGAAATTGAGATCAAGTGGTGCATAAAGTTGGAGTATCTTGGAATATTTCAACTGGATGAGTTCCCTTACTTTGGCATCCTAGAAAGTTTATGAAAATCCTCTTATCATTTGTTCACATCACTCAGCTCCATTTTTTTGGGTTATACAAGAATATATATGTTATATTGATCCATAAGCTAACACATATTAACAAGGAGGTAAAAATCATGTTGAAGGTTCTTGATGAAAACTTGGAAGTGGAAGTCCTTAACCAAATAATGAACTATGAGAGGGGTAAATATGATAAGTTTATTCCATAATTTCTTGATATGAAAAAAGGATCATCTTCCACCTATTGATCTCAAAGTTGTTTCATTCATGCAAGTGGGATAATGTGAACAAAAATTCCTTTACCGACACACCGCATAGACACCCTCAAGGTTTGGTAAAAATTGACACATTTTACTATCAATGGGATCATTAACGATGCAAGGGTGATGCATGAGAAATGGGAAGCATTTAGGTTTTAACAATATTGATAATAATCATATTCAATGTGAGTATGGTGTTTGACTTGTACAATCCCCTCATATTTGATTATTAGAAGTGGAAGTAATATTCATTTGAGTTCCTAAAAAAGTATACATTCCCACTAGATGACAATAAGGACAACATAAACATAACATATTACTATTTTGATTCATGGATCAAGACCTTTGGGAATGAATGGGGTATCCCTATATAATTTTTAACCATCTAAATAGGTTATTCTATTTGTATAAATGAAACACTACTATTATGCATAGTAAAAATGTAGGATGGTGCATGGTCGGTATGGTTTTAGATACATTACATATTTTTGAATGGATATTTCAATTCATACCTCACTAGGATTAACGGTAGCCTCAATGTGTAGGGTCGACCATAATAGGTGAATATATATCAATTATCAAGCTAAAAAATTAGAACCAAGAAACGGAGTAGGAGGAGAGTGATACAAATAACCTTTGGATGAAATCTTAGGTGACAGAAAATAATGCTAGTGCTTGTCCCCTTATTTGAGATGTAACGCCTCTAGCATGACATGTACCTAAGATGACTTCTAATTTAGAAGATACAAACGTTGATAGGTTATTTGGTATTAAGACGGTGTACTCTCGTGACTTTGGAAACCATGTTTGCTATAGAAAATAATTCATCCTTAGTGCAGGTACATTATGTCATGTTTTACTGTATTTAATAAGAGAAACCTGCCTCCTTATGTAGAATTAGTTCGTTGCTTGAATTGAGAAATTTGGTTTAAGTTTTATAAAAACTCTTCCTTCAGAATTTTTTACCTTGGATCAATTCCATTGATCCAAGGTATGCTTTTAATTCATAATTTTGTGATCATAATGACCAAGTCTATTAGATCAGTTGATTACTAGATTCAAACTGTGTTAGAGAATTAATAAAGTCTTCAGACCTTGCAGTATGTTGAATACTGATGTCATGGCTGGTTCTTCATTTAATTGATTGCAATGATTTCTTTAAACGGTAACCTATTTTAACTATATGTTTAATGCTAAGTGACTATGTCCTAGAGCTAATTCTAACCTATGTCTCTTTGATATTTTGAAATTAAGATGTTGTGACTTAAACTAGAGACCTACCTATGGACCTATGTTGATTTCCTAAACTAATGTTAACCTAACTTAAAATGTGGCTAACCTAGAGGGGGCCTATGGAACACATGGACATTGGGTGGTCGGTGGCATCAATTTTAAGGTAATTAAATGAGATTTAATTCATTCTTATCTAATCCTACTTCCAAATTTGGCATGGGCATTGGAAAAGTTGGGGAAAGCTAAGTTGCAACTCCACTAAATTTAGTTGCTTGCAAATTTGAAATTAGTCTTTGCCAAAAGTGGAGATGGCGGTGGCATGGAAGATGGAGGGAACTAAAAGTCCTTTGAATTTAATGTTTTTGAATTTGGAGAAAACCTTCTAGGAAGGTGCATGAGGGGTTTTGGTTGTTTTTGATCTTTTGGTTCATTTGTGAACCAAGCTCTACATGAGATTGTTCCTACTCTTCAATTTGACACTTGCATAACTGTAACTCTTGCATGACTATAATTTTTACATGGATTTGAAATTTTATTGGACACTAGGAAAAATATATAAAGAAAGGGAAGTTTTGATGGTTTGGTTGATGTTTCATGGCAAGGAAGAAGCTATTGAAGTTTTTCTTAGAGATCTCCTGTGAATCAGTAAAGGAGAAGCGCTATCAGGCATGATAGGCTCTACCCATTAAGTTATTTTTCTTTTACTTAAATTATTCATTAAAAGAACTCTGCTCTTAGGGATAAATTGGTTTTTGTGTTAGATGTTATGATCTCTACTTTCGATGCTTGTATTATTTACTGTGATTACTATTTGACTTCACTATTATGATGGAAGATCTGTTCTAGGTTTCAATTCCCTTGTTTTGAATTACTGAGTTATGCTTAACTTTTGTTTGAGCCTGAGATGAAGTTGTAACTATTTGTACTCTTGTTGAGTTGTGTTAAACTTGTGAGTAACTTGATTTCTTAAATTCATGGAACTTGTTTGATGAGATCTTGTATCACCTCTATGAGAACACTTCAGAGTATAAACTATTGAGTAACTCGACTAATGTTGAACTTGAATGAATATTTTTGGGAAATAAACTTCTGCGTCTCTTGGGTTTAGCATATTCTTCTGAGTCTGATGGAATGTTCAAAACTTGTGATCATGCCCAACGTTTCTTTTATCACTCTGTGGTTGTGATTTACGGATTTTTGTTCTAACCTTTCTGCTGTTTTGAGAATCTGCTCCAGTGATTGTTGAGGAAGATGCATTGTTCGAGTTTGGATTTGAAAGAAGCTTTCATCTATTAAAGACTTGCTATAGCTTTTTCATTCACCAATAGAGGATTTGGAAAGATTATCCATGTTAGCTCCTTGAAAGGAATTATTTCTTGGGAAAGGGTAATTTAAAAGAAGTGTTATTCTATCTTCTATTCTTTTGAGAACTTGGGTAACCTCTGAAAATTGATGCTTAGAAGGGGAAATTATCTTGGGATTTAGCTCACTGTGTTATAGTTGTTATCAATTTGTGAGTCTAAATAGTTCTTTGGACATTAATGGTTGTACTGGGTTAGTTTTTTTCTTGGCCTTGGGCCATCAAACTTGTTTTTAGTTCTTTTACTAATGAAGGAAAAGGTATCTCTGTATAAGGAATGCGTGTTTGGGGGCTTATCTTTATCGTTATTCAATCATATTTTCTTTTCATCATCTGGGTGTAGAAGGACTTTGAAGACTTACTCTTCTATTAATTCTCTTCCTTTCTCCACCATGTCCATGGAAAATGGTTGTTGTATTACGGGTTTTTGATGTTATCCTTACTATTCTCTTGAGTGATGAAAGGTAATGATTTTTTTGGGTCATCATTTCTTCCCTTCTTTAGGACTATAGTCATTCAATTCAATCTCTGATTGTTCTCTGTTTGGGTAATTTGGTAAAGGACAGTAGAGAATGGAATTACCTATTTATGTTCTTGTTTATAGTGTGCTCTTTTTCTAATCATGCTTAGAACGTTGAATATAAAATCTCTCTCCTTTGATTTTCCTTCTATTTCAATCTTGATGAGGACCTAGCCAGTTGGTCTATTTCGTAGTACCTTCATTGGGACTGGCTTGAAGAATTAAGTCTAGTTGTGATAGGACAGTTTAGCTGAAGTAGAGGTTACTTAGGAGGATTGTTGTGTTGGTTGAAAATATTCTGAGTAAGTCTTTTATTTGGTGAAAAATATTTGAATGGTTGAAGGAGCTGAAGTTGATTGTTAGATCCCTCCATTCTACTAGTTTTCCTTAGCATAGAAATTGATGTATCTCTAAGGGATTGTGTGCTTAGTTCCAATTGCATGCCAAGTTGATCTCATCCTTTATTGAAAATTGTTTAGTGTTGAACTTGAACTTAGATTGGTCTCTAATTTTGAATTTGAGTTATAGGATTCTTAAATTAGAAACTCTTTACTAAATATGTTGTTTGGTTCATCCTAAACCTATTCGTATGTTTGATTTGATCTTGGCATCTCATATTCTAGGATGGAATTAGGTGAAATAAATGCTGAGATGAAAGTACTATTGTTCTATCTAATGCTGATATATTCCTAAGAGATAGTAGGGATAGTTATCTTCTCATGTTAGATAGGATTAACTGAGAAGTGAATAATGTATAATGATATATGAAAGGCAAATTGTGATTTTGATGGAATAGTACTTACCTGGATTAATGTTTTAATTATTTTTATGTAAACAATAGTATGAAAGTTGAAGTTGTTTATATCATGATCTATTCTTAATTATGATATGGTTTATCACCTTACCTCTCTCTCTCAATTGTGACTAGTAATTCCCTTTGGTATGTCTCTCTGTAATGTTTAAACTATTTCATAACAACAGAGTTCTCTTTATGAAATAGTTAGCTAAAAGAACATATTTTTAATGTTTAGTGCTTATCATGCTCAGTTCAATGAACTGACCTATGCTAGCAATTTTACAGATGGACTTTATAAGTGATGAAAGGAGAAAATATCTTTAGGAACTTACATTTTTTATCAAAGAGACTAGATCTTTTTATGATGAAATATGGTTCATTACTGAAATGTACTTATTAGTAGTGTCTGAAGTGTTTGGACTTATTAAATGTATGAATATTTTGATGAATAAAAGATATGTGAAATTTTTGTATTTGATGTATTTCCTTTGGCAATCAATGAGTGGAAATGTTAGGTAATTCTCTACTTTTCAGTCAGTAGCTTACTCTTTGGATTGGAATAGAATGGATAGAGATTAGGGGTACTAGATGTACTACTCTCTCTAGAGAAAATACAACTTAATAAGTTGACATTCTTGTATGGATACTCAACTAATTCACTTTAAATAATCATTAACCCTATATAAGAAAAAGGGAAGGCAACTTCCATGAAATGATTAATAGATTGTCTTAAGATCTCTTGAAATAAATCAGAAAGTTATCTTTGATTAGTTGATGGTGTGTTATCTCATGAAGATTTCCTTAACTAGATTAGGAATGTAGAGAAAGGAAATTAAATGGGATTATACTTCATTCCATTGAAGTCTAATATAAAAGGAATTTTCTTTGAACTTATATAAGCTAGGGCTTGAGTAGGGAAATAAGCAACAACACTGTCTTGTTTGCTGAATTATGTGAAACATAAATCAGAATGTTAATGGAATAAAAACATAACTTATGAAATTGTTGGAAGTAGATGTATCTGCATACCCACTCTAATTGCAGTTTTAACTTGTAACCCTAATGGTAAATGAACCTAGTTGTTCAGTAGGACTACTGTAATTAACCCTTAATAAGAAAAATTTAATAAGTCATTAAATTCTTTCTAAGGTATGTTCATCCAGATGAGGAGAACTCAGTCAAATGTTGGCACATGCCAACCGTAGTATGGTACCTTCGTGAGGACTTGAGTCTTCATACGAGATATTGTATTGCAGTTGACATGTCAGTAACACCCTTCAGAGTTTAATCAACTAGATATATAGAAATTCAGACTTGTTCACAGTTTTGCCTTAGGTAGAGTTAGGGGTATGTTATAGTGTCGGGTCAACTCACAATGACTTAGGATAAATAGACACATGCAATCGACTTAGGTCGATTGAGTATGACTATGTACCCTTAGTCACCATGAGAATTCCTCCACACTAGACTATGTTGCTAACCTTGGAAGTGGGGTGAAGGACGTATTCCATTGATGAGTATGTCGTCTAGGAATATAAACATGAATAATATGTTTAAAATATTTAGCCAAAGTATCGCAAGTTGTTGGTTGCATTGTCCTATGTCATCTAGTTTAAGAAATGAGATTTCATATGAATATAAGTAATGAGATATTCGAGATAGACCTCTTAAACATAACACTTAATACCCTAACAAGAGTAAAGGAACCAAGTATACATAGTATACAAATTACTAAGTTAACATGAGAGATCAATATCTCATCATGAAATGAGAGATCAATATCTCATATGGTCATTTACAATTGCATATGGTTTGTTATGAGATTGATTGGCTTTGTAATGTGTGTTATAAATTATGATTATTTAGAACAGAGAACATTATAAAAATATATAAAATATTCCCTTGTTTCTAAATTCTTAAAATGGGAACATTACATGAGAGCTATAACTACGCATATATATGATTCCCTTGTTTGAATTTTGTAATTAACAATTGAAAGGCCTACCCAAAAGTATACAAGATGCCTAAGAAGTAAAAGATACCCAAAAAGTGAGAAAATGGGGAAAGGGTCAAGAAAAATTAGAAGGATAGGATATCCCACATGCAATTATCCGAGGCCATAAAAGATAGACAATCATACCAATAAATCTGTAGGGTGTGTAAGGTCAATAAAATTATAACAAACAAAGAAAAAGTCCCAAAAGACATTATCAATTACTAGTTTTCATGCTTATGAATCATGTATATATTAGCATGCTCTAGGGACTATAAATTTACCCGAGTGCATATATTTTGTGTCTAAAACAAGAACCTAGTTGATAAATCAAAAATTATGATGTTTTTAGAAATGTTTCCTAGATAGGAATGTTTCACTTAGTAGCAAGCTACATAAATTCATATCTCTAGTTTTATAAAATTTTCAAACCCTATTAAACTTGCAAAATAATTGTTTTTATGAGAAGAAAATTTCCCTTTAGTAATTTTTTAAGTATTATGTCTTCATCAACTTTATCCACAATATTTATGATTACTTTCTTAACCAAAACAAGGGGTTTAAGACTATGTTTTCACAATATTTTATCTTAAAACCTTTAGTTTCCTTCTAAAACTTTTTCAAGAGATTATAATAATTGCTTTCTAACATTAATTGACATACTCTTTCAAATAATTCATTCACACAACCATCATGAAATCATATCAGCCTTACTAATCATTCACCATACAAGAAACAACATGTCATGCTCTTACCTTTAAATTTCTACCATTTTATATTATTTTCCTTGTTCTGGGGTTTTAAAATATTTATTCTTATGAAAAAATCTCTATCACATTATTCCCTAACTTTCAATCATCACAACGCATGAAAACACTATGATTAAATACTCTCATCATGAAATATGTACACATTATCATATTTAAAATGCTTCACCTTAGGAAATACTTCAAATCATTATCGTAATTACATACATCTTTTTTTATGATTTGTTAAGGCTATTCTTCCTTCCTAATATCTATTTCTTCCTCTCTAAAACCTTAATACTCCTCATCCATTTGAATACCTCCTTTAGAATTCCCTAAAAGAGGTAGTTACAACACTAGTTAGACTAACCTAACCATGACAAGAAGTGACCATGGTTATGCAACATTACAAGAATGATGGAAGACATGTAGTTACATCATGTGAGGATTTTTAAAACCATTACATCATTTCTACTCCTTGATCTCACACCTAGATCTCTAAACATCACTTAACAATATTCAAATATTTGAATGGACCATTTTGGAGGGAAAACCCCAAATGGCCTTATTACAAACATGAAAGGCCAACTGAGTTGGGAAACATACAAACACACTAGAAACATGTCCCTAAAACCTATCTCATACCAAAATTTCTATAGAAACCAAAAAAATTTATTTACGAAGAAATGATGCTCCTGCATTAGAAACGATAATAGTAATACAAGAAAAAACAAAACAATTTAACTTTGAATAACTTTGTCCATATATATTTTATAAGTAGATGTTGCACATAACATTTCCTCAATCATTCTAAACCCCTAAATTTGACAAGCATAAAGGAAAACATGACCTAATAGAACATGTTAAATAATTCTTCATGGCATGCCAAGAAGTATCCTACAACGACATCTATCTCTTTCCTCTTTTCCAAAAATTTTAGATTGGTTTTTACACCTTCTAAATGGATCAATCACTACTTTCATTGACTTATTGGAAAAATTTGTTAAACACTTCTCTTTCAACCTAGATTCCAAATTCACTATGATGTACCTTTGCAACACAATAAAAAGGAATAATGAAATATTCACATTGTTACTTCAATGATGGAGAGGGATCACAAGATGATTTCCTTGTTCCATACCCAAAAATAATTGGTAAGAATTTTCATACCAAATATCAATATGGAATTATGATTCCAAATGTAAATTATTTTCTTCACAAAATTTTATGAAGTAATTAAAAAGGAGCATAAATTGAAAGGCTTATAATTGTTAAGGGCTTAATCAAAACTCCTTCAAAAGATCAATCCAATAAGGACAATCATCAAAATCATGATAAACCAAAAATATCAATCGAAACTAAAATGTTGTAAATGACAAGGTCATTGATACTCACCATGTTCAAAACATGTAAAATCCTCAATCAAAACCAAAAAAATAAAACAATCAACCAATCATAATCTCTAGTAAAGAAAATACTCCACATGAAGTCAAATGAAGACAATTCACACCTCTCGGAGAAAGTATTTCCAGCTTCCTTGATAAATTAGAAATTTCTAATATGGTAACTTATCCAATCACAAGACTATTTGAAGAAGGCCAACCAAAACCAACATGGTGGAAAGAAAATAATAATGTGAGTATCATCGTATCAACAATCACCATATGGATCATTGTATGAAACTCCACGATTACATCCAAGATTTAATCGACCACAGGATAATGAAATTTAAAACACATCTAATATGAAAACACCAAATGAGAAACCAAAGGTGTTCAAATACCCCTTTCCAAAACACAAGATGAACGAAAAAATCCAAAGACAAAGGTCAATCCTCCAACAATGTTGAATTAAATTCCATCATTTCACTCATAGAACAAACACCTAACTTTATAGTCTCACTAAAAATTAATACTCATAAGTATGTGGAGATAATGGGAAAAAAGGTATAGGTACATATGGCCAAACAACCCTTCACATAAACTTTACCTCAAATGCCTAATCCCCAACCTACAAACTATTCCAAAAATATCCAATGTTAAATCTTCTTCTGATTCTTATAATATTATCAAACAATTAGAGAAGATTCTTGTAAAAATATCCCTCATGGAGTTTCTTAATTCATTACCGTGCTTCAACACATCCTTACTTGTACACTTCATGATCCATGTCTTCCTAAGGATATCAATACTCAACAGTTCCAAGCCTTGATTACAAATATATCACCTAGTAGTCTAATCCTTTCATTTGGTCCTCATGACCTTTTGAATCCAAATATTGTTAGGTTGTGGAGAAAAATAGCTTCACTGGAGCATGCATTACAAAGTGACTAGGTTATATAGTGGTCAACATCAATCAGGAAGTGGTCATTAGTCGAGAAGTGACCAACATCGATCGATTATCAACCGACATCGGTCATAAAGTGATCGACATCGTTCGAGCAAGAATCGACATCGGTTACCTGTGCGGGAGTGTTTTATTTATAAGTCATGAGATTTAATATAGATTTTGTTTTAAAGAAAATCTATAGGATGTAATTGCATGGCTATTGTTTCCTAAGTTTTTCTAGGATTATATAAGTTATAAAACTAGGGTTAGATGTGTAAGATGTGAAGAAAAAAAGAAAAAGAGAAAAGTAAATTGCATGAAGACATGAGCTTTCATAGAGAGAAGTTGAATAAAAGGAAAGTGTAGGTACACTATTGGTGAGAAGATGGTATTATCTTCTACTATATTTTCTTTGTGTTATTTAATATCATGTAATGGTATGCATAGTATGCAAAGAATTTAGTGTTTCTACTTTTAGATCCATAGGTTGTTGTGAGATCTTGTTATTACTCATTCTTGTAGATCCACATGTTGTGAGATCTTGTATTATAGATTCATGAGAACATGGTGTATTGTTGATCCATAGGAATCTAGTATTATAGAGGAAGTTGCCTTCATGTTTGAACAAGTTGATGCAGTGATGATGGAGAGACTTATATCTTGGTGCACGACGATTACGGTTACACATTGGTAAACCCTTCTAGAGGTCTTGTTTACGATTCACATTACTGCTGAGAGCTTGAGTGCATAGTGGCAGATGAAAGGTAGCTTAAGGTATGTGAGATATGGTGGTGTTTTAAATGCATGGTTGTAGTGCACTCAAGTATATCCGGTTAAAGATCCGGAGGAGACACATGTGGTGGTATGGAGGCATGGTTTAGTGTACTCAAGAAGATCTAGTTAGAGATCGGGAGGAAGGGATATTCTTGTAGAGATAAATGTACTATTGTGCAGAAGAATTGGTTTGTAATCTCTTGTTATATTATGGGTAAGTGCAGCTAGTTGGGGGACAAAAAAGGGGTCATAAGTGGATGTCATATTGCAAATAACAACATAATATCAACTTGTAGGGATTATTAGCAATGCATTCACTCAAAATTAGAAAAACTTATATGAATATGAATCGTAGCATCTAGAATCTAGTTTCTAAACTACTATTTTTTTTTAAAAATGGACAAGTTTAGCTATATTAAACACTCAAAATTCAATGACTTGGTTTTTTTTAAAAACGCCTATAAGATTGTAGTTTGTTTGCCCACGATTTGGATGACCAAAAATTGATATATATATTTTTCATTTGGTGAGAAGTTATATGCCACTATCTATCTTGGGATAGATTTTATTTTGTATTATTTTGAGCAATATTTAATTTTTATGATTTTTTCCGTGAAAGTGGTCTGAAAACATAAAGAAAATAGAGCACTTTCCATTTGCCCGCCATAACTTCATCAAAAAATATTGAAATAAAATAATTGTTTTTTTGAACATGTATATAATTTCACCATAGTTGGGAAGATATAATTTTTATCACATATTGAAAAATGAAACAAAATTTGTAGTCTTAAACGTAGACATAAACATTCACAGGAAAAAGTGTCTTAAAGACCTACTATTAGTAAAAAATTATAAAATGATATTTATCCTATTCTATTCAATTTAAAATCAATATTTCTACAAAGCTAACAGTCTCCCCTATGCGATGGTACCATTTTTATGACATATTTTTTACTTTTTGGCATGGTTCAAGTCCACGGAAGACTAAATTTGATGTTTTGTTGTTTTTGATGTAAAATTTAGGATTTGATGTCCACTTAATTGTCCCCCAACTTGCTGCACTTACCCCTATATATATGAGATCTCTATCTTTGGTGGAAGTAGCCCACATTGGGTGAACCATGGTATATGATGTGTTATGTGTGTGTAATTTTGTGTGATTTGGATTATTCTTATTTATACTTCCACCGCATTTGTAGATTTTATGTGGATTGTTAGAACCATATTTGCATTTTTGGATTTGATATTCTATAATTACAAATGTTTCCACATAAACCCATCCCCAAAAATATCCAAAATAACAATTCATTATATATTAAAGCATACATAACCCATCATAAAATATAAAGGGTTCTTATAGATAATATATCCACATTGAATATTTTCTCCATGAAATTGTTAAGATGTCTTTTCAAAATTAGGAAAGTCTATGAATTACCATCATCACTATTCATGGTTATGATAATAGTGAAATAAAATCCTTAGGTACAATCACATTATCCATAAATTTTGGGCCTCAAATTTTGCACATGTTTTGTCATGTTGTGGATGTTGAAATATCCTATTACATTCTCCTTAGTAATCCATGAATTTAGTAATGTAAGTTATACCTTCCACATTCCATCAATGTATAGAGTTCCCTTACAAAGGTAAAGAGTTTACCCTACTTGCTGATACAAAACCATTTGAATATTGTAAGCTCCTAGAGGGGAGATATAAGCTCAAAAATTATTACCTTTATGTGGATATCTCTTCATCTCCTTACATTATTCCCTTCAAAGATGAAATCGCATTGGTCTAAAAATCCACTTCTCCATCCAAGCTTAAGATCTTTGACAAAGGTATTGGAAAATATGAATTCCAATATTTTTTATATTAGAAAACTACCTTTATCCCCACATAGTTATAGTAATCCCAATGCTCCCCACCTCAAAGAGAATCCCATTTACAATATTTGTATAACTCATTGGAAACTATTTGAATATCTAAAGGACAAAAACATTCATGGTTCTATGAGATTTTGGTTGTATGCTGATTGGATGTCTACATGCTAAGAATCTCCTAACTATAGTAAATCACATAAAATGATTAAGAGCATGTAGTGTTGTCGGTGAAATAGTTTTTCATTAAGAAAAATTAGTTGATTTTCACCAATGATCTAGGACTAATTTCCTCCTTCTTAGAAAAGAGGAGGCTCCCTTTATTATATGTGAACAAAACAACTTTTTGGTTATGTTGACCAAATTTCTTTGTTCCTATCTAATTTAATGAACTAGTAATAAATTATATGAGTAACACAAAATATGGATGGTTTATGGTCCCTCTAGATGATACCGATATGGATGGGTGTAAATGATGAATATGTCCTTACTAAAATCTTGGAGATCTGCAAAAAAAAAAGAACACTAGAAGGAAAATGGATTAGTAGATAGATGGAAGTTTCCCAAATAAGCCGGTCCTTAGAAGCATGAAATTCCTTGGATGGATGTCAACCCTCTTGTAGATAATATAAAATGAAATCTATGATAATGGATATGATAAAAATATGCAGGATCTAAAGCAAAATAAAACTAGAATTTGGATCTATGATAACAAAAGATAGATCGATATAAATATCACAACATAAACCAAACTTGATAAAGGTCAATGGTGACTCAAGGTTGTAGAGGGACAATCGACGAAAATTGGAGCTAGATGGAGAAATCCTGCACCAAAATAGAACTTCAAGCTCTTTTTTAGCTAGATATCATATGAACTAAACCCGTAAATAGATCTAAACTAGAGACAAACATCTATAGAATAGACTAGGTATACAAATGAGTGAAAGGATATAATAAAATTTGGAAATGGAAAGGTAAATGGTATAAAACTAGATCTTGTCAATGAAGACCAAGGAAAATTGACAATGAACTAAAGAAAATGACAGTATGGATGAAAGAAGGACTAGATGTAGGAAAATATGAGTTTGAGGACCTGGACAATAAACAAACCGAATACAAGATGGGTCAAAAATGATCATACTCGGTTGATGATGACCTCGACTAGTTAGGGCTTGAACTAAAATTGGATGGATTGAAATGAATACCCACAAGTACAATATATAGCTAATAGTGATCGACACAAAACACACGATGGTAGTTAAACATGCACAAGAATTTAAATATATATAACACTATAACAATGAAAACACATAATATGCCAATGTGAAATAAATCTCCCTAAATCACTAAAGTTTATCAAAAAATCTCTAAGAAGACTCTAAGATGGGTATGATAGTTGTAAAAGCACTCTGTGATGAAGACAAGAACACAAGATAGCTCCAAAATCTCAATGTTGCATTCTTGAACAAGGTAGGGTGAGAGTAGCTTTATAGGGTTAACGGAGACCTAGATAAGTCACTAGAGATTGTGGAGAGATGTCCATTTGGGTGGTCTAATAATGTCCAACTCGGGAGGCAAAGAGGCACAAATGAGATGGGATTAGGGTTTTGGGTGATAAGGACAAACTAGGGTTGCATAGGAAATGTTAATGGGTAGATGGGTGGTTAGGGTGATTAAATAAAGGCCATAGATGGGTAAAATCATTAAATGGAGGCCTAGGGATAGAAAATTAGGGATGAGAGACAAATTAAGTGAGGATTAGAATTAAATAATGGAGAATAAAAAAATGAGACAAGGATTAGAGATAATTAGCAAAAATGGGATGGAATAAAATAATTAAAGGTGTGAAATGGAATAAATTAAATTTAGGAAGGAATATGAAATTTGAATGGGTGGATCCAAAGATAAAAGAGTGAATGCAACATGGAAGGAGATGATGATAATTTTTGGTGTCTACATGTTCCCCTTTTTGATGAGTGGTTTGCGTTGGGCAACCCATGAGGAAAAAAATTAGAAGGATGAAAAAGATAATTGATTGGTGTTCCCCCTCAAACTAGAGGTCGACAACACAAAGGTATTTAATCACAAGTTTGAAAGAGATAGATGGAGAAGGGTGGAAAGGATGAGAAAAGAAGATAAGGGGAAAGATATCCCAGGATGAGGATGAGCAAAAAGTAAAAAGTAAAAAATATGGCGGTAATTCAAGAATCACTCGGGTAGGGAACAAAGGTCGGTCTTGAGGAGATGATAAAAATTTCCTATGGGCTTGTGAGTTAGAAAAAAACCACCGTAAAATTGTGGGAAACCAAGGGAAATCCAATCAAATATATACGTAATATGTGAGACCAATGGGTCAAAGGAAGACATCTAGTATGGGAAAACAAATGCAAACAATGGTCGAGACAAGGGTCGTGATAAGAAAAGAGGGGTGGGATAAAAAAATACGTCTCTCTGTGGAGGAAAAAAGGATGAAGAATAAATATATGAATAATAACAAAGCTTGGATGGGACAAAAAAGGATAGGATAGGGAACCCAAAAAGGGAACACAAATATGGCCACAAAGTGGGCTTAAGATGAGATATATTGGGAAATTTTGGGTTTTGGTTATGTTAGTGTGATGATTTATAGTTGTGATGATGTTAGATGTTATATATAGGTGTGTTATTATGATGTAGTTGCATACTTATGATATTGATCATATGGTTGGTTTAGGAACGATGTGACCTTGGTAAAAGGTGACCAAAATGAGATAATAAACACATAATCATATCAAGGAGTGTGTGTGGAAATGATTCTTCGAACCGGATCGAGGTAAACAAGAAAATGAGCCTCTTAATGCAATCCACTTGTAGTCAATAACAAGTGTTAAGACATAACCAACAATAGTTAGTTATCCTAAGGATAAAGAGAAGAACATAGAGAGTGGACTTATAAACATAATTTCAACATGACATAAGGGATTAATGTGTGAATTTTATATGGGGAAAAGAGGTTTTCCATAGGTAGGTGTTCCTAGGTCTATGAACCATATATGGGTAAGGGGATGCAAACTGATCAATGCAAGAAGTTTACTATGAAATAGAAACATGATCAATGCAGGAAGCTTTCTAAGGATACTTTATTTTGATTTTAATGCTTTTATTTATAAGATAGAAGGTTTATCAATGTAGGAAGCCTTCACTTCTATGATATAAAGGGAGTATCCATCCTTTAAGGGAGTGGTCTAATTTTTTTGACAGTGAAAAAGATAATGATATGCATGATATTTATCCTTCGAGGAATCAGTCTATACATTTTTACTTTTTGATGATTTTATGAACAACCATATTTTGAGGAATTAGTCTATTTACTTTGAATTTGGATGGGAAAGAGTCGAGGATATCTATGTACACCACTTATGGGGGATAATGAATGTACAAGTGACACCCATGAACTCTTAACATGGTTCCAATTAGTGAATTAGAGGGTGATGGATGTAATGATCATGGAGTTCTCACAAAGAAGGAAGAACCTATCCATAAGGAATATGATATGAGAATAGTCATGATGCCCATATTCAAGTTCATATATAGGAAAGTGATGGTAGCTCACATAATTATAGATCATTACAATGAAAAATGGAATGGCTAATGATGGAGGGATGACCACTAGGATGAATAAGTGCACAATGGTAGGTATGCTAATAGTAGAATGGCCACAAGCACAATGCATTAAGATGTTATTTTTCTGGTACCATCAAGGGAATCAAAATGATAGGCCTCATAACCACATAATTATGCGTAATAATATAAGTTCCAATCTAGTTGAGAGAAAACTTTCCACATTGGCTCCTTTCTAGAGTAGTGACATTTTGATTTTATTTAAGGACAAGGTCACCGATGTTGAAATCGTGTGCCTTTAGATGTTTTTTTAAGCATGTTTGATGTGCTCTTAGTATACATGATGATTCTCAATAGCGAGAAGGTGATGTTCATTTAACAACTCAAGTTGTGCTAGACACTCTTGGTAGTAGTCTTCATTAGAGATGAAATTGTGAAGAGACACACAAATATGGTATTTGTACTTCAATAGGAAGAAAATACTTGATGTAATAGATGAGAGAGAAAGGATTAGTACCTGTAGAGGTACAGATGTTAGTCATATAAGCCCAAAGATTAAAGGGAATGTGAAGATGCCAATCACACCTCAGTTTATCAATAGTCTTGGCAAGGATTTTGTGAAGAGTCTTGTTAGTGGCTTTGGCTTGACCATTAGCTTGAGGATAATATGAAGAAGAGAAGATAAGTTTAATGTTAAATTATTCACAAAGATTTTTGAGGTATTTATTTTTAAGGAATTTCCATTGTCCATGATGATTTTATGAGGAACATCAAAGCAGTAAAATGATATCCTAATAGAAAAAATTAACAATGTGATATTCTTTGGTTGATGCGAGTGGAATTGCTTCCACCCATTTGATGAAGTACTCGTAGTAGTGATGATGGAATGATGGGATTGAGAAGAACATGGATTGATGAGACCAATGAGGTTGATTCCCCATTATGAGAAAGGCCAAAGGTCCTGAGCTAGTTGTAAGGCCTAATTAGGAATATGGATGAGATTGGAATGCTGATAGAATTTGATGCATTTTTTAACATAATCATAGCAATATTGATTAAGAGGGAAAATAATAACCCATGTGAAGAACGTTCTTGCGAGAGCCAAGAAACTAACATGGCCACCAAAAATACCTTCGTGAACTTCTTAGATAACTTGGATGGATTCATGGGATTTAAGGAAATGAAGCAAAACGTCATGCAAGTCACACTTATAAAGTATGCCACCAAGGATGACATAGCAGTTAGCACATTAAAGAAAGGACCTCCTACCATTTTTAGATAAGTTGAAGGGAATGATGGATAGGACATAGTGTCAAATATTTGAGAATACCAAATATCACTAGGGTTAGTATTAACATAGTTAATACCAAGGATCTCGTGAACATGAGACAATTTAACTTGACGTTGAACAACAACAAAAAGTTTATATTCTTTAGTTTTCCAAGGGATGAGAGATACGAGATATGCCATAGTATCTATGAAATGATTGGATGGGTGAGGAATAGTTTGAATGGTGTAGAAATAGAAATCCTTAAGGAGGAAATTAATGATGTTATTATAATTTTGAAGGATGTGATTTTTCACATTGATAAAAAAATTTGACTTGATTAATGATAAGTTGATAATCTCATAGATATCAAGGACGTCAATGCCAAACAGGACAAAAATTTCAAGGCCTAAGATAAGAGCCTCATACTCAGCCATATTATTAGTGCATTTGAAATTAAGCTTGTTGGCAATAGGAATAGGAGTTTCCCAAGGAGGAATGATAACGATGCCAGCATCTCCCTTACTAAAACTTAGAGCTATAAAGGAGTTGAGTCATCTTGAGGGGAGAATATTCATGTTGAAAATTGTTGATGGATTTGTTTAGAAATTTCTCATAAGGAAGGTGGTTATCGTAAAGAGGGGCCTAGCTAGTTGTTATGTGATATGTTGGCCCTTGATTTATTTTTACGAGATGAACTCTAGGTAAAAATCCTTCATGATCATGAACCATCAAGTGATGCAATCACTATGATAAAGCTTATAATTCATGGTATTAAGAAGATGGAATCAATTGATTTATATAAGGTTAATGATTGAGAAGATAGTGATGAAGTTTTGAAGAGGCAAAGAAAAGAGAGAAACACAATTTTTAGCTTCAGAGTAAAAGTATTATACTCGTGAAGGGTGCGACTAATTTAATAAATGAATCGTTCCCTACCTTTCTCACCACGATGTGCCAACATGGCACCTAGAACATGGTCAAAGGTAGAGACATAGAGATAGAAGGGCTCCCCCTTGCATGGAGGTGTAAGAACATGCGGAGATAAGAGATAATTCTTAATGTCAGTAAAGGTTTTTTGGGAGTTGTCATCCCATCTAAAGTTGGCATCTTTACAAAGAAGATGATGAAAGGGTTGGCAACGATCAAAGAGATAATACATGAAATGAAGAATAGATTGAAGATGACCTTGAAGACTATAAAGCTTCTTCAAGTTAGAAGGAGGGGGCATCTTGAGGATAACCTTGATTTTGGCGGGTCACTTCAATACCCCTAATAGAAATGATGAAGCCAAGGATTTTACCAGTAAGCACTCCAAACACGCACTTAGTCAAATTAAGACAAAGGAATAAGAATATAAGGATATTTAAAAGTACATTAAGGACATCAATTTAATAGCATCGATGCTTAGATTTAACCAAGAGGTCATCAACATAGTCCTTGACAGTCTTATGGATGAGATCGTGAAAGATATAGGTCATGGTCATTGCGATAACAAGCTCGACATTTTTCAAAATGAAGGGCATAACGTGATAAGAAAAAGGTCCCCAAGGGGTGATGAAAGAGGTATTATGTTGGTCTTCTAGTGTGATAAGGATCTTATTATTCCCAGAGAAACCAACCATAAGACACAACATCTCATGGCTCGGCAGTAAGGTCTACAAGCTAATAAATGTTTGGAAGAGGAAATTCTTCTTTAGGGAAAGTGAGGTTTATATCTCAAAATTTACTACAAATGCGAAGCTTTCTAGATGCGCTAGAGACAGGGACAATGTTGGAAACCCATTGGGGATAGTCAATGGGGATGATGAAATTACTAGAAAGAAGGAATTACAGCTCCTCTTGGACAAGGAAGGAAACTCTAGGGTACATGTGATAAAGCTTCCACTTAACCGACTTAGCGTTGGGAAAGGTGAGAATGTTATAAACAACTATATATGGATCAAGGCCGACATGTCGGATTATGACCATGAAAAGGCTTTGGCTATGACAAGAGAGAAAGGCTATAAAAGACTCAATCTCGGGTGGATCAAGGGATTCAAACTAGTTTGAGAATGCAAGGCCCCTAAGGAGTCCCTATGTTGATTTTGGTGGTGGATTCATTAAGAAGGGTGGATGGATGGTGGAGAATTATGAAGATAATAATATTCTTCCCTAATGTGGGAAAGGATGGTTTTGTATTCAATGTAATAGATAATTTCAATGGTATGGGAGTCTTCCTTTATCGGTTCCATATGCCAAAGAGGGAGCAACTGAGTTTCACATTCACAATGATAAGTGACTGGTCCCAAGCTCATGGTGGAGACTAAAAATTTAGAAGAGATGGACACAATATCATCCATATCCATAACTATGTGAGATGGATAAGATGTGGGATCAATTTCCATGAGCATCATAGATGGTGGAAGAGGGTATGTGGATTTTTCTTTAAATCCTAGTGCAAATTTTTCATTTGGTTTGTGAGATGGATCAATGCCAAGGTCATGCATACCTTTTTTGTAACACCCCATTTCAAATCCTTTCCAAACACAATGGTAAAGATAGGTGTGTATGAAGGACTTTATAAAGATAGAAATCCATTGGTCTAGAGTTTTATGTGTGGTTGAGTATTGATGTGTGAAGAAGAGTAATCAATTCCAACATAGATGAGGTTGTTTCAAAGATGAAGTGGAACAAAATAAATGATTTCCCTAAATTTTGTTGATAGATGAGTGATTTATCGTGTCTGCCAAGTCTTTGAGGTGTGGGATGGGCGTTAAGTGTGAGAAATAGATACTCCCGGTGAAATACAATTCATCACTTTATCTAAGGAATTATCATTAGGAAGCTTGGACACAAAGAAAGATGAGCTATTGGATGCTTTAGAAGAGTCTTTCTTAGGAATGAGGACGTCATTGGGTCGATAGGTCATGTTACATTCTTTCAGATGTAGATTTTCAAAGGGAGAGTTACAATCTTTCCCTCATGTTTGTATTTGATACATCAATGGAGAGTGGAAGGGACACAATGCATGACATAGATCTAAAGTTGTCATAAAAGGAAATTATATTAGAACTCCCCTTCTATGATGTAGAAAATTCATGGAGGATATTCTCACCAATGCAGATGGGAAGAATGATTGTGCCTAAGGCAGGGGCAACAACATCATTAAATGTGTGAAGGACTATGGGTGATTGGGTGATAATGGATTTAGGAAGCTTCAATTGATCAAAAGTGTGAGATGAAATGATGTTGATGCTAGCTCCATTGTCAATCATAGATCAATGAATGAAGGTGTCATTGATACAGACCATGATAAACATGGGAAGGCCACATTCCTCTCGTGCAATATCTAGAGTTTCAAATTGTCGTTAAAGGATATGGATGAAAAATCTACTATGGACCCAACAAGAGATGTGAAGGGTCATGCCTCATCATTAAGATTGGGGATGTGCTTAAGAGATTCAATGGGGGCTTGTTTATAGTCCGGGGAGTTTATAATAAGCTCGTAAAGTGACATCCTAACCGAGGAATGGTGAATTTTTTTCAAAAATCCCACCGGATAGATCCATGCCAAGGGGCAACTAGGATAGAGACATTAGGTTTTGATGAGGAAGCTTGTGGAGTGGGCTCACTAGGAGCGGAAATGGTGACTTTTGATTTGGATTGGGTGGATGATTGGAATCCATGGGGATGGGAAAGAGTTGTGACCTAAACAACATCAATATAGAGTGGAGGATCTTCTTTGGGAAAATTCAAAATTTGGAGGTGGTATGCCGACATAAGTCTCGAGATGAATGAGTACATTTGGATATCTTAGTGGATGAAGGTTGAGATGAAGGGATTTATTTGGTTGGTGAAATATTTGGTTCCTCCTCAACAATAAGGTCATCATCATCGATAAGGTTATGAATGATTATTTGAATATCCTTACAATGTTTTGTGTCATGTCCTAGTGCATGATGGTATGCAAAAATAAGGTTGGAATCAAACCATGAAGGTCTTGGTGCATTTGGATCAAATGGTTTGATAGATGGAAGAGTGATTGCAGAATCTTGGAGTAATTGATGAAACATTGATGTGTAATACCCTATGGGGAAGATGGAGGATGAAGTGGTCTCATGAATAGTGGATGAAGATAAGGATGGTTTGGTTTGAAGTGGTTTTATAGGGGCCTTTGATTTTTTCTTGGGCTTAGAAGAAGATGAGGATGGTTTTTGTGTCTTAGTTTCATTTTTGATTGGTGGTGATTTGGAGGGTTTGGATTCTGATTTAATAGTGGAAGATGTGGATTCCTGAAAGGGGTGATTTTCTTAGGGTATGGTTTAGGTTGTGTTGACTTGTTGATAATGGGGGTTTAGAAGAAGGGGTGGCCCTAAAATTGAAGGATATTCTCCTAAAGATGGTGATGTGACACTAAGTTTCTTAGGAGGATTCGGAAAATCCCCTGAGTATGTGTTAACATCCCACATGCCCCGCTTAGCCCCCACGCCCTTTGTTTTCCCCTTTTTCCCTCTTTCCTTGGCCTCGCCTTCAAGACGAAACCGCCGCCCGCAGGTGGCGGTCGAACTGTGGCTCAACCGCCGCCCTGCTCAGAGCGGCGGTCCTGTGCGCATTTTCCAGAACGCTCTTTTGACGCGACTCGCGTGAAATATCATGTTTCACCAGCTTTCTTTGCCGACTTGAGCATGCATTTATGTTTTTGGTCCCCTGGAATAGTGTTTTTCCTTTGTTTATTGTTTAGGAGTTCAATTTGGTTTTGGTTCTTGGGTGTTTGAATTCCTATAAATGCATGGCTTGTGCTCAAGCAAATGGCCTCTCTCAAGTTTTGTTTTCTGGATTCCTCTTTGCAATTCCTTTAGTTTTCCTTTGCTTAGAATACTTAGTTTTCTTCATTGCGTGTTTTGGTTAGTATTGTTCACATGCTTGTAAGCCATGCACTCCATCTTGTGCAAAGTGTTGTCATTGTTGTTTCATCCAATCCAATTTAGAAGCTTGCCTCTCAATTCCTCTTTGCAGATTTGTTTTTACCTGTGTCTGGAGTTCTTAGTTCAATTCATTATATACCCGGTTAGCTTTATTCAACTGTTGGTAAGCCACATATCCAACTTGTGCAAAGCAAATGTCTTTATTTTGGAATTTGTTAATAGCTTAGAAGCCATTAAAGTGCAGGTTTTGCTCTTCGTATAGATAGCCAGGGAAGCAGGCAGGTTCTGGTCATACCATGTTGCATGACTCGCGTAGAAAATCCCGCTAGGAATCGCATAAGCCAAGCTCGTACTCTTGCGCTATCCCTCTCCTACTCGCATTCTCTATTCTATCTCGCATTCTCGAAGTCCTTATCCCAAAATCTACTCCTATCGGTGCAAGCATTACACGCTTTTTCGGATCCACGTGAACACAAAGAATGAGAGATCATACCGAGGGGAGAGATCACACACACCATCGGATTCGCCACTGTTTCGCTGGAATCCGTGTTTTAAATTTCAAAGTTCTAGTTAATCATATCAAATAGAGTAGTTAATCGCTTTATTTCATTTCATTCTATTCTCGATATGCCTGTGTGAAGTCATGGGGATTGATAGTTTCGAGAAACTATGATTCACTCCTCACTTCGAGGTAGGATCGAGAATCTTTCGCAGTAGATTAGACAAACTATTTTATTATTTAGAATAATTCTACAAATCACACAGCAAATAACACACTCAAGTTATCTCTGTCTGCTTTCAAATTATTGTTTAGTTATTATTTCTAGATATATTTAAAATAGTTTGCTTTCCTTAAAATTATTAAATATTTCTTAGAAGAATAAAAAATTTATATGCATATAGCTAGATTTATTTCATGTAGTTAGAATTTGTTTCATTACGCTTAGTTTTGCATTTTGTTTTCAGATGACAATCACGGGACCTCAAGAGCCCAGTGGAATATATATTTGAGCCAATCGTGCCTCAACCAAACCTCGTCACAAATGATAGTTGACATATAGACCAAAATCTCAGATACAAGTATTCCGAACAAACATGATTTACAACCGATCGCTTCTCGCTAAGAGGATTAAACATAGAAGACGACCAAGCACATGCATTTTGGTCAAGTCAGCCAAACTACAGATTACCCTAGAAAACATCCACATGACTGTAGAAGGGCTCGAAAGAGAACAAACATTCGGGTGTGATCCTCTAGTTCCACAGCCAGACGCTGGAGACACCCTCGTAGATATAGATACCTAGCTTAAGAATCCAGGTTGCGAGAACGCCTGTAAGGTATTCTGAGAAGATTGCACAACTATTGGTTCTAAACATAGAAGCTGAGAAAGCATACGATTACTGGATACTAGGGATTAGAACTTGATCTCGCGTATGACCATAACAGGACCGCAACAACCAAGAGTCTATGGTTGTGATCCACAGATCCCACAGCCCAACGAATCCACAAGTCAATTAGATATAGACACTGGCCTACGCACCTTGGTATTCAGGTCCACTCCACTTCCACCTATCATCATCGAACAACTGTCCTTACTAGATATAATGGCTAACGAAGCTAGGGAATTCTGGACTAGGCCAGAAAATCATCCGTAGAGTCAATTATATTCATCATCCACTATATGACCTTATCAGGAGATATACACGAAACTATCCCGGGTCATTTTCCACGTATTCCGCAACCCATAGATCGAATCACGCCAGAGCTCGATATTGATTGGAGCCTTCGAGCAGTCATCCTCGCTGATCGATCTATCACACCAGTCCAAGTTAGAAGGGCCTTCTTTGCCTTAGATTCACAAATTCCACTAGTGCGTGTCAAGACATTAGACGCCTAACTAGTTTGTCGCATATTTACCCCCACCGGCTGTCTCGGCATGACCTCGGGAGGTCGGGTACGCGGAAGAGTCACTTGTAGATTCTCACGCTCGCCTGTCGCTTTTCTGGCGTACAAAATTGGTGAACCCGACGTGAAACAAACAACTGTTTCACCTTCTCTTTCGAGAAGTTTCAAATCTTTCTCTCATCACCTTCGCTCCTTCCCATTATTCTCATGGGTATTCATATACCCCGAATATGTCTGGATTCGATGCATATGGCACCCTCTGGGTCTTGAGGCATACTACGCCCAATGTAACAGGCAATCATCACCCTCGCTCTCAGTATGGGGTGACAACTATTCAACTAATCAGTTGTCAACACAAACCCCAAGAATCAGATATAGTTCGTCTTTTCAAACTGAGGAGTTAGATCAACCCCCTCGAACCCAACAAACAGAGCCTTCAGGTTCAAACAATATGACGTTTACCAGAGAATCTGGTTCATCTCCTCAAATGCTACTCAGACCACAAATTAGTAGGCAATCAGATCCATACCTGGTCTTAGATGATGGACAATCAATACGTTATCCTAGGAGTGAACAACGCTCCTGGGAATGTACCCACCTATAGGAGGTTTACAAATACAACCCGAAATCTCTTTTCAAGAAAATACCTCTATGCCACTGCATACAGGAAATATTCTGGGAGAAACTTGGCAAGATAGCGATCAGTTTATGACAGGATATCACGTACCTTTACAACACCAAGGTATACAACAAACGCCGCTCAGGCAAAGTACCGTGACTTCACCAAATGAAGTCATTTCAACGTTAGTAGAAAGAGTGAGAGGGTTAGAACTGGCTCAAGCAAGTCAAAATTCTCCGTTCATACAAACAGAAGTTCCAATCCTCCATACCACTGCCGTAGATCTCTTACTGAGTAGGCACGTTAGGCATGCCTCCTCAATATCCACAACAAACGCCAACAAGGCCTATCATCTCTAACACTATTCCTCCTGGTCTAGTGTCGAACAGTCCATTCCTCGACAATACCCCGTCCTATTTAAACATGTACTCTAAATCACCACAAGGAGATATGTTCTCCTCTCCTCGGCATGTTTGCTCAAACGCAGGGACCTCCCTATGCCCCTGCCAACGCATACGCTGCACCGTATCAACAACCTATCCCACCACCGCTCCCTCAGCAACCACCATCAATGGTCGAAAGCTATGCAATAGGGACTTATTCAGAATATCTAAAGGAACCCTTAGATTTCACCATACGAAGCGTCATGCTTCCAAGACCTCTCCCTGATTTTCCCAAGTTCAAGGGTGAGGGAGATCCAAATGCGCATATCAAAGCTTACGCTACAGCCATACGAGAATTACTCCCTTGGGATGGGGTTGTTGCTAAAATATTTCCCAAAACCTTGGAAGGCATCGCTCTCGATTGGTATTATAGAATACCTGAAGCTTCCATACATTCATTTAAACAACTCGTGTCAGAGTTCATCAAAGCCTTTGACATGAACAAACTATTGAGAACAGGAATCAGGGAATTCTTGCATATCAAACAAGAACACAATGAATCTGTCGCCCATTTCATCCAGAGGTGGCGTACAGTTCTTTATTCATCAGCAAGTGCTCCAAACATGGATCAGATGGAACTATGTGATTTATTCCTTCATTCTCTCAGTAGAGAAGTGAAGGAAGAAGTCCAGAAGTTCCCACTAAGGACTTATGATGAAGTACTTGAGAGCGCTCTGCGAATAGATCAAGCAGCGATAGATAGTGGTCGTAAGACATATGGAACAAATGGGAGGTTAATCACCTCCACTCAAAACACTACAACTACCACAAATGTCAATCAAGGACCCAAAATCCTTAACAAAAATCGTGGGGTAACAACGGATGGGGTAACCGACCAGCCCAAGAGGGTAAATGTTGTTAATACTCCGTCACAAACAAACAACCAACGAAACAACAACTTTACCCCAATAATCAATACAGTGGATTTTAACCATCCACAACAACAACAACAACAACGGTGAAATCCCATACAAGGGCCAAGCCAAAACTCATTTGGTTACCAAAACCAAAGTCAAAACCAAAAACAACAATTCCAAAACTTTGGTCCTAATAGGCAACAGTTTGATCGGAATTTTAGGCCACAATACACACCAAACCAACAAAACGGGAATTATAACCCCAATTCTTATTGTGGTTTCCATAAAATTCAGGGTCACGATACTAGAACATGCCGTGACTACAATAAATTTATGCAACGCTTGCCAGAAGAACAAAGACAGCTTCTTCATGCACTGCTTTTGGGCAGATCCCGCCTCATCATCACCAAATACTCTCGCAGGGCAGTTTCTCCTCGTAATGCTCCTCAAGATCTTTAATGATCCGCTCCCAAATCATGACAAAGCAATAGGCTGAATCCAACCGAACAAACAAAGGTGCAATGACGGAAACAATGACCATGAAGCCTCGACTTCATTAAATCCTGGCGGGCCGCGCCACAGCTGGGAGCTCAACCGAGACCTAAGATAGTCAGCTTGGTAGAATTAGACGCTGAACTACCTATCGAAGCTATAACAAGAACACGAGAGTATTTCTCTCAACCAAGCCCAAGTCATCTGCCAGAGACAGATAAGAGTCAAGCAAATAGTTGAAAACCCATCGGTGCCTATGATTTAATTAGTGACCTAACAAAGACCTTTTCACACATTTCATTTTTGGACTTACTAAAGAACTCTCCCCCTCACAGAGCTGCTCTTTTAGAAGCATTAGGTCTAGGCCATCTAATTAACATCACTCCACCTCCCAAACACAAGTAAATCACGAGATTTTGATATCCACCCTCCGGGCAGCCGGACAAGGATGTCGAATTCATCTTCGAAATAAGTAAAATGCCCACAGATGCTGAGATCGCACGCCGAGGTGACCCAGCCTTACACTTGCAAGTGTGGGTTTATAATAACTATGTAAAATGGGCAATGGTTGACGATGGGGCCGCAGTTAACATAGTCCCTTTCTTTCCTCCAAAACTGGATATGGAGAAACAAACTGTTCCACTACACGAAATACCTTGAGAGGCTATGATAGCCTTAAAGCCACTTCGATAGGAACTATAATACTACCGGTCACCTTAGGGCCCAAAACCATCTTGACTGAGTTTTATATTATAGATCGGGAAACTAACTATAATATGATCCTCGACGACCTTGGATACATCGAATGAAGGCAATCCCTTCCACGCTATTTCAAGAAGTAAGATTCTTGCATCCGGGAAAGGTATTTCAGTAGCCAAAGGCGATCCAAAACCTTTCGATTTGCACCTAGCTGATTTAAAGAAAAGACTGGGGTGCACTAATTTGAACCGCCAACAAACCAACTTAATAAACCCTCCGACCCAAAGCCGAGGAAAAGTTGATACCTACGACGGATCTTCAAACTACCAAAGATAGCCAAAACAATTCCAACCCCTAAAGGTAAAACTAAAGAAACAAGATCATTAGGGACTACTATGCGCAAAATCGTTGAGTTGATAGAACAAGATTCACCAATGTTCTTACCATTCGATTCAAGAGGCATGGGATTTTCCTAGGTGTTGGTTCTCACAGCAGAGGATCTCTCGTATGGTAGAAGTAGAGTGTGCAAACGCAAAGAGATGCCCCAACATCTACACTCCCTGCTAAGTATTGACTCTCCATTTCGATGGAGCTAAATGTCGCATGGAGCGGGGCAGGTATAATTTTACTTCACCCGAGGAGAAGGTCCTCCCATTCTCTTTAAGTTAAACTTTGAATGCACAAACAATGGCGCCGAGTACGAAGCCCTCCTCCTGGCCTCACCTTAGCTAAAAGAATTGGTATTAATAACATCAGTCTTGGGAGACTCGCAATTAGTAACAAACCAAGTTTCAAGTATATGAAACTAAAGCCGAACATTTACAACTCTACAAAAATGTCTGTATTAGATTTAAGCAAGGCGTTTAACTTCATATCCATCAAGCGATCCGCGAGAGAAAAATCTTCTCGCCGATTCAATAAAGAACCTCAAAGATCACGTTTTACTCCAAGCAATGAGCTAGAAGATACTCACTTCACAAGATCCATTCGTGATGAACCATTGATAAAAATAATGACAAATCCTCTTTCAAGCAAAGTGAATCTACCATCCTAGACCATGTTGGAAATGATGCGGCTACTTTGGATTACTTAAATGCCTATGCAGCACTACATCTCTCCTATCACATGCTAGATTTATCCCTGATTCCACATTCATCTTCCTACTTCGGAAATCCCGTAACGGATCTTCCTCACAAATGGAGCCTAGCATATACGCAATAGAAATGGGGATGATCTAGATTTACCTCCAAAGACCACCCGAGTTCAAGAGGGTAACGCCTCTTTGATCGAAGAAACAATCGATGTCAACATCGGACAGGAAGATGAACCAAGAATATTGAAACTAGGTTCTTCGTTAACACCAGAAGAAGTGGAAATACATACTCAGGTTCTCAAAGAACATCAAAAGGCATTTGCATTTAATTACAAGGAGATGACAGGAGTCGCACCCCCACATCATGGTACACAACCTCGCTCACTAGATCGATGCAAAGCCAATTAAACAAAATCAAGACCCATGAAGCCCAAAGTAGCTCTCATGGTAAAAGAGGAAGTAATAAAACTCCTTTCGTAGGATTCATCAAGCCGCTTGACTACTCCCAATGGGTATCTAACATCGCTCCTGTTCTCAAGAAGAATGGAAAGATACGCATTTGCATAGATTTCGAGACATCAACAAAGCGTGTCCTAAAGACGATTTCCCATTACCATCCATAGACGTTATTGTTGATGCAACAGCTGGTTTTGAACTCTTGTCTCTCATGGATGGATTCTCGGGATACAATCAAATCAGAATATCCGAGCAAGATCAAGCTAAAACCACGTTTATAACTCCTTGGGGAACCTATTGCTATGCTGTCATGCCTTTCGGTCTCAAAAACGCTGGTGCTACATACCAGCGGGCTATGACTTATATATTTCACGATTTAATTCATAAAATCGTGGAATCCTACGTAGATGACTTATTGGCTAAGGCCAAGAAGCGTTGTGACCATCCCGAAGTACTCCGCATCATTCTTTCACGCCTAATAGAATACGGAGTCACGCTAAATCCAGAGAAATGCGTCTTTGGTGTAACAGGAGGAAAGCTCCTAGGTTACATCATATCATCACGAGGGATCGATGTTGATCCAACCAAAATTTGGGCTGTCCTCGAAATGGTCCCACCTTTGAGTGAATCTGGAATCAGATCATTTCTCGGAAAGCTAGGTGCAATCCAGAGATTTATCCCAGACTAAGCTTCGCTGCTCATCCAATCAACAATTTACTCAAGAAAGACTATAGCATTGATTGACCAAGATTGCAATGAAGCTTTTGAAGCAGTTAAGCATTTTCTGTTATCACCACCTACGCTAATGCCACCTAAGCTAGATCGCCTGTTAATCCTATATTCACGAGCTACCAATGTCTCGCTGCCTTGTATGTTGGCCCAAGAAGACGATGACAAGAGAGAACGTGTGATTTATTTCATTAGCCGAACATTGCTCGACTATGAAACACGCTATACACAAGCAGAGCGAGAATGTCTCTGCCATAGTCTTTCGCTACTAAACGCCTAAGACATTACATGCTGAATCAAGAAACGAAGGTCATGGTAAAGACGGACCATTTATGGACTTTTCTCACACAAGGTTCCTTGTCTAAAAAGGTTGGACGTTTTATAACCTTAATGGGAGAGTTCGAATTAACATTTGTAAATCAGAAGTCAGTTAAAGGACAAATCATCGCGGATTGGTTAGCTGACAACCCATTAGATGGAGGTGATCTAGTAGATTTGGATTTTCCAGATGAGTGCGTATACTACATCGAAACTCGACCCGCTATCTCTGAGTGCCCTTGGTACACTGATATCATTAATTATATCATGGACCATACGTACCCGGAGGCAGTTACACCGCAACAAAGAAGGTGGTTACGCATAATCGTAGCTAAATATGTCATTATAGATAAAGTGTGTGCTCTATCGAAAAGCATTCGATGGAATGCTCTTAAGGTGTCGACATTAAGAGTCCAAGAGGATTCTCCATGAATCCCATAGCAATGGTATATGTGGAGGCTACTTTGGTGGCCATGCCACCGCTCGAAAAAATACATCGAATGGGCTATTTCTCGCCCACTCTAGAACATGACGCGATAGAGTTTGCACGCAGTGTCATAAGTGCCAAGAATTCTCCCACGAGATCCACATGCCAAAGACAAGCTCTACAACCAATCGCAACTCCATGGCCCTTTTCTACATGGGGCCCGGACTTGATAGGGAAGTTCTCTCCTCATCCACAGATGGCCATAATTTTATAATCACGGCCACCGAATATTTTACTAAATGGGTGGAGGCCATGCCTCTTACTACGTACTCGGCCTCGTGATCGCCAAGTTCATTTTGAACCAAATCATTTTGCAGTACTAGATCCCGCAAATCATTATCTCCGATAATGGAACTTCTTTTAAAAATGAAGAAGTTCGCGAACTATGTGGTAAATTTAAGATAAGCCATCATACGGCTTCCTTGTATTATCCCCAAGCCAATGGGCAGGCTGAAGCAACAAACAAAACACTGAAAGCCATTCTCCTCAAAACAGTAAAAGAAAACAAACGAGATTGGCATTTAAAGTTATATCCGGCCTTGTGGGCCCACCGAACCTCAATAAGAACACCAACGGGAGCAACTCCTTTCTCGCTAGTATTTGGGGCAGAAGCAGTTCTCCCGCTTGAGGTCGAAATACCTAGTCTCCGCATTTCACTACAAGGGATTCTGGATGAAGACGCTTACAGAGAAGCACGTCTTTCCCAATTAGAAAGCCTAGATGAAACTAGGTTAGATGCTGAGCAGCGGCATAGAGCTTATGCTGACCGAATGTGCCGGCAATATAACAAGAAGGTTTATGAACGCGATATATACGAAGGTGATCTAGTTCTAAGACTAGACAGCCGGATCGACAAGAAGACCGGCGAAGGAAGGAAATTCCGGCCCAAATGGTTGGGCCCATACCGAGTCACAAAAGACTACGGAAATGGTGCATACCTCTTATGCACGCTAGAAGGTGAGGAATTTGGTGAAACAGTCAATTCCCTGCACCTCAAGCGTTTCTACGCATAAGCAGCTAGCACTGCTTATATAACTATCTACATTGCATCTTCATATAGATTTAGATCATTTTGTCCACTTGTTCTTACACAAATTGTGATCAAGGAATCTATTCTCAAAGTAATTCATTACAAACTCATGATGTTGTTGGCACAAAACTTTCTAATCATATCTCTCCATTTTCACGATATCATCAATCACTTCAGAATCTTTTATCAAATAAAATCAAACATGACGAAGTCTTAACGGTAACCATACCAAGATCTGCAAGTTTGTTCTCGCTTTGATTTCTTCTTAGGATAGGTGTCTTGCCTATGGTCTGTTCTAGAAGCTTCATGGTGTCACATCTATCCCATATACACATCTCTTTGGAAATAAGCATATACTGACATTTTACTCAAAAAGACAAGTCAAAAAGTGATTAAAACAGAAAATTTTATTTTTACACATTTCCTTGCCCCACCAACCTTCGGTGATGAGCTTGCATCTCTTACTAGTGACGTAGGGTTGGGAAAGGATGGAAATGCCCTTACTCGCCTATGCCTTGCCCATGGTGATAAACCCATGCTTCTTACAGGTAGCATGGGGCAAAGTGTAGGGGGTCCTCTAGACAATGCAAACGTTAAAAGGTCATAAACAAACTATTCAAACTTTGAGTCAAAAACGAATGAATCAGATGTTCAAAATTCCAAGAGAGTTAAAATCCTAAAACCAGATTTTGTCTACTATGTGGCCATCTACGGGTCTAAGTCTGGATAAACCGCAAAGCAAGTTGCACCCAAAACTATGAAGTCATTCGGGTGGAGTAAGCTTGTAGTTTTCAATTTGGTTCCACCAAAGCTTCATCTGTCTTTCATCACTATCATTTCACCATATTTCATAACTTGCGCTTCTTCGCTCTTGGTGATGAGCCCTCGCATCTTACTAGTCAGCGTGGAGTTAGGAGTGGGGCAAGTTAATCTGTTCATCATATTGGTTATTTTCATCACTTTGCCAAAACAAACATGAGGTATCCAAATTGCTCACAGAAGCTAAGATTTAAGATCACAATATATCTACAATATCATGTATCAGCATCATGAAACACAAAAAGAAAGCAAACATTTGCATCATCTGTTTTCCATTGCATACATTCTAGAAAGCATATAAAACATACATCGTAGTATACACAAAGCAGTTGGAAACAGAAAAGGGAAAACACGAGTGACAAGTTTTGATCCAAAAACGAATGCATATATATAAATAATCAATGTTTATATACAATGCCATCATGCTCTAGGCATGGTCAAAACGCTCAAAGAGCCCGTGATATACAAAAGAATCTATAGTACAAAACGCATAGGAGCCAAGTAGTCTCTCAACCCCTGCGCGACCCCTCTGAAGGTGCGCGCCCTCGCCTAGGGCTCCGGCTACGCCGGCGCTCTGAATGCACGGAGGGCTCAGGGTCCCGAGGGGCAGCCGCGGTCTCGCCACGAGAATGGCTCCTCATAAGACGCTCGGCTGTCCTATAGCCTCGCCAACTCAGACGGAGAGTCGACACCATCCTGGCCACGTGCCAAACGGGAGCGAAGACGCCGATGCCACCGGCCGCCGAGGCTCCCAAGCATCTACAGATAGCTCCGCACGGGTCTTATCCATAGGGATCACGTGAGAATCAAGTGCATACCCCTACGGATTAGATCCCGCCACTCACAACAGCCTCCAAAAACAAAGAAGAAAAAATGAATTAGAAACTAGGCAAGAGACTAAAAGATACAATATCAAAACACAAGGAGAGATAGCAATTAAAAATCCTAAATTAAACAAACATTGAAAAGATGAGAGGATAACTTACTCAGATCACCGGCCTCCAAGATGGGTCTGGGCCAAAGCACCCGCCGCAGATGCCGCTGCCGACTGAGGGGCTGCTCCTGTAGTAGGAGCAACATGACGCCCCGCAACTGACTCATCCTCTCCACCATGGCCCTGGGAGAGTGGCTCCTCTGAAGCTAGAGTCTCTCTCTCGCACTCGCTCGCCCTCTCTCGCCGCAAAATATCCCGAGTGTCATGCCACTCAGATCGCTATCATCCGTCCGCTCCTCCGACTCCTCCTCCGTAAACTCCTCGAATCGGAGTCAATATCTATAGGGTCATCGCGCGTGAGCAGACCGCGCAGCAATCAAGCAAAGGTGCCCGGGCGCACCGGCCTCCCTCTAGCCCGAACTACCCTCCCGGCTGCAATGGGAGTGCTGGAGTGATCACTGCCCAACCACGGCCTCTAGGCCCCCTCTAGCCTCGCGGACCGATCTCAGAACCGGTGCCACTGGGGAAGCATGCCCGCATATGGAAGGCCGAATCTGGCCGAGGAACTCGCCAAAAGGGTGTACTTCCACCCATCCCACGCGGTCGATAAGCTGCCCCCTGTGGTGGAGCAGAGATCAATGTAAGGGTCTCTCGCCCATATGCCGCCATAAGCCGGCACGGCGTCGCCTCCATATCTGGCTGTGGTAAGGAGGCAACGGCCGGGTGAGGTGCTCTAAGCACCGACATATCTCGACCATCTAGCGCCCTCACACTCTCGGGTCCGCCACCTCTACCCTCTCGCCATAAGGAATAAAATGCTCAGACACCCAACTCATGACTAGAGTCGGGTGGCTCAATGACTGTCCCTGCAAACGGACCACCCTGTATAAGTCATGGTAGGTGGTCCCCAGAATATCTGCGCCCCAGGCATATATCCGGCCATGCCCCTCTATCTGTGCAATGATGGGGGCCCAGTAGTATAATAAAGTATCTCCTCCCTTGTCCCCGATCAGCCTCGAGGCAAGGATCCCCATGATAGCCTGTCGAAATACGGGGATGGGCAAAGAAGGAATGGATCGAACTCTCACTCCCTTCTTCGACCCCGTAGAGATGGCTGCATCCCCCATGTAGCCTGCCCACTGTGCAATCTGTGCTCGAGACCCTGCCGTCTCCAGTGTGAGTCTCCTCCCGATGATCGGGACCCCCAGGATACGGTAGACATCCTCCAAAGTGATGGTCCACTCACCACGGACCCCTGGCAGTCGGAAAGTGTTCCGATCTGCATCCCAATATGAAAACAAGTCACAAAGTATGTGACTGGATGGTGTGACATGGGGCACGCGTGATATACGTAATATGCCGGCCCTCTGTAATGTATCCTCCTCATCCTGAGAAAGGGCATCCAATACCCCGAAAGCCAATCACACTCTCTCTCTCGGCTCCATCTGATATACTCCTCCCTCGCCTGCATGCACCCAAAAACACACAAAACAGGCAAGTTAGTATCTAATCAATATCGAGAGAGTCATAAAAGCATATAGAAATGATAAAAATACAAGTGCAATCTCAAAAGTTAAGTTCTTTTGCATTCTGTGCAAAACCGCCGCCCTGAGCAGGGGGGCGGTTTTGTAACCGCCGCCTTAAGGGGCAGTGGTCATGTAACCGCCGCCCCGACAGTGGCGGGGTCATGTAACCGCCGCCCTGGCCAGGGCGGCGGTCGCGGTCCGAAAACCCGCGCGGGTTGTTAACCCCAAAAAGCCCAAAATGAGCAAAAAATGACCTTTTTAACTAAAAACAAAGCCTACCCAGTAGGCGCCCCTAGATGGACCTTTTGAACCTAACATTTTCAAAAATAATCCCCCATTGCAAAGAATTTTCCATTTCAAATTTGAAGAGGGAAAAACACAAAATGGAAGAAAACCAACCTGTGATCGCCGAGGTCGGTGTTCCGCACGTGGAGGCATGATCACGATCTCGCTACGAACGTTTCGACTCTACTCACGTGAGAAACCGTCACCGTGGGTCCCAGAGCTCAAAATCAATCAAATCAACTCACGCAAATGAATAGGAAAATGGGCCCACTTTCATATATATATCGTTCTGTTTCGTTTTAAAATGACTTTTTCGCAGTTCGAGCGCTCTGTTGGAGGTAAGTTTCTATCCCCGCACGAATGGTATGTTCTCCTTCCCTATTATTTTAGCGTTTATCTTCCAAGTTATTGATCTATCTCGCACTTGAGTTCTCTTTTCATTTTCAGCAGTAGGGAATTTCGATGGCGTCATCTCAACACACTGGACGAGTAAGGTATAGCTTCTAACTCCCCATTTCGGGACTCGCCATACTGACCCACCGCTTTATGCCTCTTCATGGCTAAAACGCTTCTCCGAGGGGGCAATATGTACGTACCCAAAATTGTAAGGTATCTGTGATCGCTGTAAACAAAGTGTAACAAGTGCCCCGATGATGATACAGGTCTCCTCGCAAGGTGTTCGGGATCCGGAAAAGCCCTCGAGTATGCGTTAACATCCCGCATGCCCCGCTTAGCCCCCATGCCCTTTGTTTTCCCCTTTTTCCTCTTTCCTTGGCCTCTGACCTTCAAGACGAAACCGAAACCGCCGCCCCGATCAGGCGGCGGTCCGAACCGCCGCCCGCCGCAGCAGGCGGTCCCGTGCGCATTTTCCGTAATGCTTTTGACGCGACCGCGTGAAATATCACGTTTCACCAGCTTTCCTTGCCGACTTGAGCATGCATTTATGTTTTTGGTCCCCTGGAATAGTGTTTTTCCTTTGTTTATTGTTTAGGAGTTCAATTTGGTTTTGGTTTTTGGAGTGTTTGAATTCCTATAAATGCATGGTTTGTGCTCATGCAAAGGCCTCTCTCTCAAGTTTTGTTTTCTGGATTCCTCTTGGTCACCATTTTTCCTTTAGTTTTCCGATTTTTAGTTTTTAGAATACTTAGTTTTTAGGATTGATTCATTTCATGTTTTGGTTAGTATTGTTCACCTGCTGTGTAAGCCACACTCCATCTTGTGCAGTGTGCAAAAGTGTTGTTGTTTCATCCAATCCAGTTAGAAGCTTGCCTCGAATTTCTCTTTGCTTGTAGATTTGTTTTTACTGTGTCTTGGAGTTCTTAGTTCAATTCATTATATACCTGGTTAGCTTTATTCAGCTGTTGGTAAGCCACATATCCAACTTGTGCAAGCAAAGTTGTCTTTATTTTGGAAAGTAATAGCTTGGGAAGCCATTAAAGTTCAGCAGGTTTTGCTCTTCGTATAGGATAGTTACAGTGTTCTGGGTCGCTTCATGTTGCATGACTCGCAAAGAAAATCCCGCTAGGAATCGCATAAGCCAAGCTCAGACTACTCTTGCGCTATCCCTCTCCTACTCGCATTCTCGGTCCGCATTCTCGAGCTGTCCTTATCCCAAAATCTACTCCTATCGGTGCTAGCATTACACGCTTTTCTCGGATCCACGTGAACACAAAAGAACGAGGAGATCATACCGAGGGGACGAGATCATCACACACACCATCGGATTCGCCACCGCTCGCTGGAGTCCAGTGTTTTAAATTTCAAAGTTCTAGTCGAATCATATCAAATAGAGTAGTTAATCACTTTATTTCATTTCATTCTATTCTCGATATCACAGTGAAGTCATGGGGATTGATAGTTTCTGAGAAACTATGATTCACTCCTCACTTCTGAGGTAGGATCGAGAATCTTGCAGGTAGATTAGACAAGCTATTTTATTTATTTAGAGTAATTCTACAAAATCACACAGGCAAATAACTACACTCGGTTATCTTGTCTGTTTCAAATTATTGTTTAGTTATTATTTCTAGATACGCTTAAAATAGTTTGCTTTCCTTAAAATTATTAGAATATTTCTTAGAAGAATAAAAGTTATATGCAGTTAGATTTATTTCATGTAGTTAGAATTTGTTTCATTACGCTTAGATTGCATTTTGTTTCGTATGACAATCACGGGACCTCAAGAGCCCAGAGAATATATATTTGAGCCAATCGTGCCTCAACCAAACCTCGTCACAGCGATAGTTGACATAGACCAAAATCTCAGGATACAAGTATTCCGAACAACCATGCATTTACAACCGATCGCTTCTCGCTAAGAGGATTAAACATAGAAGACGACCAAGCACATGCGTTTTGGTCAAGTCACCAAACTACAGATTACCCTAGAAAACATCCACATGATCGTAGAAGGGCTCAAAGAGAACAAACATTTGGGTGTGATCCTCTAGTTCCACAGCCAGACGCTGGAGACACCCTCGTAGATATAGATACCAGCTTAAGAATCCAAGTTGCGAGAACGCCTGTAAGGTATTCTGAGAAGATTGCACAACTATTGGTTCTAAACATAGAAGCTGAGAAAGCATACGATTACTGGATACTAGGGATTAGAACTTGATCTCGCGTATGACCATAACAGGACCGCAACAACCAAGAGTCTATGGTTGTGATCCACAGATCCCACAACCCAACGAATCCACAGGTCAATCCAGATATAGACGCTAGCCTACGCACCTTGGTATTTCAGTCCACTCCACTTCCACCTATCATCATCGAACAACTGTCTTTACTAGATATAGCTGGCTAACGAAGCTAGGGAATTCTGGACTAGGCCAGAAAATCATCCGTAGAGTCAATTATATTCATCATCCACTATATGACCTTATCAGAGATATACACGAAACAATCCTGTGTCATTTTCCACGTATTCCGCAACCCATAGATCGAATCACGCCGAGCTCGATATTGATTGAGCCTTCGAGAAGTCATCCTCGCGATCGATCTATCACACTACCCAAGTTAGAAGGGCCTTCTTTGCCTTAGATTCACAAATTCCACTAGTGCGTGTCAAGACATTAGACTCGCCTAACTAGTTTGTCTCGCATATTCTACCCCCCACCGGTTGTCTCCTGGGCACGACTCCTAGAGGTCGGGTACGCCGGAAGAGTCACTTGTAGATTCTCATGGTATAAGTGATGACATATTTAGCTAGAGAATCCGTGATGATGGGACTTAGTAGTAAGGTTTGTAATATTGAAGGTGGGAGTGGTTTTGCATGATGTGTTTAATAAGATCTAAAGGTTAGGGAGATGGATTAGGATTTTTGATGTTGAGGTGGTTAGAGTTGTAGATGTGGTGGAAGTGTCATTTGTAGGTGCATTGATTATGGGAGTTTGAATAGTGGATGTTTCAAGGGGTGGTGTAGATATAGGTGTAATTTCAAATGTTGATGTGGGTGTAGTTGTGTTAAGAATGGGAGTAGGTGTAGATGTTGAAATGGGTGTTGAAGTAGTTATAGGTGAAGGGGAGATATAATAGATGAGGGTATAGGAAATGTAGATAGTGAAATAGGTATGGTTAAGTCTAATGGGGGTTTTGTGGTTGTGGTCATATTTGAAGTTAGGATTGTAGTGGAAGAATTCAAGATGGATGTCAAGATGTCGGTCGTAGGTGGTGATGTGGGAATTTGATCTATAGTGTTGATGATATGGGAATTAGGTACCTATGATGTGGAAGGTTGATTTTGATTGTTGGGTGAATGATTAGGGAATGATTGTCTAAAATGTCTAAAGGTTGATTAGGTGACACGTTAGGATTTTCTATTTGAAGATTACTAAAGTCTATAAGATTTTGGACAAGATCCTTGAATGTACGACACTTCTCAATGTCATGGCTGCGGATTTGGTGATATTTGTAGTAATTTTCTTCATGGTACCATGTTGTCTTAGGACATGATTCATCATATGGTCGGATTGGGGGAAGTCTAATAAGGTTGACCATCATCAACTTGTCAAAGACTAAACTGTAAGATTCCCTGAGAGGGTATAATTGGGGGTTTGTCTAAGAGCTCTTTGTGGAGGCTCCACATGTGAAGTGGATGTAGAAGTGGATGAGGATTTGACCACGATGGCGTTAGCAATACTTTTAGATTTATCATTATGTGTAGAAGATTTGGTGAACTCAGTTTTGGGTTTGTTTGATCTAAGTTTAAGGTGGCCTTGCTCAAGGGTGTAGAATTCAAGTTTACAAGCCATAGTGAATGCCTCTTCAAAGGTTTGAAAATATTGGAAGTGAAGAGTTGAATAGATGTGCCGTGACAATACCATGAGAAAAAATCAATACATTCGTCTGCGTGGAAGGGGAAATGATAATTGATTAATGATGTTATGCCATTGTGTGACAAAATCTACGATATATTTGTCATCATATTGTCGAATGGAATAAAGGTTAGTGATGGTAATCACGAGCAACTTTAATTGAGAAATTTTCAAGGAATAATTGCACTAGTTGAGTGAATGTAAATAGTGAGTGTTGTGGAATCTTTGTTGGACCAATCTAATGTGGAACCGACAAATGACATAGGAAATGTGTGAAGCATGAGATCTTGGTCATGGGCGATAAGATAACATGCATGTCTAAAGGATTGTAGGTGCTATTGTGGATCCTCTTTACTGTTGAACTTAGAGAACTTTGGTATTTTCAAATGAGGAAGATATGGATTCACCAGGATGGGTGGATTAATGGATTCATTGCAGATTTGTTCGTATTAAAATGTGGTCTTAGATCCTAGAGTTACGACTTCAAGGCTAGCCATCCGACTTAATAGTTTTTGTAAGGGATGAGATTATGATGCATATGATGTGGATGGGTTGGGTTGATATATTTGGTAAGTTTTGTGATGTGTTGGTGTAGGTTGAAGTGGTTGATGAGGAGGAATGTAATTAAGGGCTTGTGATGGATAGGTTCAGAAAAATATTGATGTTGAGATATGGGGATGTGGTAAGATTGATTTGATTGAGTCGGTTGTTGTGAGATGGGAATGTTTGATTGATTTGCCATGGGGTTAGTTAGGATGTAAGTGATAGGTGGTTGAGTTATTTGGATTGGTTGAGTGGGGTGTATGTATTGATAAAACCTTATTAAGGAGGTTAGTAAGTTTGCAGGATTCGGATGGTTATGGTTAAGAGATGATTATGTTGGTATGGACATGTGATGTTGAGACAAGGGGTAAGGTTATATGATGTTGTTTGGATATGAGAGGAAGCAAGTGTGATTCTTGAGAATATTGGAGAGGAAGACAAATGATTATGGTAGATGATGAGGTGATGGGAATAGAAGAAATAATGGTAGTGTTGACACGAGGAAGATTAGGATGGATGGGGAAAATAACTGGGTGGTTTGATGATTATGAGGAATGGAAGAAGATGGTTAGTGAGGATAAAATATTATTGATCCATAGAAATTTGACTCATGGATCTAGGAACGAAAATGATGAGTTAGGAGGTAAGCACTTGGGTGGACTTTAGATTAGAATGATAGGAATAAATATGTTACAAGGGAGGTCCATCAATATAAAGATTGGTGGTTTTGCGAAGAAGTTAGTCATGGAGGGAAACCAAATTTGTGTCAAGGATCTCCTAAAACTCCGTTGATCCATGAGGGATGAGAGGATGCCAAGAAGCATCAATAGAGGTGGCGGAAGGAAGCGGGGCTACTAGATGATAAAGAATGGTGGAAAATAAAAGGGTTGGTCTTAACGTGAGTGTGAGATTGATCCAATTGAACCTCTTGAAGAGGTGGGATGGTAATAATGGGTTGAGTAATCATGGTAGGAATGACCAAAGGGGTGGATGTGAGGATGGAAAGTGTGGAATTTGGTTGAATGGTAGTGGGAATTGAGGTGTTGTTTGATGTCATAATTTGTTCCATTTGTTTGGCTTGAGATCTCGTAATAACTGACATGAAACAAAATAAAACTATGATGATGTTTGATTAAAGAAAGCAAGTCACACAACAATTTTTTGATTATCTTGATTATTTTAAGATGTGAAAAAGAAAATGGAAAAGGGCCACGATGATTACCTAGGTGTAGACACAAAATCACATACTTGGGTAATTATTTAGTCTCGATTAGATATTACTATTAATATGATTCCTAAGTATGAAGAGTAATTATTAAACCATGTCTTTGGCCACTTTTCTTTGCTTTATGCTTCTTCTTTAAGTATTACACTCTTACTTGCTCAATTTATCTTTTCACCTTTCGGCATTTGTCATTCTAGACACTAGCACCTAGCCAAGACACCAGTGTCACGCGCCCTTGTCCTTTTTGTAATTTGGTCACACTTTTTGGGTCCTTTCTAGTTGTTTGGACATCTTATCTTTTTTTAGTCAAGATTTTTGGCATTAATTACAAAATTCAAGCGAAGGAATCATATAAATATAAATTTATGTGATCATAATAAGGGACCAAGCACTAAGCATCTACTATCTTGACCTAAGGTTGCATCCATCAAAGGAATCTATAGCTCCATTTGCATCCATCTAGCTCCATGACAAGGGATAAAAGATGGTTCATCTCGTATCACACTTCATAGGATTTTATTCATTCATTCCATATTTCCAGTACTTTGGTGACCTTATAACAACCTTTAGGAGATCAAGAGTGAACATCTTGTGACACTTTAGAGGAGGTTTTCGACCATCTACACAAACCAGGGTGCCCATAATCAAGACCAGGATGCCCACGGGTGCCCCTATCCCTCTCTAGGCATCCCAGTCTAGTCAAATCTACTGGATCTATATTTTTCCAAGCTTCTGTGTGATGGTCCTCCATCTCTCGAATAGCTAGTCTCACTATGACATAGTCCAACAAACTCTTCGAATCAGGTAAGGCTCTTCTAACCCTCTTTGCACATTAGGGTTTCATATTTTCATTGCTTATTTGTTTGGGTATTATTTCAATATTTCATTATTCATTTATTTATTGCAAACTTGCATTAGATTAGGCTATTATTTTACATTTTAGCATAATAATTTTGGTGAACCCGACCGATCAAACCCTTTCTTCTAAATATGTCTTCTCCTTATCAAGTCATGACTCAATCATCTTATCCTTCTTTTACACCTACTAAATTCTCTAGTATAGTTACCATTGCTACTGATTTCATGTAAGTTGGTACTCGTAATCCTCCTCACTTTGTTATTCCTAGGTATTATCCTTCCATCAATATAGTAACTACTTTCCCGGTTCATCCTCCTACGGATCCACCCACTTCTCTTCCTCCACCTATCACTTCCTCGACTCCATCCACTCCTCCTAGGGGATATGATATTATTGAACAACTTAAAAACACACCAACTAAAATTTCCCTCTATGACATATTATGTAATGCACGAGAATGTCGTCAAAAATAAAAGCATCCCTTCATGCCATTTATATAGAAAGTGATAACTTTGTAGTGGCCTTCACACACCTCATTCAATCTCTCAAAAATATGCCACATGCTATATCATTCACTAATGAGGACATATCACCTTTTGTTAAAAAAAATCCATGTGCACCCTTACTTATTACTACCATTATTATCACCACTTGCATCAAACATGTACTTATCGATAATGGGTCAGCCTTCACCTATGTGCTCATTCCCTTCTCAAATAATTGGGTATTAATGATAACCTAATTTCTAAGAATTATACTCTTATTCGGGTTATGACTCTACTACTCGCACATGTCTAGGGACTATTTCACTACATATTCGGGTTGGGCCTAAGACCATCCTCACCAACTTCTATGTTATCGACGCTTCATTTCAATTCAATTTGTTACTCGGTAGACCTTGGATCCAGGAAATGCAAGTGGTCCCATATATTGTCCACCAATGTGTCAAATTATTACACGATGGCTATGAACATACTATTATTGTTGATCCCGAACCATTCAAATTCTATCACATAGACCCTATTATTGCTATTCCATATAGTATCATTGACACATACAACATTGGTTAATCTAGTGCTTCACAATCTTCTTCTACCACTCCAAGTATTCCAGCTATTTCTACTCACACTATGACAATTATCTCACCCACTCGTATTCTGCTCCGATAAACACTACTTCTCCACCTCACACAAATCCTAGAAATATACTTGACAAATCTATACAACATGATAATGCTAATACAAATGATTCTAAGGATTTTGATGATGAAGTCGATGTTGTCAAACTTACTGATGAAGCATTAGGCCAGCTTAATTTTACTCCTATCGATGTAGATGAATCCTATTTCAATGACACCTTTGTGACTAATGGCCCAAGTGAATAAAAATTCAAGACCCCTCCTACTAATGTTATGATACTTTATCATGGGTCTGTTAACACCTTATACATTTTTCCCCTCCCAACCGGTCCGCATCTCCACCACCACCTTTCACATGCATGTTATTGATCAACAACTCTTTTTGGCATCATAATTGTTCGATAGTATTTACAAACATGAGGGCTTAACTAGGCTTGTCTTGATGCTTAATGACATTTTACCACTAATTCACTCACCTCACCTTTACCATGGTTATTGTCACATTACAACCACCTATGGTCTTCATGTGTTTCATTTGACAATCTTCATAACATGTACCCCTCGCACTTCTCCACTGACACTTGGGAAATCTTGGCTTGACTATATCGGTGGTAGTTAAGACATCGAACACACTTCTATCACATACCCTATGTCATTTGGCCATGTTTCCATTGTTAATAATTCATATCCTTCTTATTCTCAAAATCTTTCTTGTTGGTATGCATATGACTATCCACCATTACCTTTCACTGATGAAGAGTGCGTAATGAACATCTACACCCTACACCGCAATGGCTCTTTCTACGATCCACCTTATTCTATTTCTTATTATGTATCTAATGCTACTCCAGTGGGTTTCAACCATGATGTGATGATATTTTAGATAGTTTCACATGATCATATTCACCACTACACACTTGGGGGGAATTACACTTATCTCCCCAAAGATCGACAAACATCTAACATTCACCCTATTATGCACCTAAATTTTCACATACACATCTTCACACACTTTAAACATCATCACTACCTAATGACACACTCATGGTTCATTTGACTTTTGAACCTTCACACATGAACCTCACAGTGCTACATAGTAGACACTACACATCACACATCATACATACAACCATACTACACCTACATCTTACATCTTACATCTTACGTCTTATAATCATTGATTCATCTACACATATTATCTCTTCTACGCACCTTACATTATGTACTACACATCCTACATTATACACTACACACTACACATCACATAGCAATTTCTCATCCCCACATCTATTACACATATTACGCATTTTACACATCTACTTTTACGCACTACACTCACTACCCTATGACACTTTAGTCCCTCGGTCCATACTCAAATGCTGAGGATATAAAAATCAAATGGACCACATCACACTCACACAATCAATCAATCAATATTTTTCTCATGTGACATTCCTATATTGGTGATATACACTATAGGCTACATCATCACTCCCGTTTGCATCATTTAGTGATATACGCCATAGGATACATCATCACTTCCTCTAGCATCCTCTAGTGATAAAAAAATTTAGGCTAAATCATCACTTCTTGTACTCATCTTGTGGTATATGCTTTAGGCTAAATCATTATGCATTCTCACACTTCATTTATATTTCGCATATCATCACTACACATTTGTCACATCATGCTATACACATAACACATCGTTTAAACCATTTCCCAATGATGCACTCTCATTTACAAATGGTTTTTCACAGTTGAGGGGGAATAAACAAATGAACCTCACTAAATACAATTCCATTCACTCAGGGGGCATGCAAATCCTATCATTCACTCTACATTCCATTGCATCTATCCACAACATACTACATATCTTAGTTTCATTTACTCTTTCTTGCATTTACTTGTAAATGTTCACTTTATTATACATGCAAGATAGATATCTTATCTGTCATTATCTTTATCATACACACATGCGTGTTCACTTGCTTTCTAGTTGTGATCACAAATTCAAAAAATCCCTTACATGTAGCATGAATGCTTGGCCTAGTATCTATTACCACAATGGCTCCTGGGGTATCCATTTTCATACACTATAGGTGTTATTATTTCATTTTGTTTCATAACACACTAATTTATCAGATTATACATGCTTTGACATAATTTTTATCTCTAACATGCTAATGGGTGCTTCATGTGCAACATTGTTTTTTCAAGACAATTTTCCACCATGGTTATCTATTACATTTCTTTTTCTTGTTTGTCATTATATTCCATCAGTATGTGGGATTTTTCCTTTGTCTTGTGTGCACATGTTTATGTCTTTGGCTTTGTTGGCATTGATTGTCTTGTGACATCATGAGTGATGTCCCATGTTTTCAACCCAATTTTGCGGTCTACATTGTTATCTTTTGTGTTTACTTGCATCTTAGCATATGCATTGTCTTATTGGCTTACACCTTTTCTTATACATGCATGTATGTCATTTCTTGTACTAACAGTTGTCTTTAAACCAATTTTTGTATGTGCCTTGGTTTCTACCAAGGAACATACAAATAAGTGGAAGGGAGACAAGTGTATGTGCCTTAAGCTTCGTTAGCCTTGATTGTCTTGTGAAATCGTGAATGATATCCCATGTTTGCAAACCACTTTTTGTGGTCTAAATTGGTATCTTGCATGTTTACTTGCATATTAGCATATACATTGTCTTCTTAGCTTACACTTTTTCTTACACATGCATGTATTTCATTTCTAGTACTACCACTTGTCTCTCACCACTTGTTTGTATTCGCCTTGGATTTTACCAAGCATATATCCTCCCCCTACAGGAACAGTTTCAGCGATTGGTCCTCTTTTGGACCCTTTTCTCCTTCCACGATGTCGCATACACCCCCAAAGAGGGGGGACATAATTTAGATGAATCATTCACCCCATATAATGGTTTTCACATAAGTACAAAACACAAAAACGATTCAGTGGCTCAAAATCGACTAGGTCCTTAGGACAACAATGCCTTTCCTCGGGGCGCTTATAACTAGGGACATTTACATAATGATTAGGTTTAGCATAGTCTACATACTCTATAAATAGGATTTTACAGGGGTATATTTTCCTTAGCAATTTGTTAGTACACACCAACCGTAGTGGTGTTTTATTCTGGGGAGAAGTTAAAGGTTATAAGATAACACTAGACCTTCCTCTCTACACTACTTCTATCATGACATCGAATCACCCAAAAAACTAGATAGTTCAGAGATCTCTATAGTTTCAGGAAGAGGTTAAAGGTTGTAGGATGACATCAAAATGTTTCTCCCTACAGTTCTTCCATTACATTGGTGTGAGATCTCCTAAAAATCGTGCATGCATCAACATCATCTAAAGGATCCTTTCTAAACTCTTTCCTCATCATGGATCAATTCCATTTGTATGGGAATAAGAAATCACCAACATCACACACATCAACACCAATAATAGGTACATCACACACATTGGCATATACATATGCATTTCTACCCTAGGTTCATTCTCATCACCTTTTACACTTGCATCTTTACTCTCCATGCTCCATATTTTCATCACTCCATGCTTTGTCCAATTCCTGGCATGCTTTCTACATCAATCTACATGGATATTAGTATGCATCTCTATCTAATTTATGTTATTGAGCATTCTACTCACCAACATAAAGTGTGAAAAATGTAGACACAAAATCATGAACTTGGGTAATTATATAGTCTCAATTACATACTACTATTCAAATGATTCCTAAGTATGAAGAGTAATGATTGACCCAAGTATTTGGTCACTTTTCTTTATTTTATACTTCTACTTTCAGTCTTTCACTCTTACTTTCTTAGTCTATCTTTTAACGTTTTAGCATTTTTCATTCTAAACACCATCCTCAGTGCCCTTGTCCTCTTTTTTACTTTGGTCACACTTTTTGGGTCCTTTCTAGCCATTTGGACATCTTATCTTTTGGTAGTCATCCTTTTTGGGTTAATTATGGAAACCAAGTGAACAAAACGTATAAATATAAAGTTACGTGATCATAATAAGGGACCAAGCACTAAGCATATATTGTCTCCACCTAAGGCTACATCCATCAAAGGCATCTATAGCTCTATTTTCATCCATCTAGTTCCATCACAAGGGATAAAGACTAGTTCATCTATATCACACTTCATAGGAGGTGATTCATTCATTCCATATTTATAGGTAGTTTGGTGACCTTATAGCGACATCGAGACAATCAAGAGTGAATAAGTGTGAACATCTTACGATACCTCGAGAGGAAGTTATTTTATTATCTACACGTACTGACCAGTGTGACCATAATCAAGACCAGGATGCCCATGGGTGCCCCCCTGTCCCTCTCTAAGCAGCCTTAGCCAGATTTAGTAAAATCTACCAAATCTACATTTTCTAGGATTTTGTGTGAAAATACTCCATCTCTCGATCAGCTTGTCTCCACTATAACACTGATCAAAGCAAAATTTGAAAATCATCTAAGGCTCTTCTAACCTCTTTTTGTACATTAGGTTTCATATTTTCATTGCTAAGTTGTTTGGGTATTATTTCAATATTTCATTCGTCATTTATTTACTACAAACTTGGATTATATTAGGCTATTATTTTACATTTTTGGGTATGTGTTTGTTTATCTTTTGGTTACCATCAATGTTTCTGAAGATGGTTTCCATCAATGACAAAGGGGAGATTGTTGGCCATTGTGTGGTTGTGTTGTCATTTATGTCAACCCCCATTGATGGAAAAGGGTGTCATGGTATGGTATGAGTCTCTATCAAGTATCTATCAGATGTCAAGCATGAAGGTTAATTAGTAGTGTCATGTTTGGTGAGTTATCATGGTGTCCTAAAGCAAGGTTTATTGGTAGAGTCATAATATGAGTCTTCTTGAGGTGATTGGATGTTTTCATGAAGTCAAACATGGATGTTATGATGTGTCATGAGTGTACATGGGTCTACATATGGTTAGCATGGTTAGTTCATGGTTGATTCAAGTCATTCCAAGCTTGTTTCTAGCCCTATATTATGTAGAATGAGGTAGAGATATGAGATTTGGGAATAATTAGTCTTTTACAAGCATGGTTTTATCATAGTGATGGTATACAAGGCTCGTATGGTGATTTTAGGTCTACATTCATCGGTTTAGTGCTTCTATGAGGTCCTTGGGAAGTGAAAGGTGAGAAATAGGTAGTATAGCATAGGTAAGTCACTATGTCTAGAGATCATGAGGAATATATGTTCTATTTGATTATTATGGATAGGTAGAAGATGTTGTAATGATACTTCATAACAATTTTCAGGTCATTCTGACATGGGATTTGCAAGTTATGTAAGTTTAAGTGAAACCGAGCAAGTTTCGGTGTGTTTTTAAGACAAATTCGGATCTTTTGATGCTCGTTGTGAACTATATGCTTTGAATGGGGACCTGATTTCTTTGGCATACCTTCTTAGGTTAGCTATTAATCTTTCAAAAAAATAATGAGGTGGTTTGATTGTCACATTTTTATTAACGATTGTTAAGAAGGTAAAATGTTTGAAACCATGACTAGAAGTAGCTTGCAGAAAAATAAAGTATATCATCCCAGCTTTTGATTTATAGTTAAAAATAATGATGGTATATTATAAAGGAATCTTCCATATTTCCAAAAAATTAAGATAGAGTAGATGACAATATGTGGGCGCCACTTGAATTTTCTCATTTATGAAGAGTTCCAGTTTCTGCCAAAGTTTTCCAAATGAGGTATAGCCTAAATTTCCATTTATGAAATCCGAGGAGTTTATCTAGATGTTGATGAAGGTTTAAGGTCATGGTGAAGCTGAAAATTTTCAAAGTGTGACCTATTTGTGTTGACTAGTTAAAGGGTAGTTTTGGGGTAGTTAGAAGTTATCTTCAATAAAATGGACATTGTAGAAGCTACAGAGGAGGAGTTAGGAGGTGATTCAAGTTGTGTTGGAAATATAATTAATATATATTTCCATTTATATAATTTTTGTCTCATGATGATGAGTTTTTCTATGGTTTCTAGGTCATTTTGTGGACAAGAATATTTTTGGCTATCCAAGACATAATTGTAGATGTTAAAAGATTGATTACATTTGGAGAATGAGATGGATTGAGTTATGATTTTATTACCGATAATGTGAAAAGGGGTGAATTTGGAACCTATTTAATCCATTTTGAGGTCTTGGAAGTGGTATAAAGAGTTTTTATTAGTTGAGTTTGGAAAACCAGCTTTTGGGCGTTTGTTTTGGTAAAGACAAAAGTGGCTATGTTTTGAGAAGGTGATTGTTTCATGTGCTCTAACTTGCTTAGAATTTTTTATAGGTATTTAAATTTCTATATATTTTTCACATTCCATATTTGAGGTCATCTTAAGGGTCTTGAGGCTCAAAGTCAAATTCGGGATGTTGGAAGCAGTTATTTGGTGAAGGCAATTAGCCAATGGGTCCATTCAATGAAATAATGTGATTTTTTAATGATAATTGATACCATGGATGATGTTTAAATTTTAATTTTTTAAATGAAGTGAATTTTTTAGAATGAATAAAATTATTTTTCGTGTTAGGATATTTTTTGGCATTCCAATGCAAGGGTTTTGATGATTTTGGTACATAGGAAGTTGTTTTTCACAGTAGACCTACTTGGGTCACTTGTGACCTATTATGAAATGTATTTGGGATTTTTTATGATTAATTAGTTGATCCAAAGGATGGAAAAAAAAATTAAATATTAATCAAGTAGAAGCTTATAAAATCATGTTTTTGGGTCATTTGTGGGCTAGTCTTGCAAGGGGGAAAGTGCAACCTAGAGAGGAGTTATTTGTAGGTACGAATGAATGATTTGAAGTATAATAAAATTTGCTTTAGGTTGAAGATATTTTTACAAAATGTGTGCAAGATATTAGAGGAAAGACAAGTTGAGAAGGAATAATATTATGCAATATTGAAGACCTAGGGTATGAGCTAGGGTTTGTGAGATGAATATGTGATCTCCATCAGTTGTGGAAGAAGAAAAATTAGAGATAAAAATTATTAGGTGTTTTATTTTTTCTTAGTAATCATTTTGTGGTTGTATCCTCCTTGTGGAGTTGGTTCTTCACTAAATTAGGGGTTGGTGCTCCTTGTAGGGTTGGTTCTCTACTAAACTAGGGGTTGGTGCTCCTTGTGGGGTTGGTGCCTCACTAAATTTGAAACATGGAAATATAATGTTTTTGTTTTAGTGGGTTTTCTTCCCCATGAGGGTTTCCCACTTAAATCTTGTGTCTATGAGCTCTCTTGCATGTGTTATGGTTCTTTGAATGCATTATGCACACTTAATATGATATGGTTGAATGCATGAATGTTATTGATTACTGAAACTAATGGTAAATGAAATAAGGAATTTTTAGGACTAATTCACCCCCTCTCAGTCCATTTTTCTTCCAAAAATTTGTATTAGAACAGGTCCTTAAGAAGCAAGTCTAATCACTTCAAGAATATCCTGAAGCACCGGATGGATAGGAAAATCAGAAAAGAGAATCAAGAGTTGAGATCCATGGACAAGAAGGATGAAGAAACCATCAAAATCCTCAAGAGTCAGTTGGAGAAGGCCATTTCATATTTGAGCACAAAGGAAGAGGAATGTGAAATATTGAAAATAAGCCATGTTATGTGTGTGTACATGGATAAAATGATCTCAAAGAGGTGGTGTTTGATTTACAAGAAGATATATCATTTCATAGGATTGAGAACATTAGATAAAAGTCAAAAATAGAAGATATGACAATTTCTCTTAAGGCCAAGGAAGAATAATGTGATAAGTTCAAAGAATAAATCCAAACCCTAAAGATGAAAGAGGATGTAAATCCTATTCTTGCAGATCCATCATCTTGTCCTAGTTCTAAAGGAAGTGAAGATTATGTTATTCATATCAAGAAGGTATATTTCATGGCCTAATACTATTAGACAACCTAATGCTATGAGTTATGGTAATTCTTTCAATGGATATTTCTTTGTTTGTCATGATTTTGGTCATAGAGCTAGAGATTGCAAGAGATGGTCTTCTAGGAATGGTGTTGTGTTATACAATGGTGAATTTCATTCATGTTATGAGTATGGCCATAGAGCTAAGGATTGTGGATGGAATCTAAGAGTGTTTGAACCTAGAAGAAACAAGAAATTGTTGTTACATGTCATAAGTGTCACAAAAAGGGCATGTTGCAAGATATTGTCACCAAATGGGATCATCAAGGTACTCTAGCAGATTTCAAGCTCAAAATGGAAGTGTTTTCAAGAAGAAGACTCTCATGAATGAGTCTAAGGATGTTTTGACATATCTTAAGGGAAAGAATGTGGTTTTCAAGAAATAAAATCCAAAGTATTATATTCTAAGTCTAAAACGTATCCTAAACATGTAAATTTTGCCAAAGAAGGTTCTTGTGGCATCAAGGAAGGGTACAAGTTAGGTCAAGGAAGCATGCTTGCTTTAGTTGAAGGGCTCAGAACTTAAGAAGAGAATATGTGCCTAAATACCTTTTGAGCCCATATGCAAGACAAGTTGAATTAATTGGGACTCTTGGATACCTCTAGAGTGATAAGGTACAAAAAGTGACTCTTACCTTGTATTTTGTTAATTAATAGGTGTTTGAGTTTGTGAGTCAATTTTTCATGTTGTTATTCAAAGGGAATTTTTATATGTGTCACTTTGTAATAAGCTTTCAAAGTCCTATTTTCCATCACAATAAAGAAGTCTCGTTGTCTATATAAAGTGTCAAGGTATGAGTTCTGAAAGTATGATTTTGTTATTGTCTATTGAAGGTGTGATAAGATGTCATGATCTTGCATTGCAAAGTTTTTGAAATGTCTCACAAGGTCAAATATCAATGCAAGCATGTTATGTCCTTAATGAACATCATGTTATTCTATGTGGCTTGAGTTAATAGTTTTGGTGTCTCATGAATGTAAGAATGATTCTAATAGCAATGAATCAAAGTTATCATGTGTTAAGTGTTGAATAAATTATATGGGTGAAGGTTTTTCAAGTATAAGTTTTGTACGAGTTTGAGCTTATTATCAAAGAGTGTATTGTTATGATAGGTTTTCCTTTATGTCATGATCATTTAAGCTAAGAAAATTCTTGAAAAGAAGTTCATTGTAAAGGTATTTGGTTTGGTTCTATGATGATAAATTAATAATGTCTTATAAATATTACTAGGCTTTGTCAAAAGTCCGTGATATTTCTTGTAGCATAGTCATGATTCTTCATAGTGTCAATGTGGTCAAAGGTCTAAAATATAGTTCTCGAGTCATCAAATTTGAATCCTTGAATGGAATTGTTCTTGAAGATCTCTAAAAGAAATAAAAAGTGGGTAAGTATAAAAGCTCACCGTGAAATTATTAAGTCAAGCATATCATATGTTAAGTTCATCATATTGATTCTTAGAGTTATCAAGACCTAAGAATTCAAATGTGATCGAGACTAGTGTAATCACAATCATGAAATTACATGTCAAATGTATGGAAGTGAATCTTGCATTATTTCAAAGAAGGTGTGAGATCTCAAGTTTGGTCATTATGTCTAAAATAGTATTAAGAAGTCCGGGTATTTGTCTGTCTTGCAAGTCTCAACCCGATAGGTGTGTCTTTTGTGTGTCTTCTAATCTATAGTGGTTTAAGAAGTATAAATGAGCTCCAAATTCCTTGAAATCTGTGATTAAGTCTCAAGTGTTGTTAAACTTTCAAGGTGAATGTGAAATTGTATACTACATGACTAAGAGTGTACCCTGTAGTAAAAGAAAGAAATATGTCTCGAAATCAGATGTAAATGATGAATTTTGGTCCAAAATGTACTACTAGAGGTTGGTGGAGACTCGAGGTCTTTGATAATGAAGGTTTGACTCAGTCCAAAGGTATGTAAAATTCTCAAAAGATGTAAGTTAGCAAGTTTCTCCATGAAAATTTGAATTGGAGGTTACAATACCGGTATAGTGGCCTTGGAATGGTCATGCTCAGCTAGTGAAGAAACATTATATGAAGACCTATAGGTGGATAAGAGGTATGTAAATGCATCCTACATATCATATTGAAGAGCATTGGTGTGTATGATTTGCTTTAAAACTATGTTGAATGACTTCATATGAGGGTACAGACGTGTGTCTTCATCATTGAAATACAATAGGACCAAATCTATAGAGGTGTGAAGTTAGTCTCAAAGATACAAGTGCTCTCGATCCATATTGAAGAAGATGAAGAATCTAAGAAGTCTTGTCAAGATTTCAATTTGTTATGGTACTCTTACTAACTTCCAATATGGATCTGATTTGATCCCCTCTATCGGTGTGCTTCATTTTCTTGATGAAATGTTGGATGATACAGTTGCATAGGAATGGAAGTCATGCTTAGAGCTAATCAGTAGTTATCTGTACTTGAAAGGATAAGTTAAAACTTTGAAATCATTATGAAATGTGTGTATTAAAGACTACTCAAGTGTCTATTAACATTGTATAATGCCTTCTCATAAAACTAAGTGTGAATTAAGGTTTCCAAGCTTATAAAAGAAAATATATATTATAACTATGAGCTACATGCTAGGAAAAGGATTGTATGAAGAAAATTGATGATATACATTTGTAAGGAAGTTTCTAAGATAAGTGTCATCATTGATGACTCTAAGTCGATGAAAGATTAATTATAGTTTTTAAATTTTCTCAAAACAGAGTTGAGTTAAGATTCAAGTCACCCATGATCATTTGAGGGCTATCAAAATCTTGATCCAAAAGTTGAATTTGGATATTATAGGTTGATGATCTATGTTAGGTCATGTTGTTACTTTAGGAGGTCGAAGAATGACTCTCATAGTCCATATGGCATGTTCGAGTGTTGGTTAAATGTACTTTGAGTTCAAATCATGAGAAATTGTGTCTTCTATCATAAGCATATCAATGTGTTGTCTAGAAAGGTTGTGTTTATATGGTTAGAAATTGTAAACAGTTATGACTTGTCTTCTAAGGTTCATATGATCTGATACAATCATGTGTGCACTTGAAGAAAGTTCTCCTAGCAGAGAATTATGATTGAACATGGTCGGGATGTGTATGCACTATCTAGTGTAAGTTTGGTAGAATAAGGTCTACAAATGTTCTCCCAAGTACATTATACATTTTCATAAGCTCAAAGGCTAAGTATTTAAATTATTAATGAGAAGCTTCTAAGTAAGATCATTTTCTTTGTAGGGAAAAAAAGGTACTGATACAAGTATAATTGTATCTTGCGGTCTCAAAAGTTTCTTGAATATGTATGAGTATTCTCGAGTCAAGCTAAGAACTATGAATCTTTTGTATTTGTCCTTTGAAGTGTAAAATGGGATGTTTTGATCTGAAGTTTGATTCTCAAGCCTTAAAGGACTAAAATATCTTTGCATATAGTTCAAGAAAATGTCAAGGATGCATAATGAGTCAAGAGTTATGAAGTGTTTGCCTTTATCAATGATGTGAGTTTCTTGAAGTTGATTAAATCCTCGCTACAAAGTTAGTAAAAACTACAAAAGGCATAAAAATTAATGGCTACAATTTCTAGAAGGTATCTTAGGTTGGGGGTCCATTTTGGTCTCCATCAAGCATGAAAGTTGGTTACAATGTGAGTGAGGTAAGTTGTATTCTCATGTCATTAAAGTAACATGAAAAGAGGTTTTTACAATCGAAATATTGCTTTAGAGACTATGTAAAATGACTTGAGTAACTAAAACAACCTATTTTTGTAATATTACAAGGTAAGAATCTATTTTTATACTTTTCACTACAAATGGGTTATATGAACCCAAGGGAAGATACTAGGAGGAATGTCATGATGAATTTGGATTTCCGTGAGGAAAGTGAATATTTTCATTTTTTCTCCGAGAATGTTGTTTAGAGACTCTGGTCCTAAAAGTGAAAATGTAAAGGTTAAAGGCTGAAAACAAACCTAGAAAGTGATGTCAAATAAAGATGAAGGAAAATGGAGAAGAACATGTTCAGGAGGAGATATTTTGAAACTCTTATCGTGCTTGTGTTATCACCAAATTATAAAGCACCCCTTTGATTTGTCATGTATGTGTGCATGAGCTACCGTAATTGGGAAACATGGAATTATCTCAAGGTGTGGGACCTTGTAATTTGAGATAACTCTCCAGAGAAGGTTGGTTCCTCTTCCTAATCTAATGCAACAACTACTCCTAATGAAGGGAAAATATACTATCTACTCCTAACCTATAATTTCCAAGGGACCAAGGAGAGGGAGAGAGCATGAAAATGAACAAATAGTACACTAAAGAGGTGATAGCACCAAAAGAGGGGTGTGAAACATTATGTTGAGGGAGGAAAATAGAATGAAATATAGTTGAGAGAGGCTAGGCAATATTTAACATAGTCCCAAGCATGCACCCATTACCAAATCTCCAATAAACACAACAATATGAACTCCTGCAAGTGTTAGAGAACATGCATATAATAGAACAACAATAATGGAGAGGCATGAAATTACAAGAAAAATGAGAAAGGGTTAAAGAAGAAACCACAATACATAGATTTATTGCTTTAAATAATGCACAATCCACTATATTTGTAAAATAGAGGCATCAATACACTAAAAAAATTTATATGGAGGTCTACAAATCAATGAAGTTGAGAAAACAATTTGATAGAGTTTACGCAACCCCCATAATATCTCTCGCTCCAAATGAGAATTGTTTACAATATATAGAAAAATGTTGGAAAGGAGAGAGAGAGAAAAGGGAAACTCAAAATACTACTCCAACCCACAAAAGAGATGCATTAAATTTCTTAAAAGAGGCATGGGTAGCCTATCAAGGCCATTCCTTCATGATGTCTTGCTTGCTAGAGAAGAAATGGGTGCCATACTTCATTAATTTTGGTGGTTGGGATGCCTAGAACTACACTTTTTGGATCTGAGTATGTTTTCTTATTTTTTACCCACCTAACCTCACCAAAAATAATATTTCAGGTTTGCAAGGTATAGAGGATGTCGAGACCTTTTCAATGATATAATTTTGTCAAATTTTGAGCACTCAATCAAAAGTTATACCCATTTGAAAATTTGTATTAATCCACACAAGAGATGGCGAAAATTAAAATTTGTAAAAAAATCCCCAAGGCTCGAAATTGCAAACTGCACAATTTGCAAAAATTATAAAATTATGAAAGTGCAAAAAACCTCCCAACACCCAAAATTGTAAAGCTGCAAAAAATCCCCCAAGGCCCAAAATTGCAAAGATACAAAAATCCTCCCAAGGTGCAAAATTGCAAAGATGCTAAAAACCCCCAAGGCCCAAAATTGTAAAGATGTAAAAACCTCCCAATGCTTGAAATTTGAAAAATATGAAGAGTTAGAAGGACTTCTTTATATTTTTAGAAAGAGGGAGAAATTTCCTATTTGATGAAGATTATTTCAGGATCCTCAAGTACTTAAAATATATGAGGCATCATATTTGAAGCACTAAAGGGGGAAATGGTGTTAGTTGACTAAAATAAAGCATGATCTTATTTCAAACAACATTTTGGAGACTTGTGGGGGCCATTTGCCCGCAAACTTAGATGAGTTGATCGTTTGACTTTGAATTATCTATTGGGTATGGAGTCAACCTGATAAACATGAAAACTAATTTAAAACTTTGAAACTCACCCCTAAATTTGCTAGAAGCACTTTCGAACCGAAGCTAACTTGAAACTTCTCCAATTGTCTATTTTGATTTTCCTTTGTTATTCAGTAACTCTAATCCAATGAGACTGAAATGAGAAAATGGATTTTACCCCAAAATCTAATTCTCTAATTCTAAAAAAGAGACATTAGAATCTCAAGCTATGAATGATATGGAGAGACAAGAGAATGAGAACATTGAAAATGCCTCTAAATCAGATTTTAGTTGCTTTACATTTAAAAATTCTTGGGAATTACAACTATTTCTTACAACTCGAGCTTCTTGATACAATATTCTCCCAAAAACATGGTGAACTATACAAAGCACACACTAGAAGAAATAGAACATGTGCCCAAGGAACTTAGGGAAATTGAAACCTATCCTAACAACAAAACAATGTGCACAAGCACTTAGAGGAATGAAAATCCTAAACTAATATGTACAAAGGGTGAAATTTTACTTAGTAACAATGCTTGAGATAGATTCCATTGACTGGAATCTGCAGTTCTTCACCATCTAACTTAGCAGTTGAAAAGCATTGCTACTTTTACACTTTGTGATCATATATGGACCACTCCATATAGCATCAAATTGGAATGATTTCTAGTTTTTCCCGATCCGCATCCCATTTTAGCACCAAATATCCTTCCTAGAAGGTTCTAGCTTTATATTTTTTTATCAAAACTTCTCTTGATCAATGCTTGATCCTTTCCATGGTTTACATTATATGCTCTCTTGTTTCTTCAAATTCCATGAGTTCCACATACATAACTTCCATGGGCTCAAACTCGATGATTCCAGCTACTTGAATAACTCTAATGCCATAAATTTGAATTTGATATGGGAAGCCTTAGCTCCTTTCGTAGACTAGCTTTATGGAGAGCTGCGTATGTTGACCTTTTGTGTGATTCTATTTTCCCACAAGGCTTATTTGAGATTGGTATGCCAGGTCCTCTAGTTCTCATTTAGAGTCCTTCATATGATCCTCAACAAGTTCTTATTCGTGGATTCAACTTTCCCATTACCTGAGGGTAATAATTAGATGAAGTGTTGAGATATACTCCATTCCTAATAGCCCACTCAGTGATCTTTGTGCCAAGAAAATCCAGAGCGTTATCTTATATAATAGTATCTAGGACTCCAAACCTAGTTATTATCCCCTCATAGAAGTCCAAGATGCTAGACTCATTTGCCTCTTTGAGTGCCACTACTTCGGTCCACTTGGTGAAATAATCTGTAGCTGTTAGAATCCACTTGTGGCCTTAGCTTGAATTTAGATTGATGACCCCAATGAAGTCCAATCCCCCATTGCATGAAATTTTGATCTACTAAGATTGGATGCAATGACAACACTACTAGCTTTTCTTTTCCAGTGAAGAATGAACACTTTTTGCACTTTTTAATCCAAGCATAGCAAAGTATTTGAACAATGTAGGCCAATAGTAACCAGCCTTCATGATCTTGAGAGTTATTACTCGTGGAGTAAAATGGCCTCCCACTTCTCGATCATGGAATTCATGTAGCACCTTCTCAATCTGATATGTTGGGACACACCTTAGAAAGACTCCATTCACATCCTTCTTAAACAAGATGTCATCAATAACATACATGGAATGGAATGCTATACAATCTAAGATACCTTTTTTTGTATTTGCTAAACTCTAGAGGGAATAGACTTGTTTGAAGATAATGCACCATGTATTGAGTCCAACATGGGGTGGCTACATCATAACCTAGCTATTCTTGGTGATTTTACAACACCAAGATAGTTTCTTCTTCATTATTTAGTTCAACATGTGATTTGGAAAAAAGCTAGCTGCTCACATAAACCTTTGCCATAGACCAGCTTGGTTACCTTAATTTCAATATCATACTCCATCACACGGGTGATCCAACCTGCTCTTTTCTCATTTAAATATTTGTTTAGAAGAAATTATTTTACCCCAGCATGAGACACTAACAATCTGAATTTTATTGTTTGAACCAAGTGTCTAAACTTCTTCAAGATTCTTATAACAACGAGGACATGCTTTTCAATAAAAGAGTACCTCACCTCATAGTCTTCCAAGATTTGAATGAAGAAAGCTATGGCTGCTCTGAACCTTCTTTATTCAATTGTACCAAGATGGTTGAGATTGTATCCAAACCACCAAAAGCATAAAGCATGAAGTCCTTTGAAAATTATGGGTTTAAGAGATTTGAGGCTTGAGATATGGCTTGTTTGATGGCCTAAAAATATTTTTACCATATGCTATCTACTTGAATGCCACACTCTTCTTCAATATCTTATTAATGGCTTCACAAGAGTGGAAAATTTAGGCACAAATATATGAAAAAATTTATTCTCCCCAAGAAACTTTGGAGAGCCTTTTTGTGACTTAGAAATGGTAGAGCACAAATAGCTTCAACTCTTTCTAGATCGATAGTCAACCCTTCTTTTGAAACAATGTGGCCCAATAGATTGCCCTCATGTGCCAAGAATATACACATTTTTAGGATTTAAAGACACTCCAAATCTCTACATCTTTGAAAGACTTTCCTAAGGTGAAAGAGGTGCAATCCTACGTTTTTAGAGAAACATAGTGATATCATATAGATAAACAAGCACCATCTTGTTAATCATCCCTTTGAATGTCATATCCAATGCTCTCTGGAATGTAGCTCAGCATTTGATAACCCAAATGACATTTTCCTATAAGCATATGTGCCCCATTTGGTGGTGAAGGTCATCTTTAATTGATCATCCTCTTTTACCATTATCTGATTATAACTTGAGTAGCCATCCAACAATGAAAACCTCTCCGAACCAGCTACTACTTGCAAGATTTGTTCCATTGAAGGAAGTGGATAATGGTCTTTGAGAGAAGCTCTATTTAAATCCTATAAATTCACACACAATTTGATTTCTGTTTCTTTTCCATACTTACACCAAGTTTGCAACCCAACTTGAGTGCTTGATTGGAAAAATGATGTTTGCCTCTATGAGTTTGTTCAATTATTTTCTCATGAGAGGTTCAATGTGAGGATTTACCAACCTTTTCTTTTGCCTAATGGGTTTTGATTCTAGATCCAATTAAATAGTATGTTGTATCAAATTTTGGGTTAAAGCCTCTTAAATCTTTATAATTCTAGCAAAAGAAATCCAAAAATTCATGACAAAGTTGGATGAAATCAGATTTTTCTTGAGGAGTACTTACTTTTCCAATCTAGAGAACTTTGTCTTCTCTAATTGCAATTGATTCAAATCTTCACCCTTGATTTGAATGTTTACTTTATCTTTTTGGAACTGGTCATTGGGGTTAAATATTGACTCCAAAGTCACAAGACCCTTTGGAAATTTGTTCATCTTTAGTTGAATCACTTGATCACCATACTGCTGCTCTAATTTGTCCTAATTTCTTGAAGAGAACTCAACTTATTCTCGTAATAAATTTATGATTTTTTGGTCATTTTCAAAAACTTTCCAACTTGTGTTTTGTCCTGGAATAGTTGGCCGTACAAAAACTTTGATGTGAGGCTGATTTTGATCTTCTTGATATCCTCAATAGCGTAAAATTTTGCCCCAATTGCTCCAAGATTAACCATAACATCATTCTTCATTCTTGGAATGGAATTGGATATTAAAATCTTCAAAAGCCTTCAATGAGATCCCATACCCGGTTCTTGTAGCTCTTTAGAAGATCATTCTTGGCAACATTGAGCCCTCTAACTTGGTTTACAACCAGCTCGCTATCTCCAAAGACTTGCAAGATTTTAATAGTTTTCTTCTTGCCCAGTGTAATCCATGAATCAATGCTTCATACTCAATGGTGTTATTAGAAAAACTAAATTAAAAATGGAAAGTTGAGTAATATTTATACCTTGAGCTGAAAAAATAATTTCTCCTCCTCCAGCACCTTGTCTACTCCTTGAACCATCAAAGAATAGTTTTCATACTCCATTGTCATCCTTTTCATCGATTTGGTGATGTTAGTGAGATGTGGATTTTCTTTCGTGCAAACAATAAATCCCAAAATCAAATTCTTCCATCTCCTTGTATGGATCAAAAAGCATGCCTTTTTTTCCCATTCATCAAGAGTCAAGTCTAGAATGCCTCCAACCTTGGTATTTTCCTCTAGAGTGTTTTGGTAATCTTCTTGATCAAAAGTTGAGAAATTTTCATTGATTGGACTTGGTACATATGGCTCAATATGAAAGTTTGCAATAGGTTCAGACCTGATTTTATCCTTAGCTCCATACCTTGTTCTAAAGAGCATATGTGACCAATCAATAGACAAGTAGCCTCCAATCTTAGTGGTGAAATATCTTGACAGGCACAGAGAAAAGAGTGGTGGAAAGTCAATTACTGATACATCTTGTTGGACCATGACATTGGGGCATGCATGTAGTGTTAGATTTAAATCCTTGATGATTCCCCTTATTCCCAATATTGTTCATCCAATTTCACCACTCCCTTTGAGATAGGTTCATACTCAATACCCAACTGATCAACTATTTTCTTGGGCATCACAGAACTACTTGCTCCCGAATCAATCATGCAATTGTGTATAATATTTCTCCCAATAATTAGAGATATATATAATGGAAAAGGCTTCATGTTTTTACCTTTTGTCCTCCTTGATCTCCCTCTTGCTAATTTGTATTGGTGAGCACCTTCTCTTAATCCTTGGATAGCTCATTTGATGTGGACCAATTTGCCATGGCTACTTACAATAGGTCTCTTTGGCCTAGGATTGCTAATGACTCCCACATTGAGATGTTTACATTCATCTTCTTCATTTTTCTATGATATTGAAAGGAGATGAGATATATTTTTGTTTTCCCTTGCTTTAGACACAAATTTCTCTTGCACATGAGCTACTAAAAACTTATACATGAGCTGGTCTAGAAGGTGGTTTGGGATGATTTTGACATTTGGAGCTGCACTTGGATTACTAACCCTTGTAGAGTGACAAAGGGTTGAGAAGCACTTGGATTGGATGATTTTCCTTCCTCTAAATTCCTCTTCTTAAACCTTGTGTTGGCTACCACACCTTGAGAAGGAGACTGATTTTATGCCACATAAAACCTCAACTTCCCAATTCACAAGCGTAGTTTCACTGGAGAGGTGCTTGAACAAGTTCTACTTGTTGATTTTCTTCTTGATTTGTTTCTTGAGGCACACCAACCATTTTCACCATCAAATCTTGATTTAGAGAGCACCATTGAAACATGTTTCCTAATTATGAGGTTGATTACATGGGAAGCACCATTCATATTCTTGTGCCATGTTATTTTGAGTTAGAACCAAGGCTCTAGATGTAGAAGTAGCATTAGGATTATAAGGCTGAAATGGTCTACTAGTAGGAGGTTGTCCTTGGTTTTGATTAGCAGCTTGGGAAGGTGGTCTATTTGGATGATATGGGGGTCTATTGGGTTGAGCCTGAGGCTGATATGATCTAAAAGTTTTGAGCTTTTGCCTCTTAATTGTCACCAATTCATTTCCTAAGTTTTGCAACTGATTCATGACTTCTTGGAGCTCATTTGAGGTGCTAGAAGAATAAGTAGAAGATTCATTATAATTCTAATTTTTGGGGCAGGAATGGGAGCTAATGTAGGTGTTTAACTAGAAATTGGATTACCTCATTTTGGATAAAGAGGCATAGGTGGCCTAGGTGTAAGTTTACCATCTTGGATCAAACAATTTTCAACTCTAATAATGATGTTATAAGTTGTGGGAAAATTTGTACCCTCATAGATTATATCATCATGGCTATATCAGAATTTAAAGCTTTTAGGAAGTAGAGAAAAACACCTTCAACTTCCAGTCTCATGGTAATTGGAATCCTATCCCATGTCCTTTGAAATTTGAAGTTAAAATCAACCATTTTCTTCATTTGGTTCTCTCTTGATTGTGGTTAATTTCTCCAACAAAGATAAGTTGTCCACTTTTTCTCCAAACTGGCCACAAAGAGTTGTGCACAATTGATCCCAATTATTGATTGATCCTACGCCTAGGTTTTGAACCATTGTAAAGCTTTAAGCCAATAATTTTACTGCCACATCCATCTCATTGACCTCATGTATAACACAAATATTTGCAATGTATTGAATGTGATCAATCAAAATTGTGTGATTTTCCCTAGTGAAGTATGGGATATTCTTCAATGTTGTAACTGGGATTGGGTTTTGTGCGTTAAGGGAAAGTGGGTTGCTCTTGTAAATATCCATGATTTAATCAAATAAAAAAACCAAAAACATTGCACGGTAAAATAATAAAACCAGAGATATTGTAATTCATTTGGGATAAATTACCAATGGAGAGATTACATATAAATAGCTCAATGAACTCCTATAAGTAAGGAGTCAAGGCTAATCTTTAATTCCTCTCAATATCCCAAATATCTCTCAACTATGAGTTGTGCATTACAACTATTTCACACACTCATATATTATTTTATAAATATTAAAAACTATTACTACCAAATAACCTAAACCACTCCTAAGTGTTCACACTATGAATAAGTTTTAGTAACAATTTCTACCCGTAAAGTTGAAAATGGGATTTTATGGTGGTGCTTGTTGTTGATGAGTCATTCTTGTTGGTCTAAGAACTCTAATTAAATGAGAAAATGGCCTACCAAGTGGAGGTGTTGAAAAGGTTCTATTTGGTGGAGATGGTGATTTCTAAACTCTTCTTCCCCCCTTCCTCCGCCAGAGATAGCTACAAATATTTGAAAATACCTTCTCTTGCTCTAGACCTTGTTTGAATTCTTCTCATGAACTTGACAAAGTATCACTACTAAAACCACCATATTTTTCCCTTTGGAGTCATCAGATGTGCTTGTTACAAAGCCTCATAAGTTTGGAAATTACAGCAAGAGGACATCAATCTTGCTATAATGAAATGAAGATTCCTTGTGGTTCCACGAGGTGTGCCAAAACTATTATCACCAAATTACAACACCCTTTGATTTTTCATGTGTGTGTGCATGAGCTACTAGTGTAATTAGGAAACATGGAATTATCTCAAGGTGTGGGACCTTGAAATTTGAGATAACTCTCTAGAGAAGGTTGGTTCCTCTTCCTAATCTAATGCAACAACTACTCCTAATGAAGGGAAAATTTATTATCTACTCCTAACCTATAATTTCCAAGGGACCAGGGAGAGGGAGAGAGCATGAAAATGAACAAATCCTACACTAAAGAGGTGATAACACCAAAAGAGGGGTGTGAAACATTCTATTGAGGGAGGAAAATAGAATGAAATACAGTTGAGAGAGGCTAGGCAAGATTTAACACAGTCCCAAGCATGCACCCATTACCAAATCTCTAATAAACACAACAATATGAACTTGCAAGTGTTAGAGAACATGCACATAATAGAACAATAGTAATGGAGAGGCATGAAATTACAATAAAATTGAGAAAGGGTTAAAGAAGAAACCACAATACACATATTTATTGCTTCAAATAATGCACAATCCACTATATTTGTAAAATAGAGGCATAGATACACTTGCAAAGTTTATATGAAGGTCTGTAACTCAATGAAGTTGAGAAAACAATTTGACAGAGTCTCCCCAAGCTCCCAGAATATCTCTCCTTCAAAATGAGAAGTGTTTACAATATATAGAAGAATGTGGGAGAGAGAGAAAAGGGAAACTCAAAATTTACTCCCACCCATAAATAAGATGTATTAAATTTACGAAAAAGAGGCATGGAAAGCATTCCTTGTCAAAGCCATAAAGTTTGTCAAATTTCAAGCACCTTTGGATCAAAATTTATGCCCATTTGAAAATTTGCATTAATCCACACAAGAGATGGTGAAATAGGAAATTTGCAAAAAAAATCCCAAGGGCCCAAAATTGCAAACTACATAATTTACAAAAATTGTGAAAGTGCAAAAAACCTCCCAAGGCCTAAAATTATAAAGATGCAAAAATCCCTCAAGGCTTGAAATTGCAAAGATGTGAAAAATCTCCCAAGGCCTGAAATTTCAAAGATGCAAAAATCCCCCAAGGCCTAAAATTTCAAAGATGCATAAAACCTCCCAAATCCCGAAATTGTAAAGATGCAAAAACCTCCCAAGGCCTAAATTTACAAAGATACAAAAAACCTCCCAAGGCCCGAAATTGCAAAGATGAAAAAAACCACCCAAGACCCAAAATTGCAAAGATGCAAAAAAATCCCAAGGCCCAAAATTTTAAAAATATGAAGAGTTAGAAGGACTTCTTTATATTTTCGGAAAGACAAGGAAATCATAGGTTTCTTGAAAATAATAAATCTTAGCTAGTTTTAGCATGCTCTACTCATTATTCCAGGTCTCAAGTGATGGTTAGGGATTAAACAAATGGGAATGTTGTTGGAGAAGGAATATGAATTTAATGTTAGGGTTAGACTAAGTCTCAGTTAGTTAAGATAAGTAGAGACTAAGTCTTAGTTAATTAATAGGCTAAGAATAAGTCCATGGTGAGGTGTCTAGGTGATGTGGTTGGGTGAGGTGTAAATTAATTTAATTAAAGTAATTAAATTAATAAATAATGTGAGGATGGGTATTAATTCAATTGTAAGTAATTAAATTAATATGAATGTGGGGTAAAGGGGTCATGGTTAGGTGAACATGTTATTTTAACTACTCGAAAGGGGACCAAGGGGAGTGTGACCCAAATTTGGTGTCTACATTTTCCCCTTTTTTCGCATAGTTTGTATTGATAAGTAACGCTAACAAAAATAGGAAGTGGTTTCCCCAAATATAACTAAGATTATACTTGCCCCAAGTATGTCTAAAGGTGAGGCTACCCCAAGTGTGGGTGGAGGTGATCCCCTCAAACCAGGAATTGATGAGGTGTTAGACGGATTCGGGGAGTGGTTTGATAAATTGGTAAGTATTGAAAGTGAGGGTAGGTGGGTTATAGGGGATGGTATGGGAACTTTGGGTAATGGTTTAAGGGTCATATTAGGTAAGGGTAATGGAAATTGAACACACGTACATGTATAAACTGTGACACGGCGGTGCGGATGGAATAGCTTGTAAAGCCCTGCATCATCCAAGGTCGATAGGTTTATCTAAACGAGGTGGAAGTGTTTTAGGTATCCAAGGTACAAGATATGGTCTAGAAACACAACTTAGGTTAGGTGCAGGAATGTTTAGGTATGATCTAGTACACCAAAGGTTTGGTCGGGATAAACAACACGGAAATAGGCAAGGTAAGGTCATTAGGATAAACAACACGGTAATAACATCGCAAGGTATAGTGAGTACACAATTCCAATGTCACAAAAGGTGGTTCAAGTCAGGGTATATAGGTCATGGCATGGGTAAGGCCTAGGTATAGGTAAATAACATGTCCCTAAATGTAGGTAAGGACATGTACAGGTAATTTAGGCTTATGGGTAGGGTGTAATAGGTGTTGGGAGGGTCAGTAGGTATTTAGTCACTAATGTTTTTAGGTCAAAATGGTCTGAATGTGGGTGAAACAGTAATGGCGGGTGACCAATTCCATTTAGGAATAACCGACCGATGTTAGTTAGCTAGGGCACGACATGACCGACATCGGTCATGTTGATTTGGGTCTAAAAAAGAAAAATCCATGTTTTACGGATTCATTTTGACTTTTTCCATTTGTAGAAAATGACAGAGGAGAAAGTGAGGCTTGGAAAATGATAGTATGAGGCATTGAGCTGAGTTGGTGAGCCACGTAGTGGGTGATTAGCATTTGATTGGTGGGTCCCAGAGATCGATTGAGTGTTTTCATTGGTTTGGAGGTGAGCCATTGATTTGGTCATTGCTAGAGGTAGGAGAAGGTGTGGGAGGTCCACCGGCATAGAGACCAGAGGTGCCACCATGTAGACATCATCGAGATGAGGTAGGAGGTGATATAAATCCCTCTTTTAAAACCATTTTTGGTTTTTGGTGGATTTTGAAATTTGAAATCATGGGTAAAATTGAAGGAAATGAGGGGTGGGGAGGTCACACATAGGTTAAATAGGTGTGGGAACTAAGCTAGGATAAGGTGGGATGGGTAAATTAGGGTGTCAGGTAAGCTTTGGTCAATTTTTGAGAATGGGGGAATAGGTTTTGGTTTTTGATGTTGTGATAAAGACTAATGTTGGTCAAGGTTTGGTCGGCATCGAAGTTAGCTTTATCCATCATCGGTCAAGTCTTGGGTGATCGACACTGGTTAAATGGAACCGATGACGGTCAAGAAAAACCGGTGATGGTCAAGGTGACCGAGTGTCGGTTAAGGTTAAGAGAAAATAGGGGTAAGAAGGGCTAGGTAGGAAAGTAAAATAGGTGAGGATGAATAGTAGGGGAAGAGGGTAAAATGTGATTTTGGAAATATGTGATAATGGGTAATGATGGTAAAGGGTAGTAGGATTGTAGGAAAATTGGGTAAAGGGGTTAGGCATGATTGATGTGGGTGGGTATGGTTTAGTGGTTAATAGGTGAATTTTGGGTAGTTAAGTCTTGACAATGTTGTGTTTGATGATGTAGGTGAGAGATCAGCTTAGGATGCGGGACAAAGTACCATCTTTGTTGGTATGTATGTGGTCTAGCGTGACCATGGAGGAGTGGGAGCATATGGCGAGGCTAGACTTATCCGGGTTTGACATTATAGGTGCATTGTTCGAGATCAAAGTATGATGGTCACTCTCATTGAAAGATGGGATTCTATTACCAATACCTTTTACTTATAGAAAAATGAGATAACCATTACCCTAGAGGACATGTACCGAGATCCCGTGGCTTCCTATTTTGGGGGCTAGTTTATTCTTTTACTTTAGAGGAATCAGTGGAGCTGATAGTGGCTATTTAGTGAGGAAATGGGTGAGTTAGGGCATTAGGGCATGAGTCTCACTTATGGAGACATGTATGTAGCCTACTAACCGGAGACGAGGCTAGCTATATTGATGATGGAGGCAGTAGGTTGTTTTTTACTACTAGATTTTGAGGGTGGGAGATTCCCACGAGCATTGATGGGAGTGCTTTAGGATATGATGGAGGAGTGGGTCTACTTTTCTTGGGCACCGAATTTCCTAGTTCAGCTATATAGGGATCTATGGGCTTATGGGAGATTGAGGAGGTTTGGGATGTGGTGTACCTTTTTACTACACTGTTGGCATACTAGCATATCGTATGTGTGCGCCTAGTTGGTTTTCCATGACATGATTGGTTCGGAGGTGGCTTTCTCTGAGTTGGATACAAACACTAGGTACCAGATGGTGGGTAGCTAAGGGTGGCTAGGGCCACATATGATGTTATATACTACAGTGATTGTTGAAGGGGCCTTCATAAGTTGACATTGTTTGGAGGCCTTATGTTGCATTCCATTTATAGATGCATGGTAGAGGAGCTAGAGGAGCTATATTTATTGAGGTGGATATAGGGGTGGCATGCTAGAAAGCACGAGATGATACCCGTGGATAGGGTTAGATGGTAGTTTGGGCTGCCATAGGATGTACCCCCACCTTTCCCACAAGTACCATCATGATTATGTGGAGAGACCTATGTCTCCACCATGTTTGAGTGTGTCAACGGGGTAGGAGGGGTAGGTAGTGGATAGGAAGATAGATGACGTTGGAGTCACTGCTAGATATAGGCAATGGTGGGTGGCACAGTGACGGGTGGCACCACCAAGTCCATGGTAGCTAGATCTTGCTATAGTCATGGTTCAAAGATATGCATTGCAGGGGTAGGTGGCCACCCTAAAGATGCAAATCATAGGTTTACAGGATCAGTTGACATGGGCTCATGCATAGGTGACCACCCTACAGGATCGGTGATGTCTTTATAGGCTCAATTAGCACCAAGACAGGCACCCGCACAAGGTGGTGATGGTGATGGAGTATAGGTGGCCACCTTACGAGTGCATAGGTGAAAGTTTAGGGCAGGCTAGCCTTTGCCACCGCACAGAAATGATAGTAGCCTTATAGGCCCAACTTACAATACAAGTACCTCCATAAGCCCATGGATAGGTTCCCATACTACAGGCAGCAGCATCGGGACAGGGTCCCATAGTATAGGGAGGAGCACAGAGATCATAGGTACAGGTACAGGACCGAGGCTAGTATTAGCAAGAAAGGGCACAAAATTTGTATTGATTATGGCACCACCTCAGACAATGACTATGGTGAGGTTCAAGGATGCCCTAAATGAGTCACATTATTATCTAGATCACTTGATGACTTCTGGGATAGATGTTCCTTTATATGCCGAGTACGTGTTGAGTAGGTAGCGAGTGATAGGATGGGATCCCACACTCATAGTTAAGAGAGAACATGGGGCTGGTGAGCCCAAAGGCATGGTCAAGATGAGGCTACTAGTTCATGGAGGCCAAGCCCGGCGAGGGCCAGTGGAGAGATGTTGGTAGGGTGGCAAATAGGTTGGGAGGAGGAGAAATGTGAGACTGGCCCAAAAGATATCGGGTGGGGTGATGTGTAGTCACTTGAGATGATTTGTATTTTTGATATATATACCAGCCTGTGTGTCAAGATAGTGAGGTTATATATGAGAGTTTTGTGATTTTGAGTTTTATACCAGCCTGCGTGCCAAAGATAGTGAGGTTGTATTTGAGTGACTTGAGATACTTGTATTTATTTGTATATGTGTATATGTGTATTGATACACAGACTCTCCCATTTATATAGATGATGATATTTATTACATGGATGATGTACTTATGTTTTAATTTCCATTTTTATTGTGTATTGATGGAAACTAGGTGAATTAGGCATGATTGAGTTGAGGTCATGTAGGCATGATGGATTCAAGGTGAGTTAGGCATGGTGGAGTCTAGGTGAGTTAGGCATGGTGGAGTCTAGGTGAGTTAGGCATGGTGGAGTTTTAGGTGAGTTAGGCATGGTGGATTCTAGGTGAGTTAGGCATGGTGGATTCTAGGTCATTTAGGCATGGTTTGGTCATGTTTTGTGGGTTTGATTTAATTTCCAAGTTATTGGTAGTATGGAAAATAAATGATGATGTATATGTATGTTTTGGTGTAAATTTCCAAATATTTGATGTCATGGAAATATGAAATGATTGATTGGATGCTTGGATGATGTGATAAAATGGTAGGTATGTATGTTTGTTGAGTGTTTAATTTCCCAATTTTGTGTAAAATGGAAAACTAAGGTAACTGTGAATAAGAAAAGGGGAAAATGGGTTAGGGTAAAGAGTGGCCAAGCTAACCTCCAAGGGCCTCATGCCCTCAGAGTGTTGCCTACATAGCCGGACAAAAAGGGGCCTCAGGCTGATGTAGTTCTCCCATAAGCTAGGGAAGAATATGATGAGGTAGAGGGATGGTTTGGTAGGTTTTAGGCATGATTGAGTCTAGGTAAATTAGGCATGGTTAATTTTAGGTCATTTTAGGTATGGTTTAATTTGGTGAAAGAGGAATTCTTAGAATGTAGGTGTTGAATGTCTACTCCTGTATAGGAAGATCAATAAGGAATAAAAGAGGTGAATGGTAAAGGAGACAACAAGATTCAATTAATTGATAAGAACCATAATAAGTATATCATACCAAATATTGTCCTATGAACATAAGACCTGGAATCCATTTCATAATTGATTATTCTAAGGGTGAAGAAAGTCACATGATCACGAAATGTCACGTTTACGGAAAGTCCCTTGAGAAGGTAGACGATTAAGGTGAAAAAGGAAATGAGGTGAAATATTTTGGTTTAGTGTAACCTGGGGTGAGATGGAATTCCCTTTTGACAAGAGAATGAAGATCAAAATAGGAAATTCCATGATGAAAAAGTTATGTTTTTCTTTTTGCTTTTGCTTTTATAGACTAGTCAATGCGGTAAGTCTATATGGGATGATTAGATTATCTCCTTGAGGTCTTCATGAAGTTGATCGATGTGGGAAGCTTCTGACTATTTAATTTTATTTATTTTCAAGAATAGTCTTCTTTTGATGAGATACTATGTACAGTATAGCTAACTTTGTATAGTTGTCCTTTGAGGGAGCAATCTACTTAAAGCAGTGAGATAGAAAGCGTAGATGTCCTTTTTGAGGGATTCATCTTTTGTTGTAAGTTTGAATCAAGGAGTTTAATCCCATTTTACTTTTGAAATTTTTTTTCTTTGGAATTTTAGGTCATGGAAAAGACTATAGAGAAAGATAGGCTCTTGTGTTGAAGACAAAACCATAGCACATAGAGGTTAACTATGACAAAGAGGGTTTAAGGAATGAATGACCATGGGATTCCATCTTGAAAAAAAGATGAAAATTATCCATGAGGATCATGCCATGAGTAGATCCATGGTACTCATATTGAAGATAAGGCTAAAAGGTGACAGATAATCACATGATTCTTGTTTAGTCGTTGATCCTTAAAATAGGTAAAATGGAAGGTGAATGGTGCTCAAGGGATGAGCATTTTAACTAGACAAAATGTGATATAGGACTTGATTCAACAATAGAAGGGTCGAAGATGCAAGGCATTAAGAGGCTCAGGTTTAGGTTTACCTTTGAGTTAAGAAAATGATAAGCACTGATCCATAGGTATGAGTAATGATATAGGGTCCAATCCAATTAGGATCAAATTTTCCCCATTTACTTTTATCCTCTTTTGTTACATGTTGATTTTCCTTCAAGACGAGGTCACCGACCTGAAAGGTTCGTTCATGGAAACATTTTTCATAGGCACACTTGATACATTTTTGATAGATTTGGAGGTGATCAAGAGCATTTAGGCAACGTTTGTCTAATAACTCAAGTTTTGTCAAATGGTCTTAGCGAAATTCATCATCATTAAGAATATCTTTAAATGAGATACAAAGAGATGGAATCTAGACTTCAAGAGGAAGAACAACCTCTATACTATAGACCAGAGAGAAAGGCATGGCAGCAGTTGAAGTACGAATACTAGTGATAAGCCCATAAGGCAAAAGGAATGTGTGTATGCCAATCCTTTCTAGTATCGTCAACAACTTTCATAAGAATTTTGTTAAAGGTTTTGTTGGTTGATTCTTCTTGGCCATTTTTTTAGGGTAGTAAGGTGAAGAAAAATTGATTTGAATGTTGAAGGTATCACAAAGTTTCCATAGGGTTTTATTTTTTAAACTGTTTTTCGTTATAAGTGAGAGACGATGAGGAACAACAAAGTGAAAAATGATGTTATGGGTGATGAATTCAGATATTTTCTCAGCTATTAATGAGAGGTATGGATTCTACCCATTTAGTGTAGTATTCAGTAGTGGTAATAATCCATTGATGACATTGGGAAGAATGAGGATTGATCTCTCGACAATATCCAAACCCCATTGAGAGAAAGGCAAAAGGTCTCGTGTGACCTGTAAGGTGTGACTAGGGGTGTGATGAAGATTAGCATGTTGTTGGCACTTCACACAATGTTTGACATAATCACAACAATCATGGTTTAAGGTAGGACAATAATAGCCTAGGTGGAGAATGTGTTTAGTAATAGCTAAACCACTAAAGTGACCTCCAAAAATTCCATCGTGAACTTCCTTGATGGTGTAGGGAATTTCAGAACTTGTTAGGCATCATAAGAGGATACCATCAAAGCCATGTTTATAAATAAGATCACCCATGATGACATAGTGAGAGACACCTTTGAGAAAGGTGCATTGTCCATTGCAAGTAAGGTCTAGAGGTAGAATTGAAAGGGAAAGGTAGTCAATAAATTTCTTATACCAAAGGTCACGTGGGTCAGGTTCAACGGTTCCAATGAGGTTGATGTCTCAAAATAGATAAGAAGGTGATTGTAACCTTTGTACTATGACAAATATTTTTGAGTTGGAGGGTGAAGCAAGTATCTAAGAAGCAAGGGAGGCCATGGTATCCCCAAATTTATTAGTAAAACATGGGGTGGTTTGAAGTTCATAATGGTGAAAGGTAGTCAAATGTATGTCAACATGATGTTTATACTTCTAAAGTATCTCATTACTTAAATCGGTATATACTATTAACTTGTTTTACAACCAGTTGGGAATCACCAAATATATTAATTGAACTAACATCTAAGGAAATGGAGGTTTGAAATTCATAATATGAGTGCTTCATATTCGGTGATATTTCAGTGAAATCAAAATCTAGTTTGAAATATAATGGCATATGCTCACCATCAAGATCAATGAGGATAACTCGCACCACCCTCACGCCGACATTTGGAACCATCAAAGAATAAGGTCATCCGGTAAATGGTATCATCCAAAGAGAGGGTAGCAATCGATTCATCTAGGAAAACAAAGTTGGAGGATTGATTACTAGAGAGAGGTGTATCTCGCAAGTTGGTTAGCGATGGTTTTTCCTTTGACAATTTTTGATGGATGAATTAGAGTTCTAGGTCCGTAATAAGCATAAGCCAACGTGCAACACATTGATGTTGATAAATCTTGGTGTACATGTAACATAAGGTGTCTCAGTATTGGTGAAAACATAGATTTTATGGTTAAATAGGTAATGGCGTAATTTAGTGGTGAAAAAAACTAAGGCTAAGAAGATTTTTTCAACATGGATGTATCTAGTTTCATAGTCCAAAATCGTGACATTTAATTATATAATAAACCTCTTACTCCCTATGTTTCTCGTCACGATGAGAAAGCATGTCACCCAAAGAATGATCAATAGAAAAAATGTAAAGGTAAAAGTGTTGGTCATCCTTAGGGGGAATGAGCACGGGTGGTTGAAGGAGGTATTTTTAAGGTGTCAAAGGTCAGTAAGGCATTCATCATCCCATTTAAAGGAGACAACCTTTTAAGGAAATGATGAAATGGATGGCAAGTGGTCGAAAAGTTAAGAAATGAAGTGATGAATGGATTGTAACTTTCCTTGCAAAATACGAAGTTGATGAAGGTTAGTAGGTGGACGTATTTCTAGAATAGCCTTGATTTTAGTGGGTCAACTTCTATGCCACACAAATAAATAATAAAACCCAAGAGCTTTTCGGAGAGAAAGAAAAGACACACTTTATAGGTTGAAGGTGAACATAGTACTTGATGAGATGGGCAAAGATGACCTTAAGGACTCGTGTGAGGTGTTCACTGATGTTTATATTTGGTAAGGATATCAACATAATCTTCCAAGATGTGATGCATGATGTCATGAAAGATATAAGTCATAGCCCGTTGATATGTAGCACCAACATTTTTAATACCAAAGGGTATGACTCGATAGCAGAAGGTCCCCCAAGTAATGATGAAGTTCATTTTGTGTTGATCTTCTAGGGTGAGTAATATTTGTTTATAGCTAAGAAACCATCCATGAGTGATAGAATCTCATGGCCGGTGGTAAGATAAACTAGTTGGTCAATACTAGTTAGTGGAAAGTCTTTTTTGGGCAAGAAAATTTAAGGTCATGGAAATCCATCTAAATGTGGAGTCCCCTATCGCTTTTTGATAGGTACAATGTTAGAGATCCATTGAGGATAATCAATGGTAATATGAAGGAAACCGAAAAAGGCGTTGGATTTTTTGACAAGAAGGGAAATGTGAGGATGCATTTTTCCGCGGATTTTGTTTTATGGGTTTGGCTTCAGGAATAGTTACAATATTATGGACCACAATATTTGGGTCAATACCAGGCATATTAGTGTAGGGCCAAGAAAAATCATTGTTATGATCCCATAGGAAAGAATTAAAAGCTTCATGTTCAAAGAAGATCTAAAGATTGGCCTATCTTTAAAATGTGAGGGTCTTCTTAAGTGTGGCTATTGATTTTGATGGTCGATTCACTTAACATGGTTTATGTCTCATAAGGTAACAACTGGTGAATATAAGAATATTCCCCACCAAGGTAGGTGAGAATAGACTCATTTTCCTGACATTAAACAACATTAATAGAAGGTTTATCATCATTGATCATGTCAGGATACATTAAGGGAAGAGAAGATGGAGCCTCGCCATCTCGCCGATAAGCTAGAGGTCCTAGGGAAATGGTGTTCATGAAAAAAAAAGTTAGGAGGACTAGATTCTAGAATCCATAGACTTTATAGGTGAAGGTGGTGAAGTGGGTAGATGGGGTGAAGGAAGGTTATCATCCTCAATAAGTTCAACGCGAGATTTCTTGGAAGATGGTTTGGTAAATTCAATACCACTTTGGTCTTTATTTTTAGGTGTGATGCATCGGATGATAGTATGGCAGCCCTATTCATAGAAACCAAAGAAAAATCCCTTCCACACACAACGATGGAGGTGGGTGTGGGTGAAGTGCGGCAGTAAGAGATTGGAGGTCAAACAAAAATGGTTAGGTTTAGGAAGGTGGCTTGGGAAAGTAGGTAGAAGTATCAAGTCCCTCATATGTTAAGTTGGTACAAAGGTGGGGAGGACCATAAGGGAAAACCTTACCTATGTAGTGATCATAGTGAGGATGTTGGTGAAGGTTACCATACTCTTGAGGAGTAAGGAATGTTTCAATGTTGTACAGGTGGTACTCCCCCAGAGTGAGACATTGAAAAACACCTTCTAAGGGATGGTAGTTAGTATATGGGTAGCGGAAATGGATGAATCACTAGAAGAAGAAGCATTGGTTGGTTTAGAAGTAAATGGGTTAGTTCATGGGTTAAAGCGCAGTGGCTACGGCAGTAGTGGGAATAGAGGAGTTAGGTTTGGGAGAGGTAGCAACAATGTTGGTGGAAGATGTTGGGGGTGAAGGAGAGGTGATGGCGGTGGAGGATGCCTTAACTAGTATAAGGACATCAATAGGTCTATACAACATGTTACAGGTTTTGAATGGTGAAGGGTCAGCTAGAATGGTATAGTTGTGCACTTCATGTTAAAAATTTACACACGATGTAAATTTGAAGGAACATAACCCATGACGTAGATCCAAGGTCGGCCAAATAACATGTTGTACTTGAATTCCCCTCTAAGACGTAGAATAATTATCGAATGGTATGGGGGCCCATGCGAATGTGGAGAATGATGATGCTAAGGGTGAAATTTATGGCATCATTAAATGAGTGCGGTATAACTAGATTATTATGCATGTAATTTGTGTGGATGCCCATTTGGTTATATGCATGGGAAGATATAGTGATGATGTTAGCACCACCATTGATCATAACACGTCAAACACATATATTATTAATGTTGAAGGAGATGGATAAGGAGGATCAGGATCATCTTATTGGAGAGGTGTAATCTTGTCGTCAGATAAACTAAGAGCAACTACTTGATGAGTGGTAGTGGGTGCAGAGGAAGGTGATGAAGTGGTGAGAGATGCCACATGGTGAGGAGTGATCATGGATGCCACGGGGTTGGGTCATTAGGTAAAACCTCAATAGATTACAGAACCTCCATGAGGGCCTATCGGTGAGACTCATAGGTTTGGACAAGGTCGTATAATGACATTTTGAGAGGAGATTGGTGCAACTATTTTATCATTGTATGATGGGTGACCCCATCAGAAATAGGGTATGTGGTTCCTCGAATGGTAATTCTTGGTGCGGGTGTAGATGGTATAGTGGGCACAAGATTGGCAGATGGGCTAGTTTTTTCTCCTTTCCTTTTTCTTTCTAGGTGCGAGTGGCAATGATAACCATATTAATATGGGGTGAGGGAGTAGATGAGTGATGATAAGTGTAGTGACAAGGTGGGAAATAGAATGATGAGGAATATACTAATGTTGTGGAAAGAAAAAGTGCATTGGAATTCAAAGTGAGGTTTGGCTAACTCTCTTATGTAGACCAAGTTGATCTCAAATTTTGGAGGAGGATAAATGGGTTTTGGAGGTGGAGATGAAGGTCGCTGGATAGGTAAGGGATGAGGGTGTGTTGTGATAGGTGAAGGGGGAACAGGGTCCTCGTCTAAAAGATCATCATCATCAAATTTTTCTTCAGGAGGACATAATTGGAGTAGAACGGTCTTTAGAGCCTTACAATTTTCTACATCATGCCCTGGTACACGATGATAGGCGTAAATTTTTGTATCATCAAACCCTATTGTTTAGGTTTGAGTGGGTCGTAAGGTCTAAGTGGTGGCAATGTGATGACAGCGGTCTCTAAAAGGTTTGCTAAGATGTTGGTGTAAGACCCTACCAATGGATCACAATGGGAGGTAAGTGTGGGTCGAGATGGAGGTGTGAGTGATTTTGGTGGGAGAGGCATCACGGGAGGTGGAATTAGAGGTGAAATGGGTTTGACCATTGGTTTGGTAGGTGGTATTATTTTAGATTTGGGTTGTACCTTCTTGGGTAAAGGTGTAGTAAATGAACTATCGATAAAAGGTTGTGGGCTTAACTACCTCTTTGAAGGGTAGTGGGTTTTTCAATTTTGGGATTAACTACCTCTTTGAAGGGTAGTGGGTTTTTTAATTTTGGTTACACCTTCCTGGGTAAATGTGAGGAAGGAGTATGTGATGTGGAAGGTAAGGCAGATGGAGGAAGAGGGCGTGTTAGCCAAGGTGATAAAGGAGGCATGGTGAAGGTTACTGATAGAGGCAAGGTGGAAGGTATGGGTTGAAGAGAAGGAAATATCATAGGTAGTGATGAGGTTACTGTAGGTGGTGGGGGTATAGGTGGTAAGAAAGATGTAGGTAACGATGAAGGTGTACATTGTGTAAGTAAGTTGGGTGTAATAAAAGATCATGATGAAGAGGCAGGCTGTTGTGTTTTTGTTTTCCTTGGATAGGAGGTTGCTTGGCCAAGGTCGATGGGTGAGGTCCTAGGATGGAGGGAAGTGGTGAAGGTGACAGAGGAGTAGTGGGTGAAACCGGTGTATGCGGCCTAGAAGGTTGGGTCTTCCTTTTATATGGGGGAATAGTTTTTATATGAGCTTGGGAAGATGTGGCTAAGTCCAATTTGACAAGAGGATGGACTAGGCTTGATGTTGGCATGACTCCCAATGTGGTGATGGTTCTGGCTATAGGGAAAATGTAGGTGCATGTAGGTTCTTAGGCATAGGATCAGGTTTGATTGTTGGTAAAGGTTTAGGTGTAGGTGAGGGTGATGAAGAAGAGGTTAATACTAGTATGGGCATGGTTGGTTCGATTTTCGAAATACCTTTGGATAAATCGTAGAGGTATCAACAAATGACATTTACATTTGGGTTAAAAAGGGTAGCCAAAGATGTCCCCAAAGCATGGAATTATCAACATAATCCAAGTGGTCTGCCAAGCATGAAAATGACACTGTTGTAAGAGGAGATGATGTTGATTTAGTAGTAATCCCTGTAAAGTATGTCTGTGAGACAGGGAACTAGTTGGCTTTGGACTCTTTGGGTGAGCGAGCCGAGAGCAAATCAACTGGATCTTATGAGGCTAATAGGGAATTATCACCAATAATCTATGGCTCTTCTAAAGGATCCTCTATTGGTAGGGGATATGATAGGTGGGATGAGGTAGGTTCCTCTTTTGGTGGAAAGGGAGGTGAGCATTACTCTCCCATGGGTAAGGGAGTTAACACTACTGGTTGTTCATTAGGTTGCAAGGTGAGTGGTGAAATGACATCGAAGATATTGTGGACTCCTCCATGGGTGAAGAGGGAGATGAAGGGGACTCCTCTATGGGTGAAGGATTAGATGAAATAGATCCCTCTATGGGTAAAGGTGTTCGTGCTAGAATCTCCTCGATGGAGGGGATAGGAGGAAATTGAGGAAGGGTTGGTACGATATCAAAAATAACATGGACTTCATAGAAATTACTATTATTAGTCAAAGGATCACCAATTTGGTTAGATGATGGGGTATGGTTAGGGAATGGATTCTTGAAGATATGTAAGTTTTGATTAGCTAATGTGTTTGGGTTGTCAAGAGAATATCTCCATTACCTAACATTTCCTAGAAAAATGTTTATGAAGGTTATATAATTACCATCACTATGGTCTTTAACGTGATGATAGTTGTGATAGTCATGTTCCTTGTACCATGTAAGTATAGGGTCAAAACCAAGATGTGGATTGATGAGTAAAAGAGAAATTGCTCTGGCTTTAAGAATTTGTTCTAATACTAAAGAGTAAGGCTCCCCGAGTGGAGTGTATTTCCGTTGCTCCCACTTGAATTGAAAAGATTGAATGGGAAAAACGTTGGAGGAAGGTTTTGATTGATTAGATGGGTGAGATGGGTGAGATGGGCCATATTTTAAAAGTACCACGTTAGTAAATCCTTTAGCTTTGGAATAATTTTTTGGGTTTTGAAGAGGAAGAGGCATCATTTGATTTAAATGTGGTGTTTTTGTTACGTAATTGGATTTTCTTCTCTTCAATGGCACAAATTTCAAGTTTTCTTGCCATGGTGAATGCTTCATCAAAGGTACGAAAGGTTTGGACTTGGAGAGTTGGTGAGATGTTCCTAGCACAATCCCTAGTGAACAACTCTATAAGCTCGGTTTGAGGTAGCTGGAATGTAAGTTGGTTGATGAGGCTCCGCCAACAAGTGAAAAAATCTATGATAGAATTGTCGTCATATTGTCGTGTTGAGTACAAGTCGGTCATGGTGACCTTCTTGACGATATTGATTGAAAAATGGTCCAAGAAGGCTTGAGCCACTTGGTTAAATGAGTAAATGGAATGTCGAGGTAAACCACTATACCAATCCAACGTAGGTCTTGTTAAGGACATTAGGAATGTCCACAAGAGTAGAGTGTCGTCATGAGCAATTAGATAACACCCATGTTTGAAAGACCGTAAGTGTTGTTGCGGGTCTTCTTTGCTATTGAACTGGTTGAATTTAGGCATTTCCCAATGCGTAGGGTATGGACGAATGGGAATATGGATGAATGGGCTCATTTCAAATTTCATCGTATGTTAAAGAGTTACAAGAGCCAAAACTGATGCTTCCAATGTTTGTATCTTGTCCATCATCATTTTAATAAGGTCGTTGGTAGGTTGTGATGATTGGGCACCCCCTGTAGTATAAGGGGGTAGATGGTGAATGTATGATGAGGATGACATCCCAGTATATGGTGGTGTCAAGTATGAGAACTGCGAGGGGGAATAGATGCAGGTGGAAAATATCCCGAATAGGCAATAGACGAGATAGGTGGTTGTTGGTGATATGTGTAAGTAGGTGGGGTGATGTAACAATTGTTGTAGTGATTAGGGGTAGGGACTGCGGGATGGAGAGGAAAATGTTTTGGAAAGGAGTATAGGTTTCGACACCATGGGTGGTTGTGATGTAATAGGTATATATGAGGTGGTGGGTGCAGATAGGGCTATGCTCAAGGTGGTTGATGAAGGAATGGTTGACACCATGGGAGAAACTGACATCAAAAGTGCAACCGATGCCATAGGTACCACATATATTGATGATGTGGGGTCAATTTGGGATACTACGGGTGGTAAAGTGGAAGAAGGTAAGGCTCAGATAGTAATAGCCAATGCAAAAGTGGGCACAAGGGTAGGAGGAATGGACACAGGCATGTCATATACTAGTTGTCCTGATGAATCTCGAGTGGATGAATGGGCAAGATAATATTGTAAGGCAGTGGGGTTTTGGTCAAGGATTCTTGCAAACTCCTTGTCATTGGTACTAATGATAATGGGATAAGTAGGATCCATAGGTGATAGGATGGAAGGTGGTGATGGGATAGGCGGGAGTGGCTGAAGGCTTGTGTGGAATACAAGGGCGTTGGCTTGACTATGAGTCAAAACCATGTGAGTTAGTGTAGGCTTGAAAATCTGCTCTCTATAAATGACATAGAAAAATAGAATAAATGAAGAAAAATAGTTCCAGAAGGTAAGTTTGGTCATTATTTTAATTAAAAATTAAAACACATGAACCGACAAAGTGGTTGGGTTAACCGATGACGGTGAGAGGGTGACCGATGATGGTTAAGGTGACTGATACTAGTTACTATGGAAAATCAAAAGCTTTGCAAATGAGGCAATAAATGATGAAAAATGAAGTAAAATCTAGATTTTATAGTGATTTTAAAAGATCCAGAGGTATGATGATGTATCTGAGAAGTCCCAGAAAGAACAAAAAATAATGAGTGTTGTTTTGGTAAACTAACCAAAAGAAGCAAGGAACCGAAAATGGTTAGGTAAACTGATGACAATGATGAGTGAACTAATGACGGTTGTTAAACCGATGCCAATCATCGTGACCTATGACCAACCATTGGAGGTGCTTAGTTATCAATGATTGTTTTTTCATGAATTGTTTTGTAATTACTTGAGATTAGTCAATAGAAAGAAGGAGAAGATTCTAGAGAAGAAAATTAATGTGAATACTTTTCAAAGAGAAATAAACACACAATTTTTTCTAGGAATGAACAAATGCAAAGGAACCCCTGATGGATCCCCGGGCATGCCAAAATGTTTCATCAAATTTTTTGCATTAATGAAACAAATAAGGGTAGAAGGCCAAGGAGGAATACCTATTTTAATATCGGTTGAAGGTTCGAATGTGTGCGTAGATGACTTCTAGATCAGAATAGATGTGAGAGCTCCCTTTTGGCTAGGAGGAACTACCTATAGATACAAAATAATACCACCAAATAGAGTTAAAAAATAATGAGTGGACTTCCTAGCGGAAGCTAGATCCGGGAAGCATGATACTTCTTGAACAGGTGTCAATCCACTTTTATATAACAATATTAATGCTAGTTAAATCATACATGAAGTAAAGATCCTATTGGAATTGAAACAATTTAGGTATCTCATACAAAACAATAAGAAAGGTCATGCAAAAGGTTGTTTAAGGTCAAAATGGGAGGGTTGATTGGTTGGTGTTGAGTTGCAGGTCTAGTATAGGCTCTAGGTAAGGTTTGGTAAGGATTAGAAATGGTTCTGGGCTATTGGGAAGTGGGTATTAGCTCATTGGTTTGAGCTATATTGCCAGACACAATAACCGGTGTCGATGACTAACTAATGCCGAGTTAGGAAGAGTGATCGACGTCGGTTGGATAACCGACATTAGTAGAGGAAATTAGCATAAAGTTATTAGAATTGGTTTTCCAAACTCCCGTGATTGCACAGAGGTTAGAAATGGTGAGGGTGGGGTTGTAAAATGGTTCTGAAGACTTAGAGATGATTCAAGAGAGGGTGAAAATTCTAGGTATGTTTAGGTGATGGATTGATGGAAGGAAGGAAGTATATGGGTGTGGAGATAAATAGACTACAGAGATGAATAAATAAAATCTACACAAAGAAACTAGAGATTTAGTGTAGATATGTTAAATACTTACTAGAAAATAGATTGGAGGATGTAGGTGATGAAGATGGTGATAGTAGAGATCTAGAGAGAAGAGTCGTTGTATTCGTGCCATGGAAGTTCAGACCTCTCGTGCCTCTCTGTTGTGAATATGTGATCATGATGAGGATGATGAATGGTGACCGATGTTGGTAGTGCTCTTGTGTGTCTTCTTTTTCCTGAGTGCTAAAGAAATTTGAGTGCTCCAAGTCTCTAGAAGAATGAGATCCTAAATGAAAATGACCAACCTGGGAAAAATGTTACAGAACTGTATATATGGTAACCGATGACGGTCAAGGTGACCGGTGATGGTTGTGGGTTAACCAGCATCGGTTAGGGTGGGAAATCCTAGGTTTACCAAAAATAGTAGATCTTGGCTATTTTTGGCGTGCTTTGCTTGTTAGTCCGGGTCTCAAGTGATGGTTAGCGCTTAGATAAGCGGGAATGTTATTGGAGAAGGAATATGAATTTAATGTTAGGGTTAGACTAAGTATCAGTTAGTTAAGATAAGTAGAGATTAAGTCTTAGTTAATTAATAGGCTAAGAATAAGTCCATGGTGAGGTGTCTAGGTGATGTGGTTGGGTGAGGTGTAAATTAATTTAATTAAAGTAATTAAATTAATAAATAATGTGAGGATGGGTATTAATTCAATTGTAAGTAATTAAATTAATATGAATGTGGGGTAAAGGGGTCATGGTTAGGTGAACATGTTATTTTAACTATTCAAAAGGGGACAAAGGGAGTGTGACCCAAATCTAGTGTCTACACCTAGCTTTAAAATTTTGGGTCACAAACATTATTGCTCTATTATTCATTAAACAATCCTTTATACAAATGAATAACATCCGGAATGTATTTCCAAGCCTTACTCAACCTCAATTATTGTATATTTTTGACAAGCACATCCAGGATGATGAAATTGACCTCCAAAATCCCATATAATATAAATCTTAGCCACTAATAATTGTATAAAATCAACTAATACTAAGTGATTGACATATAATTTCTGATATTTCACAATTGTAACAAATGTTTCATGATAAAATGTGCTTATAAAAATATTATTTGCATTTCACATATTCATCTCATCAAGACATGGTTCTCATATATACAACATATCTTGATTATGATAACACAATATATTGATGGAAAACATAAAAAACCTTAGAATAATTAATTTTTTAAACAAGGTATAATTAAAGATGAAAAATGAGATACCGTCAATATAAATCAGAAATAAAACCCCAAACATAAAAATTAAGGTTGAGAAATATTAATTTCAATAACTAAATATTTTAATATTTACACCAAATGCATGTTCCAAATCAAATTATAATAGACCAAACTTATCTAACTTTGACATCACCCAACATTTTTGTATCAATGACATGATGTTTTATTACACCGATGTTCGTCCCTCAATTTTCTATCCATTGTGTTTTCAATCATTAACATAATTTTCATAGCCTTTTTTTCTTCTTTGTTTCCTATTTGTCAAAAACATTTAGAGTAAGTACATTAGGTCTTTAATTTAATAAATCAAGAAATTTCTTTCATACCTATCCATTACAAGAAATAATTCAAATGGTTTTATTAGTAAACACATAATACTCGGTGAGAATGAATGTGGTAAGAATTTCTCTAGTGAAGAAACAAATGTGAATCTACGTGGCGAGCTTCATAAAGCATAGTGCACCTATCAACCTCCAATATTGATTCACCTCCTATGTCTTTGACTAACCTCATTCCCATATTCCTTCCTTCTCGCTTTGCAATTCCTCCTTACCTTTAAAGATAAAAACACCAAATTTAACAAGAGAATAAATATGTTTCCTTATGGGTTCATTAAATTCAACACAGATCAATAACTTCCTTGAATCTTAACCATTGGCTCTTTACTAAATCTTGACCATCAAATCTTTCACAAATATTGATCGTTGGCTCTTTCTTAGGAATTGGGAATTGAATAGATGGGTTTCAAATTTTGATTCAAATCTATTTATCTTTCTTTCATTTTTTTATTACATCAAAGCCATAAGTATTTAATTCCCACCTTATTATTTCCAACTTTACATTCATGTGTTCATATTATCTAAAAAATCAAACAAGGTCCAATTGAAAAAATTGAAATTGTAAAATAATAAAACAACTAATAACAAAGCTCAATCAATAGACAAAATCTATATGTCACACATATAACCAACCACCGGATGGTCTCAATTATAAATTATTGTTTGCACACTAACTATTTCCTATAATTAATCAAGCTTACAACCAAAAAGGGGGCTACACGAAAGTGCTACAAGAATAAATAATTATTGTTGGGTTTTGAACCTAGAACCTATTGGATTTTCCCTTTTTATGATCCCTTTAATGAAAATTGACTCACATGAATAGTGTGAGAAATATCAAGAGTATAAAGTGGAGTACACATCGTAGATATTATTTGTGTAGGAACAATCGTGAGCCATAGAATAGGTATGAATGATTAATTTATTTAATTCCCACCATTTATTTCAACTTTCCATGTTTAAGTCTTCATCTTACCTACCGATTCAGAGGTTTTCAAATCGACAACCTTAACACCATAAAAATATAAAACAAAAATATCAAAGTTTAATCGATAGATAAATCTACCTAACACTCATATGAATGACCATTGGAGGGGCTCAATTATCAATTATTATTCGTTCATCACTTATTTCCCTACAATTACTTAAGCTTGAAATTGGATGGGGGCCTACAAAGTGATACAATAAGCAAGCAAAATGTGGTTGAGTTTTGTACTTGCACCTATTGGATTTTCCTTTTTTATTTTAACCCTTTAAATTCAAATTAAACTCATGTATTTCCTCCTTCCCTTCAAAGCTAAAAAATCAATTTTAGTGTGGAAACCAAAATATTTTCTTCTTTTTTATTCATTTTGGTTTAGATAAATAACATCCCTTGAATTTTGACTATCGGTTCTTTATCAAATATTGACTTTTAGCTCTTCGTTATTCATTGGGAATTGAATTGATGGTTTTCATATTTTGATTCAAATTTATTTTACATTATTAGATTTTTGTTTTCAAGCTACAAGTATTTAATTCCCACCTTTTTATTTTTTATTCAATTTGATGTAGATAAATAACATCCCTTGAATTTTTACTATCGGTTATTTATCAACTATTTCACAAATATTGACTTTTAGCTCTTTTGTTATTCGTTGGGAATTGAATCGATGGTTTTCATATATTGATTCAAATTTATTTTACATTATTACATTTTTATTTTTGAACCTACAAGTATTTATTTCCCACCTTTTTTATTTCCAACTTTCCAATCATTTATTCATCTTATCTAACAAATCAAACGTCATCCAATCAAAACCTTGACAACGTAAAAATAAAATAAAAATAAAAAAGCTAGATGGAAGACAAAATCTACTTATTGTTCATATGACCAACCATTGGAGGGGCTTGATTATCAATGATTGTTTTTCCATCAATTGTTTTTCTAGTAATTACTCGAGATTACAACTAAAAATAGGGGCTACAAAGTGCTATGAAAAGAAAGAATTAGGGGAAAATTTAGTGGTGAATTTATGTAAACTCAAATATGAGGGGTTTTGGAAATTGTAAATGGAGAATTTTCAGTAGTTGTTTGTTGCCCATTTCACCAAAAATTTCAACCAATGAGTCATTTATATGGGCCAATTCACCTATAAATTACACTAAAATAAACTTACGCATGTATTTCACACTCATTTCAAATCAAAATATGCTCATATTCACCAAGGTATAATACACATTGGTTGTTTTGGAGCCCGATCTTATTGGTTAACACTCATAACCTGATTTTATATGTATTTATTCATTGTAAAATCTAGGCCATTCACTATTAGGTCACAAATCTAATGGTATAGGTTGTTGTGTGTGTGTCATCCTATCCAAATCATTGTCACATCACCTAGGTGATTCATCTCACCTTGCAAGAGTCATAGGTCTTAGGAAGTCAAATGACAAGTGTCAGATTCTATCATAGAATATGACATTTTCATTTGCATCAATGCATCATAGGAGTTACATTCCTTATTTGGAATTGTAACTCCTCTTCTAGTGGCATCATATGCGTCATTCAACGTCATATGCATCAAGTGGCATCATTGAATTCTTTCCTGTTTAGGCATGGGGGTTACACAAAGACCCCTATTTGTACTTCCTATTTTTTGATCTATGAGAATGAGTAGACCCATTCTCCTTACTTGCAATCTTCTTTCCATTATTTTGAATCTTGCGTATTATGTTGGCTTGACATTACCATCGAGTGCAACTTCATTGTGGTGCATCGCCGACTTTGGTTCTGCAAATCCCTCTTTCATGGTATCAAATCTGGTTTCGGTAAATGTGCACTCTTCGTTTCTCAGTTGTTTATTACTTCTAGTTTCTTCTCATTTCCTCATGTGTAAGTTTTTTTATTATCATTTTTGAATTATTGCTCACCTCATATTGAGGTTTCAATAGTTGCAAGTTAAGGTATTTGGTTGGTTTGCTTATCAGCTGAGTTCATATTTGGATATTTCTAGATCTTTGTGGCTGTTGTTTCTAGGTTGTTTGTGTGTTTCTTGTTGGTTGTGTTTAGATTCAGCGCCTGCAAGGTAAAATAAGAGCTCTTTTTAGCGTGGACCTGTGATTACTGGTTGGAATCATTGTTTTTTCTTCACCGGTGTATACTCAGACTATTCCGAGCTTTTTCCTCATCGTTGTGGTTCCTTGCTATCTCGAAGTTACCTCTGCCTGGTCTCAAAATGTTTATGTGAGCCTGCTGAAAACCTCCCCATTTTTGCCTAGTCTCTCACACTTTTTTTTGCAAAAATACTCACGATTTTGCCTCGGTCTCTCATGTTTTTGCCTAGTCTCTCACGTTTTTGCAAAAATACTCACATTTTTGCCTGGTCTCTCACGTTTTTTACAAAATACTCATGTTTTTTCCTGGTCTCTCACATTTTTGCAAAACCTCTCACGTTTTTGCCTGGTCTCTCATGTTTTTGCAAAACTACTCATGTTTTTGACTGCTCCCCATTCAAAACCTGCTCCAAGCATTTTTTTTTTTGCTGTTCTGAGTGTTTTCTCACTGTCCATGCATTTTTACACTGTCCTCAGGCATTTTTCTCTCCTTTCCTGTGTTTTCCCAACTTCTCTGGCCATGGTCAAACTCAGGCATTTTTTCTCTCCCACTACTGGCGTTTTTGGACTAGTTTCAAGCATTTTTTGCACTGTTCTAGAGATATTCCTTAAGCTGGTGTTATTTTTGAATGTTTCTACATTTTCTTTACCTTTCCGGCATTTTTTCTACAAAGGGGACAAGTAATTCGATTATCTATTTTTACTTGCCTTTTATCCCCACATGGCTTTCTCAATCCATCACGCTGTAATATCTCTCTAAAAATATGTTTTTTATTCACTTTTCTTTAAAAATGTGTTTGCATTCTTTTTACCTTATCACTCTTCTAAAAAACATGTTGTTTCATTACTTTTAAAAGGTATAAGGTAAAAACATTACATTTTATTGGCATTGTAATTTTTTTGGCTTGTTTTATTAACCTTTTGTCAAGTGCCAAAGACGAAGGGTGAGGTCCGGGATTGGTAGGTGGCTAATCCCCCCTCGCAATACAAACAAACCCTATCTCAAATTCCATGCCATTTCCAACGGGCATACATACGACACCTTTTACATGCATTTAGGGAACTTTTTTAATCCGTTTGCAAGCTTATTGGCTTTTTTCTCATCAGTTGTGGGAATTGGTTTTTGCTATAAATTTTGACTCGTTGCTCGGTTTTGAGCACTTATTTAGTCAAAGTTGCATGTTTTTTCACACTCTAGATGATGGGATCATTAGTTTTGTAAATGCACTAATTTTATAAAGTGCCGCATTCTGGGGGTGTCTTTGTATTGCTTAATTCAACTCATTTTTCTTGAGCTTTGTTCTATTCCTTTTTTTGTGGACTTATGAGCGCATCCGCCATAGTCATACAACAAAGGATTATTTTGTGACGTGAGATGTTGTTTTCACAAAGCTCTTTCTTCCCCCTCTTTCTTCTCTCTCTTTCGTGCTTTGCATAAAGTGTCAATATGTTGCGCCTACGAACCTTAATTGTTGTCTCCACCATTACGCGTTATTACGCTAATTACAAGGTGAGTGACAAACTGGTTCTCGGAACACATTCACATCTGGTTGTAATCAATGCACTGAATTATAAAGTGCCAAACTCGGGGGTGTAATTTTGTTCTAGGGTGGTTGTTTCCTTTCTCTCTCCTTCCTTGGTTATATCTCTTCATTATGGATATCTCTAAAGTACCAGTGCTCACACCTTTTAATTTCTTCGAATGGAAATCTAAAATTATATTGGTTTTGTGAAGTAAAGGGTTATACCGAGTTACCATGGGGTTAGAGACCGAACCTAATGATGAACCCGAAAAATCTAAATGGTTCAACCATTGTGATGAAGCCTTAGGTCTTATCTCTGTATGTCCATCTCTCCCAACTTGCTCTTCCACATCAAAACTTCCTCAACACCCGATCAAGCGTGGAAAATTCTTGATGATATGTTTGGGAAGCAAGATGACATGAGAGCGCATGAGTTGGAGAATGAACTACTAGGGTTAAATCCTAGTGACTTTGAAAACCTACAGGCCTTCTTCTCAAAATTTGTCTACACTAGAATTCTTCTAAAGGAATGTAAAGTGGATAAGAAAGACTCTCAATTGATCTTTTTGATTCTTTCTAAGTTAGGTCCTAAATACTCTATTTTCATTTCAACTTTTCACGCCACTTAAAGTGCCTTGGGTAGTCCTTGGACTATGCCCTCCTTTAACAGCTTTTCATCCCAACTCATTCGAACATGACAAACTCATTCAAATGGGAACTCTAAAATCCAAGTCACATGCCCTTGTGGCAAATAAGGGCAAAAAAATGAAAAGAAGAAAGAAATAAGGACCAACCTAAGAAAGAAACCAAGACCATCCAACCCCGCTTAAGCCCATCACTCATACTTCGACTTCTGAGCCTAAAGTGAAGAAGGAAAATTATAAATTCTCCTATTGTAAGAATTCTAGCCATGATGAGCAGCATTGTTTTTAGAAACAAATTGATCACTTAACTCATTTACTTGAGAAGAATAAAATAAGTGTTCCTGAATCCATTAAACAAAATGCTCAGAAAGGTGAGTCTTCTAATGCAAAGGAGACTAAAAATGAAAAGAAGAAAGGTAAGGCCCTCATAGCTAGATCAGCTCCATCATCAACATAGATTATCGATTATGGTGCCTCGCACCACATGGATTCTTCAAAGGTTGAACTCTCTAGCATTGAAGCATGTGGCATGTCCCAAATCACGTTGGGTGATGACACTCATGTGTCGATTTTCGGTAGTGGATTGGTAGAGATAGAAGGTGGAACATTTAACCAAGTGTTGAGTGTTCCCAATCTCTCTACCAATCTCCTATCAGTTTACCAAATCACCCACCTTGGTGAAGGAATGCGAATGGAATTTGGTCCTAACTCGGTGATTATTCATGAGCTTAACTCTAACTACACTGTGGTTGAGGGAAAGGCGGATCACCATTCACGGTTGTATACCTTTTCCCACTTCTCTTCTGATTTGACGCCCAATGCCTTGCTCACTCATGCAAATGAGGTTAGCAAGCTATGGCATGAGCATTTTGGGCATCTAAATTATCATTACCTTGAACAATTGAGCCAAAACGAAATTGTCAATGGCTACCCAAGTTAAGTTTTCTAAGGGTTTTATGAGGTTGTACCTTTAGAAAGCACCCTGAAAAAAGCTTTGACAAGGGAAAATCCTGGAGAGCTACTCGTCCCTTGGATCTTGTTCATAGTGACATTTCTGGCCCTTTTCTATCTCCTTATTTACTAGAGCTCTATATATACTAACCTTCATTGATGACTTTTCACATTATACTTGGGTATATTTTCTTAAGCTTAAGTCTGAAGTTTTTGAGAATTTTCAAAACTTTAAGGCTCTTCTTTGAGAAACAAGCGAAATGGTCTATCAAGGTTCTTCGAACTAAAAATGGAGGCGAGTATGTGAGAAACAGTTTGAGGATTTCTACACTTCGAGGGGATTTTGCAAGCGCATAGATTCTTTACATGACCTTCCCAAAATGGAGTTGCAGAAAGAAAGAACCAAACTTTAAAGGAGATGGCTACTTGTATGGTTCACTCAAAATCTCTTCCTCCACAGTATTGGGCTGAAGCAATGAATTGTGCTTGTTATATTCAGAATCATGTCCCACACAAGGCAGTAAGAGGGATGACACCCTTTGAAGCCTGGTTTGGACACAAGCCTGATGTTGAGCACTTTCGAGTCTTTGGATCCAAGGCTATGGCTTGGATTCCCAAAAAGAAATGTAAGGCATTGGATCCACAATCCAAACCTTGTATCTTTGTTGGGTATCCTGATGGCATGAAGGGATATCGATTGTTGAACCCTACCACCCGTGAGCTTTATATTGAGAGGAGTGTGAAGTTTGATGAGTCATCCTTGACTTCAACTTCCACTGAGGTCCTTTTGCCCACTGATTTAGATTCTGACTCTTCAAATGATGATGTTGTTGAGCAAGTTCCACCTCTCCCTACTCCTCCCGATCCTCAAACTTCTGATTCTTTTGATTCTAATAGTAGTGATGATGAGGAATATGTCCCTTCTCACTCAAGTGAAGAATCTTCCGACTGAGCTTGAGCCTTCGGGACCTCTTTGGGCCAGGAAAACTTTACAGAGTGTTGGAGATTTAGTTGGAGATCCTTTGGATGAGAGACATACTCGCTCAGACTTCACTGGACCTCACTCCTTCTTTGCCTCTACTTCTGATCCACCATCTTTCCAGGAAGCTTCTGGGATTCCTGAGTGGGATTCTGCCATGATGAGGAGTATTCCTCACTCATAAATAATGACACTTGGGATCTTACCCTTCTTCGAATGGAAGAAAAATCATTCGGTGTAGGTGGTGGGTATATCAAACAAAGTATGGAGCTAATGGATAAGTTGAGAAGTATAAAGTGTAACTTATAGCTAAGGGTTTCTCCCAGGTAGATGGGGTTGATTACTCAGAAACCTTTGCTCGGTTGTGAAGATGACTTCCATTCAACTGACCCTTGCCATCACTGCCGCTAACAGATGGGAAGTCCACCAAATGGATGTTAAGAGTGCCTTCCTTCATGGGGACCTAGAGGAGGATATCTATATGGAACAACCTCCAGGTTATGTCCATGATCCATCCCTAGTTTATAAATTAAAGAAGTCTCTCTATGGCCTTAAACAAGCCCCTCGGGCTTGGTATTCCAAGATGGACTCCTTTTTACTTGCATCAAGGTTCACTCAGTGTCACTCTGACCCAAATGTGTATATTCTACGATAGGATGACTCCATGCTTATTCTTGTTCTCTATGTTGATGAATTATTGATCACTAGTAGCTCTTCCTCTATCATTGATTCTGTGAAGATCTCCTTGGCCAACAAGTTCTCCATGTCTGACTTAGGATTGCTTCATTACTTTCTTGGGATCTAGATTTCACAATCTGACTCAAGAATTATGATCTCACCTAAGTACTCTCTTGATTTTCTTTCTCGATTTCACATGTCTGATTGCAAGTCCTCACCTACTCCTTTTCTTTCCAGGGATTAAGTTGGTTTCTGATTACTCTTCCCCCTTGGTTGACGGTACCCTTTATCGGCAGTTGGTGGGAAGCTTGATCTACCTTACTCACACTTGGCGAGATCTATCATATATCATCGGGATCATGTCTAGATTTATACAGAAGTCTCATGAGCTGCATTTAAAAGCAGCAAAGTGGATCCTTCACTATGTTCGTGGCACTCACACAGATGGTATTCATTACTTAGGAGGGACTGAGATCGACTTGGTTGGATTTACAGACTCAGATTGGGTCGGTGATCTAGATCATAGGAAGTCTACCTCAAGCTACAATTTCACTCTTATTCTAGGTCCATCGGTTGGTCCAACAAGAAACAGAATGCCATTTCCATATCATCGATAGAAGTAGAATACAAAGGAGTAGTTAACGCTACCACAGAAGTTGTTTGGTTACAGGGTATTATGACAGAGTTTGGCATCCACTTTTGGTGGCCTACCATTATCTACTATGACAACATGAGCACTATCTCGATTTGTAGAAATCCCATTCAGCATTAGCGGATGAAGCACATTGAGATTCATATGCACTTCATATAAGAGCTGATACATGAAAACATCATCGACATACAAGTATGTTCAGATAAACTGATCAAAGTCAGAGACATTTTCACCAAGCCCTTCACTGAGGTGAAGTTTCTTCACTTGTGGTCTCTTCTTGGGGTGAGGTCTACTGCAGCCGCCCATCTTCTTTAGGCTATATAGTCCTTCTTCTCCTCTTCTTATTTCCAGAAAGATGTTGTTTGTACATGGGCACCTTATCAGGCCTTTAGTTACCGGGGCCCATTGACACATCTTTCTTAGTTGTCTAGGAGTTCTTCTTTTCTATTTTGCTTACCTTGACCTCTTCCTCGGCTTCGATGAAGGGGGGGTGTTGGTGTGTGTGACTATCCAGTCATCGTCCACATCACCTAGGTGAGTCATCTCACCTTGCGAGAGTCATAGGTCTTAGGAAGTCAAATGACAAGTGTCAGATTCTATCATAGAATCTGACATTTTCATTTGCGTCAATGCGTCATAGGAGTTACATTCCTTATTTGGAATTGTAACTCCTCTTCTACTGGCATCATATGCATCATTCAATGTCATATGCGTCATTGGCATCATTGAGTTCTTTCTTGTTTAGGCATGGGGGTTACACAGCACCCCTATTTGTACTTCCTATTTTTCGATCTATGAGAATGAGCAGACCCATTCTTCTTACTTGCAATCTTCTTTCCATTGTTTCAAATCTTGCGTATTGTGTTGGCTTGATGTTACCATCAGAGTGCAAACTTCATTATGGTTCATCACTTTTTGATTCGGTTCTCACGAATCCCTCTTTCATAGGTTAGGGTAGTTTATTCTTTATTTCCTAGCACATATACATCGATCATCCAAGTTATCAACAAAAAGAAATGTGTTTCCTTTTTTGGCACATAGATGACCCTCCAATCATGTCCTCCTACACCTCTATTTCCCCACTTCATCCGTTCTACAATATTCCATCCAACATATTTGTCATCCTACCCCATGGTCGTCCAAAAATTTGTCATCCTACCCCCCATGGTCATCCAACGTAGTTTCCTTCTAGCCCATCACCCATCGTACCCCCTTACATACACTTGTTTATCACCCAACCTTATATCTTGAAGACCTATAGCATCCATCCATGTATCCATCTATCCAATCATTTAGAAACGACCAAGATAATGATTTCCGTACGATAAACTATATGTGAGACAAGTGTCTAGGATTGGAAGATACGAAAGCATAAAAGAGATGCTTGTCTATTCTAGGAGAGACACCCAGGCAAGAGTTGGTCATCTAATAAAGTGTCATCTATGGTTAAGTTGATAGATGTCTACCCGAAAACCTGTCTAATATTGGCATTATCTTTTTGGACATCATCCTAACTCACGTGTAACAACCTTGTAAAACCCTAGAAATCTATGGCATATTGAATCGCCTTTACCATAAAACGTCATTATGGATATTCATCTTTTTTTGAAATTCAATTTTAGATATTTTCCAAAATATTCTAAAGATTTTTGGAGGGGGCTTTAAAATGAACCCTAGAAAGAGTTATGATTGGGTTTCAAACTTGGATTTTAATGAACCCATTTTTTATACCCCTTTATGTAATTGCACTTTTGAATATTGTTGAGAAAATGAAGAATGTAAAGTGAAGAATGTATATCAACTATTATTTTGGCAAGAAAAATTATATCCATGGAATAGATTTGATACATGCGGGAATTTGATTCCAAAATTCAAATTTCCAACTTTCCATTTATGTCTTCATCTTATCTCCAAGATTAAATTTCATCCAATTGATGACCTTGATGCCATAAAAAATAAAAATAAAAAATTGAAAAGTTTGAATGGTAAATAAAATATACCTTTCACTCATATGGCCAACCATTAGAGGGCTCAATATAGATGATTGTTCATTTATCACCTATTTCCCACAATTACTTGAGCTCCAAATTAAAAGGTGGGGCTACAAATTACTACAAGAAGAAAGTAGTGTGGTTAGATTTTGAACCTTGAATCTATTAGATTTCTCCTTATTTATTTTGGCCCCTTTAAGCATAAATTTCAATCATATGAATAATGCAAACGAGATTAAGAAAATAAATTGGATCAATAGTATATATTATTTGGGTAGGAACAATCTCAACCATAGAATACGTGTGTTACATATAGGTCTTTAATTCCCAAATTTTAATTTCCATCTTTACATTTATGCCACCATCTTATCCAATAAATTAAACATTATCCAATCAATAACCTTGATGCCAAAATATTATAAATCCCATTTTATGGTAGTCATGTGTTGTCACCACTACACAACCCCTAGTACATGCCAAGGATGGTTTTCCTTATAGAAAATAAAATAATAGAAAACATTTATGGATGAAGGACATGGGTGTCATTTCTTCCCGAGTACAAAAAAGGAATAACGTTTATTGTATTCGGGTTTGTAGGATAAGACTATAAAATTTTATAGGATGTTATATTTAAAATGTGTTGAGTCCATTAGATTATGGAGCCATCGTGCCTAGAGTTTTATTTTAATCATTTCTGTCAAATGTATGGTTAAAGTATGGAGGAGGCTCAGGACCACCCAATACAATGTTCTTACATTCTTCAATCCACTACGATGAAGATTCATAAGTTTTAATGAGAAAAATTATTATGTTTGTGTTGGATTTTTTACATTAAAGAGACTACATCTCATCCACATCGACGCTAGTGATTGTGTGATTTTGTTCAAAAAAATTATAAAGCAAAATGAACATGATATGAGTGATATTTGATTCATCGATTTTTTTAAAAGAAAGTTGGGTATCTTAACCCCAAGGAAATATAATTTATCATTGGATAAGATAATTTTGTTTATTATTAGATTAAAACACTTTCTAATTTATAAATATTTAATATATTAATAATCTACCTATCACTCATATGTCTAACTATTGGAGGGACTCAATATGGTTGTTTGCACTTCTCCCACTTTCCTAAATTATTCAATCTTCAAACTAAAAAGGTGGGCTATAAAGTGCTACAAGAAGCTAGAATTATGGTTGGGGTACAATTCAAAACTTGAAACCTATTAGATATTCCCCATTTTTAATTTTGATCCCTTTAAACATAAATCACACTCACATGAAAAGTGCAAGAGAGATTAAGACAATACAATGAATCACATATAGCTGATATTATTTGGATAGGAACAATGTGAGTCATGGAATGGGTGTAGGATATATAGGTATTTAATTCACAACTTTTTATTTCCAACTTTTTATTCATGTATTCTTTTGATGTAACAAATTAAAAATTCTCCAATCGAAAACTTTGATGCCAAAAGAAATAACAAATCCCATTTTATGATAGTCACTCTGTTGCTACCACTAAACATCCCAAACTAAATGTTAAGGATGGTTTCCCTCACTAGAAAACTATAGATAGCTCTCATGGATGAAGGATGTGGGCACCATTTCTTCCATGGTTGTGAATGGGGAAAATTTTTTTGATGTATTTAGGTTTGTTGAAAAATAATGTCAAAGTGTTGAGGAAGTCATGTGCGAAGCCCATTTGGGCTCACCATGACACCATTAATTATGTGTGTAGGGCCTTTTGGTTATATTTTAATCAACTATATGGTTAAAATATGGAGCAAAGACTACCCAATACTAATTTCTCACATTACTCTATCCACTCGGGTGAAGATGTGTAAATTTTAATTTTAAATAATTATTCTAATCCGTGTTATATTTTATTATGTTAACGATAATGCATCTTATCCATTTTGGAAACTATTTATCATGTGGTTTTATTCATCCTTCATATCAAACGTATGAAAACACGAAGCAAGAAGTGTGGTTGGGTTTTGAACATTAAGCCTATTGGATTTCCCTTTTTACTTTGGCCACTTTTAGCACAAATTGCACTCACCTAAATAATGTAGCGGATATGAAGGTGATAATTTTGAGCACCGATAGAAAATATTATTTCAATATGAAAAATTTGATCCATGGATTAGGTGTGATATATGTAGGTATTTAATTCTCACCTTTTATTTCCCTTTTCCATTCATGTATTTATCTTATCTAACAAAGTAAATTTTGTCCAATCGAAATGTTTGATGTCATACAAAAATAAAATAGAAAAATATTAAATCCCATTTTATGTCATTGTTGATTGACAAACAACGCCATAGGACTATTGATAAGGGAACCCCTAATTGTTACCCCTGATAGCTAGAGAAAAAAACCCTAATTACAAATGTGCATGAAATCACTAAATTGGGATGTAAGTCCACTCCACATATTTGTATCTCTAAATTGTCCATGATATGCACAAGAAAACTCCCCTTAAATTTACATTTGTTATAACTACAAGAAAACATAAGGGCTGAAATTTAAAATAACTATTGACATTGAAAGTATTGATTCACCATTCCTTGTGTTTTGAGATATATCTTAAATATGTTTCCTCAATTATATGCACACCACACCCCCTTTCTCCTTCAAATGATTAACAAAAATGGAATGTGGTTATAGGAAATAATATTTTCACATTGGTTCCCCACAGCGATTTCCAAATTTTTACCCCTTGTTAAGTTTTTGTTATCACCAAAAACTAGTACCCTCTTATTTGCTTTAATGTATGGATGAGCAATCAATGGTTTTTGATGACATGGGATTTCTCCAAGTTGTGATACTTTCTACTTGAGAAAAACCTCCAAATAAGGTTGGTTCCTCTACCTAATCCTAATGATAAAATACTCCTAAGGAAGGGAATGCAACTATCTAACCCTATTCTATTAATCCAAGGGACTAGAGTGAGATAGAGATGTATAAAAAGGGAAATTCCAAGCTAAGGGGAGGTGATAACTCCAAGAAGAGGTGAGTATACTCTAATGAGGGGAAAGGGAGAAGGAAAATGGAGAAGGGAGATGCCAAATAGAGGTGACACAAACCAAAACTTCACTTACCATCTATTCTCCATGAAACACAAAAAGATGAACCTATAAGTGAGAAAATACATGCACAAAATATAACATCAAGAATGGAGAGGCAAGGAAATGCAACAAAACACAAGTCGGGGTTGAGAAACACCACAAAAATAAATATATTATTGCTTTCAAAGTATGCACATACCATTACATGTGAAGAATAAGGCACAAGAACACATTTCCAAGCTCAAATGAAGGTCTACAACTCACAAACTTCTTAGGAACAATTTTGATAGAGTTTCTTTATATTTTAGAACATCCCCTCCTCACAAATGAGAGATTTTACATTATATAGAAGATGAGAGAGAGAAAGAAAAGAGAGAAACTCTGATTTCCCTTTCAACCACCAGGAACATGCATTAATTTTTTGAAAACGGTATGTGCACCCTTACAATACTACTCCACAATGATACTTTACTTACAGGAGAAGGAATGGGCACCATACTTCATCAAATTTGGTTGTTAAGCTACCTATGGCTGCATCTTTTAATGTTGGAGACATTTTTTTATTTTTCACCCACCTACCCTCACCTAATTCAATATTTAAAATTTATATGGTGTATTCCATGTTGAGATCTTTCCAACGGTACCAATTTTGTCAAATTTGGAGCACCTAGGTTAATGATATGGCCATGTGGATTTCGGGGGATCAAGGAGGAACACGTGGTTCTCAATGTGACTCCATAGTCCATAATAATCATCATTGTGTACTTCTATTTGAGTGGATTGGATAATCAAGGAACTCATGGAACAAAAGAACTATTACCATTTTTCCACTCAAGCTCTCTTTTTTGTAGGAGTCATTGTTTTTTCATTACGAGAAGAGAATCGGATGTGAGGTGGAATTGTGGAACAATTCTACCCATTACCTTAGTGATCATAATCTCCAATTCTCCCAAAAATTCACCTCACCTCCTCGCTTGGTTTTGTTTCCCCGCACTTCATTCTTCACTTCACACTATTTGAAACTTTATCTCATGTGACTCCCTCTCGCTCGCCGGTTTAAATGGGCATGCAGGTAATGTAAGGCCCTGTGGAACCATTCTCTATGTTCTGTTAGTTCCCATATTTCCTCTCTCTCGCATCACACTTCTTACTCGCTCAAAATCCTTTGTTACGGCAAGAAGGATGATGTGGGGAAATTAAATCCTAACATAACCATTCCACCAATTCCTCAAACACCGATACATCCACACTACACTATTTTTTTATCCTACTGGCTAGAAGACTCATGTGAATAACTCATGACCCAGTGGAACTTTCCTCCACTGCTCATAAAACCCGTAATACACTCAAAAGACCAAAATTTCTTGATTTTTGATGAAGTATGGAAATGAGGAGATTTACAAGAAAGAAAGGAAGGTCCTAAACAATGGGTTTTCCCATTTTTGCTAGCTCATACCTTGTCCAAGTTCAAATGAATATGCAATCTATCAAAATGACCTAAAGAGGGTGTGATTGTGGATAACAATTTTATTATATTTTCTTATGTAATACATAACAATAAAAGCTACGTAATGTTAGGAAACTAGGAACTATTCTAATAAAGTAACTTCCAACCTTAATTGTACAAAATTATATTAGTGTATTGGTTCTTTCAATACATTTTAATCTTAAAATACATAAGAGAGGGTGTCTCACCATTTTTTTACCTTTTGAAATGATGAAATAGATAAGGGTAAGGGCCGAGGAATACTGTTAAATGTTGGTCGGTTGATGGTTGTTGCACGCATTCTAACTTCTTGATCCACATCTGAATGTGAGAGTTTCCTTTTGGCTAGGAGGAACTACCTATAACAGAAAACAAGAACACAAAAAGATAGTTAAATGATATATGATAGTGGATCGCATAAGCGATATGCTAGTTCCAGGAAGTGTGATACTTCCTAGACGACTGTCAATCCACTATTTAAAACAAGTTAATGTGAGAAGTAAACAAATTCCTACTATAGTTGATATGATTTAGGTATCTCATTCAAATATAATAAGCAAATCCAATCACAACAGGCTAGGCTATAGTTGGATCTGAGAGGTGAGGTGTCTATCAAGGTACTGGGACTAGTCAGGGTCAAATTCTAGGTTATTTAGGTCAATTGATAGGGTGATTGTTGGGTCTGTTCTTGGTCAAGGTGTAAAACATAGAGACAAACATCAGGCTAAATGTGATCGATGCTAGTTTAGGTAGAACCAATGACGGTTTTGGATAACCGATGTTGGTATGGTCGAGGTAAAAGAAACTCAAAATAGATTAAATGGAAGGGGTGATCTGAGGTCAAATAAAGTTTGGGTGAGTGAATGGGGAGGTCTATAGAGATCTTAGGTATGCTCAAAAGTATACAATGGTGAGGATAGGTGATTTGGTGATATGGGTGAAGGGATTTTTGAGTTCACAGGCAAGTGGGTGATGAAGCAATAAACATGCAAAGAATATATTAATAACAGGAGTAATAAAGATTTCCTAACTAAATTAACCATACTTGGTTAGGGCCATACTTACTTGTGTTAAGGATATGATGGTGAGTGATGGAGGTGGTTGAATAGAGAATACATGTATGTCCTATAGTGGTGCTTTCCCAGAGAGCTCCCATGAATAAAATGGCTCTAGGATTGATCCTGGTGATGGATTTGGATGTTTGGATGTGTAAAAGGATGCTTGTTTCTCTTGCATGCAGCTCTGGTCTCCTTCCTTGCTCTCAGAATGTGCCAACCTCGAAATAAGGTTACCAAAGGGAATAAAAGGTAACCGACGATGGTTCCGGGTTGACCGATGTCGGTTAGGTGGGATTCCCTAGGTTTACTAAAAATAGGAGAACATGGCAATTATTTTCTCGATGAGATATCTCTATTCATCCGGGCAAGAGCAGGAGTTACCTTTTCTTATGCGGGAATGTGGTTAGAGGGGATGTAGGATTTGATTTTTAGGGTTTAGTTAGGTCTTAGTTAGTTATGGCAACATACTAAGAATAGAGACTTAGGGTGAGGTGACGAGGTGAGGTGTCTAGGTGAGGTGAGGTGAGGTTTCTAGGTGAGGTGGTGGGGTGGGAATTATCCTAATTAGGATAATTAAATAATAAATATTATGAGGACATAGATTAATTTAATTAAATTAATATTATTGTAGGGTGCAAAGGGCCATGGTTAGGTGAGTGTGTTCAAGTTGATTATTTAACAAGGGGTTAAGGAGAGTGTGACCCAATTTTTTGTGTCTACGTTTTTCCCCTTTTTTTTGTATATCTTGTATTGGTAAGTGATGCCGACAAAAATAAGATGTGGTTGCCCCATGTGTGGGTGAAGGTGATCCCCCTCAAACTAGGAACTGATGTGGCAGAAGATAGAATCAATGAGTGGTTTGATAAAAGGTGAATGTGATGAAGAGGAAGGTGGAAAAAGGGGGTAAGGGGGTAAAGGTCTAATTGAGTAATCTAGGTAATAGGCCAAGGTCAAAGGTAGTAACAGTCAAACACACGCACACATATAAACTGTAGCACAGTACCAGGTTGAAGAGCATGCAAACTCTACATTATCTAAGGTCGATAGGTTTATCCAAACAAGGTTGAGGTGATTCCAGTATCCAAGGTATAGGATATGGTGTGGAAGCACTTCGTAGGTCAGGTGTAGGAACATTTAGGTATGTTCCGGTACACCAAAGGTTGGGTTAGGATAAACGGTCACACAGTAAAGAGGCAAGGTAAGTTCATTAGGTCAAACAACACGGGTTACAGTGTCACAAGGTATAGTGAGAACATGAGTTTATAGGTCAATAATAATGTTTTAGGTCTAAGTAGCTAGATCAAAACACGAGTAGGGCCGAGGTATGGGTAAAATAACAAGTCCCAAAACGTAATTAAGGATAAGTATAGGTAAGGTAAGCATGGAGGTTGGTTGCAATAAGGGTGGTTAAGGTCAAATGGTGGTTGGGTTAGTTAAGAGGGGTCTATAATGGGGAAAGGGTATGGGAAAGAATAGGATAGGTAATCGATATCGTCATCATATGTAACCGGTGATGGTCTAGGTATGCCGATCATGGTTTATTGGGGGAAGATGACTGATGTCGGTCTCAAGTATAACTAACCACGGTGAGCTAGGACACATGATCGATGTTGGTTTAGGTGTAATCGACGTTGGTCAGGTCGACATGGGTATATAAAAAGAAAAATCCGGTATAATAGGGATTCATTTGTACATTTTGGCTTTTGTGAAAATGACAGAGTGTTGAACAAGTTGTGTTTTTTTGGGAGAAAAGACAAGGGATGATATCTTGCTGAGGTGGAGGGATTCGGTTGGTTGGAGGAGTGAGGTAGATGGGTTCACGAGAATAAGGGGGTCCATTGTGATTGAGTGGAGGTCAAGAGGGATTGGATTTAGTGGTTGGACATGATAGAGGTAGGAGAGGGATCGGGTGGACCACCAGTGTAGTGGCCCAACGTGCCACCACGGAGATGGCAAAGTGTGATGAGGTAAGATTCAATATCTTGCATTAGTTTGGGAGGACGTAGATTTGGTATATATGTTAGGGAGGGAATATGAGCTTTTGGGGAAAAGAGGATTTGAATTTGGGAAGAAAAATTGGGTAAAATAGGAATGGGTAGAGGTGTGGTTAGGTGTACGAGGGGTGGGAAGGAGATGAGGGTAGAGTTAGGTAGGAATGGGTGAGAAGAAAGGAGTGTTTTAGGAACAAGGGGTTGGAGTGTCATGATTTCTACACGACGGTGACCGGTATTGGTCAAGGGTATCCGACACCGGTGGTGTCAAGTGTTCGGGTACGTCATAAATAAGGTGACCGATGTAGTTTGGGATAGACCGTAGTCGGTTAGAAGTAACCGGTACTAGTCATCATGTGGAGAAAAAGGGACCAAAACATCCCTAGGGTGTTTAGGTGGGATAGATAGTGGGAAAAGAAGATGTTGTTGATGAAAAAAAGAGCATGGGTAAGAGGTTGAAAGAGGTATGGTATAATTGATAGTGGGTTAGGGTTGAGGTGGGTAGATAGAATATGTGATAAGAAGGTAAGTTCATGAGGGTGTTAGGAAATAAGGGATAAAATATGTGGAATAATCCCTCACGAATCGCAAACAGAGAAACTAATATGCAGAAATTATTATAGATCTCAAATAAAATTGTAGAATAAAATAACACAACACAAAGAGACAATATTTAACGTGGTTCACCCAATTTGGGCTACGTCCACCAAGAATCACTTGCTCAGATTTTATTACAAGCCACCGCTCTCTCAATACAATACCCAGATCCATTTGGAGCTATGCTCAACAAACTCTACAGAATTCACACCCGAATTCAAAACACATCTGCAATACATTTGCTTGTACATCTATCATATGCATAAGACCATATAAATAGACAATTTCTTAAGTAGTTTTACAAAACCATGGGTATCAAAACCATGGGCAAAACCCGTCCCATAAACCTATGGGTCAAAAAACTCACCCATATGAGAAAAGCACGTTTCCCGATATTTCGGGTGTAATTTTTCGAGGCCAAAAATTTACGCCTAAAAAAAAAAAAAAGAGGTTGCCCCCAAACTCCCTCGCCGGGGCTCACGCCCACGGCCCGAACCCCAAATCCCATCGAGGATACATGAAAAAAAGTACTACAAGTACTCTTAGTGTGCTGAGTCCTCAACACTTTCACACATGAAAACAGGCTCCACAACCTAACAATCTCCCACTTGGAGACTAGTTTTCCTCTCGAGCAAGCTTCTCAACCCTTCACCAGCGATTTGCGTGAAGACCAACCAAAGCTAAACACAACTTTAGTTTTCCCTTGTGACCACCTTGGTCATCATGTCTCGTAGGATTCGCTAAGTATGAATCTTCTCCAACTTCAACTTCTCTTCCTCCAAAGCTATCCTGATGAAATGGTACCTTAACTGTATATGCTTTGTCCTAGAGTGGAAAGCAGAGTTCTTAGCTAGGTGTATAGCACTCTGACTATCACTATGTAGCTTACATTCCTCCTGCTTATGCCCCAACTCCTCAAGCAATTGTTGTAACCAAATCATCTCTTTACTTGCCTCTGTGGCAGCAACATACTCAGCCTCCGTGGTTGACAAAGCCACCAGCTTCTGTAGTCGTGAAATCCAACTCACTACTGTCCCACCTACAATGTAAATATAACCTGTCATGCTCCTCCTGCTGTCTACATCTCCAGCCATGTCTGAATCTACATAACCACGTAAAGTGGTGTTTGATCCACTATAGCACAAAACTGTCCCCATGGTCCCTCTCAAATACCAAAGGATCCACTTTACTGCTTGTCAATGCTCTTTACCTGGATCACTCATAAATCTACTCACAGCTCCCACTGCATGGGCAATATCAGGCCTAGTGCACACCATAGCATACATCAAACTGCCAACTGCTGATGAGTAAGGTACCTTGGACATTTGGTTCCTCTCCTGCTCTATCTTGGGACATTGCTCCTTTGATAACTTGAAATGGCCTACCAAAGGAGTCCCAACCGGTTTAGCATCCTGCATATTAAACCTCTCCAAGACCTTCTTAATGTACTCTTCCTGAGATAAAGTCAGCTTCTATTCCTTCCTATCCCGAGATATCCTCATACCAAGGATTTGTTTGGCTACACCCAAATCCTTCATAGCAAAGGATTCACTTAGCTGCTTCTTGAGTAATTTTATTTCCTGCATGTTTTTACCTGCAACCAAGCATGTCATCAACATACAAACACAGGATAATATAACTTCCATCCTCAAATTTCTTTGTATACACACAATGGTCAGAATGACATCTGATATAACCTTGCTCCATCATGAAGCTATCAAACTTCTTATACCATTGACGTGGAGCTTGTTTTGTGCCATACAAGCTCTTCTTCTTTTACACACCATCTCCTCTTTACCTTTGACTTCATATCCTTCTGGCTGCTACATATATAGCTCCTCCTCCAAATCACCATGGAGAAATGCAGTCTTTACATCTAACTATTCTAAGTGCAAGTCTTCTACTGCCACTATTCCAAGAACAATTCTGATAGAAGTCATTTTTACTACAGGAGAAAAAATCTCATCAAAATCTATACCTTTTTTCTGTGCAAACCCCTTGACCACCAACCGGGCCTTGTATCTTTTCTTGCCTCCTTCTTCCTCTTTGACTCTAAACACCCACTTATTCTGTAATGCTCTTTTTCCTTGGGTAGCTTTACCAAATCCCATGTCTGGTTCTCCATGAGAGCCTGATGCTCCTCATCCATGGCTTGCTCCCACTTCTTCCTAGCATCTACCTGCATTGCTTCATCAAAGCTCTCTGGTTCTCCACTATCAGTGAGTAATAAATAATAAAGAGAAGGAGAAAAACGTTTAGGTTCTCTTCTTACCCTAGAAGACCTCCTCAATATAGGAGTTTGGGGTTCCTGTTGAGGGGGTTCCTGAACTGATTCATGTGTCACTTTCCCATCCGGAAGATCCTCTACCGCTGCATATTCTTTCTTGGATTCTTCCTGTTTTCCTGCAACTGTTGCTTATACATGACTTTCTCATTAAAGACCACATCCCTAGATCGAATGATTTTCTTGTCCTTAATACTCCAACATTTATATCCAAAGTCATCACCACCATAACCAATGAAAGTACATTTTTGATTTAGCCTCTAGCTTAGTCCTATCATCCTTGTCTATGTGAACAAACACCTCACATCCAAAGACTCTAAGAAATGAATAATCAACTTTCTTACCATACCAAGCCTCCTCAGGTATGCCTCCATCCAAGGCACTTGAGGGTCCTCTGTTTATCAAGTACATAGTTGTGCTCACCACTTCTGCCCAAAAAGAAAGAGGCAGTCCTACATGTAACCTCATGCTCCTAACACGTTCCATTATTGTTCTGTTCATCCTTTCTGATACCCCATTCTAACTGCGGAGTTCTGGAACCATCTTTTGCCTATGGATTCCATTCTTAGAACAGTAATCATCAAATTCATTGCTGCAATACTCCCCTCCATTATTTGACCTAAGACATTTTAGCTTAAGACATGTTTCATTCTCTACCAAGGCTTTCCATTTAACAAAAGTGTCAAATACATCAGATTTTTTTCTAATACAATAAACCCAAACTTTCCTTGTTGCATCATCAATAAAAGTAACATAATAACTTGAACCCCCAAGAGATGATACAGTTGGCCCCCACACATCAGAATGCACTAGCTCTAACTTACTCTCTTTCTTTGTAGGTCCAACCTTGAGAAACCTTACTCACTTTTGTTTCCCATATATGCAGGTTTTCACAAAATTCTAAACCATTTTCTATATATCCAGAAAATTCTTCTTTATGATGTTCATGCCCTTATGGCTCATATGACCGAGCCTATAGTGCCATAATGTTGTATCTGCATCTGAAGCCACAAGATTACAATCATTAGTACTATCAGTGGTTAAATACAAGGTTCCAACCTTCTTACCTCTTTCCACCACAAGAGCACCCTTGGTAACCTTCCAAGAGTCTGCTGTAAATATCACAGTACAACCATCACTTCCCAACTGCCCTGCCGATATCAAATTTCATCTTAATGTAGGCACATGTCTGACATCCTTCAATAGCCAAGTATTCCCATTCTACATCTTAACCTGAATAGAACCTTTTCCAACTATGTTGCAAGGCTCATCATCACCAAGAAAAACATGCCCAAAATCTCCTTGAACATAATCAACAAAATAATGCCTATGTGGAGAAGCATGGAAAGAAGCCCCTAAATCTAAAACCCAAGATTCAGTAATATTGTGCAAAGAAAGAATCAAAGCATCTTGACATACATTACCCGTTGCCACATTTGCCTCCTTTTTTTCTTCCTGTTGTTTCTTCTTATCCCGAAGCTCCCAACAGTCCTTCTTTGCATGCCAGGCTTTCCACAATTCCAAGATACAATCTTGTTCTTAGATTTTGACCTTGCCCGATCTTTTGATTTTCCACGGTTTCCTCTATTCTTCTGTCTCCCTCTAGTTTCCATTGTCAAAGCATTCCTTGAAGTAGAAGATTCCCAGAGCTTTTTCTTCACATTTCCTCGCTTAGAATCACCCCTACAACATCCTCAAACTTCAACTTTGAGTTAGCTAGAACCAAGTTACTTACCGCCATTACCAGGCTATTCCAACTCTCAGGTAAAGAGCACATAATTAATAAAGCCCTAACTTCTTCATCAAATTCTATTGTAACCGAAGCTAGCATATTCACTACCGTATTGAAATCATTTAAATGATCTACTACTGAACTATTCTCAGACATCTTCATATTAAACAACTTTTTCATTAAAAATATCTTATTAGAGGTAGAGGGTTTTCATACAACTTCCTAATGCATCCATTAGATCTTTTGTAGTCTTTTCCTTTGAAACATTAAATAATACCGAAGATGCAAGACTCAATCGGATCGTTCCAAGTGCCTTTGATCCAACAAATCCCATTCCGCATCTACCATACTGAGGGTTTGTTCACCTTCTCAGACAACGGAGTATAAAGATCCTTCTGATAAAGGTAATCTTCCATCTGCATCTTCCAAAGACTAAAATTATGCCCATTGAATTTATCAACCCTAGATCTTCCATCATCTGCCATAGCTCCCACTCAAGCTAAAAACTTTCCTGTGATTCAACACTTCAACAAACCAAACTAGGCTCTAATACCAATTGTTAGGAAATAAGGGATAAAATATGTGGAATAATCCCTCACATAATCGCAACAGTAGAAACTAATATGCATAAATTATTACAGATCTCAAATAAAATTGTAGAATAAAATAACACAACACAAAGAGACTAGTATTTAACGTGGTTCACCCAATTTGGGCTACATCCACCAAGAATCACTTGCTCGATTTTATTACAAGCCACCACTCTCTCAATACAATACCTAGATCCGTTTGGAGCTATGCTCAACAAACTCTACAAAATTCACACCCGAATTCAAAACACATCTGCAATACATTTTCTTGTACATCTATCATATGCATAAGACCATATAAATAGACAACTACTTAAGCATTTTTACAAAACCGTGGGTATCAAAACCATGGGAAAAACCCATCCCATAAACCTATGGGTCAAAAAACTCACCCATATGAGAAAATCACGTTTCCCGAACCCCGGCGAGGATACATGAAAAGTGTACAGTACTCTTAGTGTAGAGTCTTCAACACTTTCACACATGAAAATAGGCTCCACAACCTAACAAGGGGAAAAAGAGGGAGGGTAATAGGTGTAGGTGAAGTGTTAAGAGTAATTGTGGGTATGATCAAGGTGTACTAATGTGATGTTTTGTTGGATACATGCAAGAGACCAGTTGCAGATGTGAGATAGGGTGCCACCCCTTCTCATGTGATTCACTTGAGGTGCAACAACTGAGGATTGGTAGTATGTTGCAGAGGTTAGCTTGATTGGGGTCGACGTTGTCGACATGTAGTCCAAAAGCCTAATTTGATGATTTGCCCTTGTCGACAGATGGGATTTAGAGACTAACACATTCCATCTACCAACGGTGAGATCACGGTCACCCAGAGGATGTGTATAGGATCCTGCGGTTATCAATATTAGGGACATAGTTATATTTGATCTCCTCAAAGGCATCTGGGGAGTTGATGCTGACAGTATTTGGTGAGGGTTTGGAAAAGATGAGGTTTCATAGCACCAACATGAGCTATGGAGAGATGTACTTGGCTCGTCCAAAGTAGACTAGGCTAGTAGTGTTGCTGATGGAGGTAGTCTGTTCTTTTACATTGCCAGATGCAGAGGGTGGGAGATTCCCACAATCCTTGATGGGGGTCTTGTATGATATGGTGGTGGAGAGGACCCATTTTACATGGGCACCAACATTCCTAGTGTAGCTATACAAGGAGTTATGGGCGTATGGGGCAACGAAGGTTCAACTTATGTTGCACTTTCCTACTTCATTGTTGGGCATATGAGCACATTGTGTGTGTGCACCCAGTTGGTATGCCCTGGGCTGATGCATTCAAGCCAGGTTTTGTTCAAGTGGGCTACAGGTGTAATGGGTGCCTGTTATTGGAGAGTGTCGAGTGAGTAGGGTGACACATGATGTCACCTACTATAAGCATTTACTAGAGGGGTTATCTGGCGTAGACATCATTTGGAGGCCCTATGTGGGTTATCCATCAAATGGCCAGATGGTTGTGGAGATAGATGGATTACAGCTACTCAGATGGATAGAGAGGGGACATGCCGGAGAGTACAAGATGATACCCATAGACAGGGTTAGACGATAGTTTGGGCTATCGCGGGATATACCTCCACCCTTCCCACAGTACAAGAGGGATGACGTGGAGATGTTGTTGCCTGCCTCTCCCCGGACGATAGTGCCTATAGGGTAAGAGGAGCATGTGAGAGACCGGCTGATCAATGATGCCGGGGTGACTGAAAGATATAGACAGTGGTGGGCTATACACCTATGAGAAGTACCACCGAGGCCGGCAGCAGATTTAGCCACCATCACTGTTCAGAGGGACACCCTACAGGGGTAGGTGGCTACCTTGATTACACAACTAGGGATGGTGCAGGGGCAATTGATAGGTGAAAAGGCACATGTGGCCACTTTATAGGAATAGGTGGCTAGTTTACATCCTCATATAGCACAGGGATAGGCACCCACATGGTGGTGATGGTGATGGGATACAGGTGGCCACCCTACAGGTGCATGTTACAGTTTTTAGGGCTAGTTGGCCACTACACGATGCACAAGTTCTGACTCTTGAGACATAATATATAGGCGAGGAGTGGGACAGGGTCCCTCAAGATAGGCACAGGAGGATAGGGTCAGAGGCCAATGGGGCCACCATAGACAATACCCGTAGCCAGATTACAGGATGCCCTAGGTGAGGTCAGGTATTATCAGGATATTTTGATGGTGGCAAGGATAGATTTTCTATCCTATGGAGAGTACAAGGCATAAGCGAGGCCTCGAGTGAGAGGACCAAGTCATATACCCATAGTGTGGAGAGAACACATGTGGGCAGTGAGCCTCGAGATAGGGTTAGGGTGAGGCCACTAGTTCACAGAGGCCAGTTCCATGTGTGTAGTACCAGCAGGGACCCAGCCATGACCCATGATGGGTGGTGAGATGTTAGCAGATGCCATACGTATAGGATCCGAGGAGGAGGAGGAGGAGACAAGTGAGACAGATATGGAGGATATCTAACAAGGTGATATCTAATAGTTGTATGTACCTCCTATTTTGTATAGTTATTTATTTTTTTTATATATACCGACTGCTACATGCATGTGCCAAGAGAGTGAGGATGTATATGAGAGTTGATTGTTTTGATTGATTTTGATCATATACCGCTTGTGCGAAGATGGTGAGGATGTACATGAGGGTTTTGATATTTTTGTATTCATTTGTATCTGTGTACATATGTATGTATACACAGACATCATGATTTATAGATGATGATATTTATACTATGGATGGTGTACTTGTTTTAATTTCCATTATTATTTGTGTATGTGATGGAAACTAGGTGAATTAAGTATGATGGAGTGGAGTCGTGTAGGCATGATGGAGTCAGGTCATAGGCATGGATGGAGTCAGGTCATAGGCATGGATTGAGTCAGGTCATAGGCATGGATTGAGTCAGGTTTAGGCATGGATTGAGTCAAGTTGACTTAGGTATGGTTGAGTTTAGGTTGGTTTAGGTATGGTTGAGTTGAGGTTGGTTGAGTTTTTAATTCATTAATTTGTGTAATTAATGATGATTTGGATCATGTTAAGATGTTTTGTAGTAAAATGCATGATAATGGTAAAGAAATGGTAGACAAGATGAAATGAATGTATGAGTGATGATGGTAAAGATGTGAAGCAATTGTTGTTTGTTTGGTTTAATTTCCAATTATTGATATAAAAAGGAAACTAACTAGGGTAGAATGTGACTAGGAAAGGGGAGAGGGAATTGGTTAGGGTAGAGAGTGGCTGAGCTAACCTCCAAGGGCCCCATGCCCTCGAGAGTTACCTACATAGTCCCGGTGAAAAGGGACCTCGAGCGATGTAGTTCTCCCATAAGCTAGGGAAGATTAGGGTGAAATAGTGGAATATTCGATAGGTGTTAGGCATGGGTGATGTAGGTCATAGGCATGATTGAGTTTAGGTTGTAGGTATGGTTGATTGATTTTTAAATACATGTGCCGAGGATCGGTCTGTATAGGATAATCAATAGGTAATGAGGAAGGTGAATGGTAAGAGGTGGTAAAAGAGTTGCTTAATTGATAAGAACCCTAATGAGTCTACCATACCCTAGATGGGCTTATGAACGTAAGACCCTACAGGCCTTGCATAATGGACTATTTTAAGGGTGAAGAAAAGTCACATGATCATGAAATGTCACATTTGTGGCAAGTCCCTTGAGTAATGAGGAATTTAGGTGAAAAAAGACAAGGAGGTGAGAATGAGAGGTTTAGTGTAACTTAGTGTACATGACGACGTGTATTTTGGAACAAGAAACCCAGAATCCAAAATAGGCAAGTCCATGATGAAAATTTCATCTTTTTCTTGATTTGTTTGTTTTTAATAGACTGATCGATGTGGGAAGTCTATATGGGATGAATATATTATCTCCTTGAGGTCTTCGTGAATTTGATCGATGTGGGAAGCTTCTGAATATTTATTATATTTTTGTAATGACCATATATAGTTGTCCTTGAGGGAGAAGTCTATTGATAGTGGTAGAATATGGAGAAGAGATGTCCCTTTTGAGGGAGTCATCTTTTGCTGGAAGTTTGACTCAAGGAGTTGTATCCCTTTTTTTTTTTAGATGTTTAAGTCATGGACAAGATTATAGAGGATGATTAGGTTCTTGTTTTAGAAGACAAGATCATAGTACACAAAGATTAACTATGAAAGAGGTGGTTTTGAGTGATGAATGACCATGGGATTCCATCTTGAAGAAGATGAAAAGTATCCATGAGAATCATGTTATGAGCAGAGCCGTGGTACTCATATTGAAGACAAGGCTAAAAGGTGACGGGTAATCACATGATTCTTGTTTAGTCGTGGATCCTCAAAATGGGTAATAATGGAAGGTGAACAACGCTCAAGGGATGAGTGATCAATTGACAGAAAGTGATATAGGACTTGATATCAACAATAAAATGGTCAAAGATGCAAGGCATTAAGGGGCTCAAGTTGGGTTTACCTTTGAAGAAAAATGATAAGCACCTGATCCATAGGCATGGGTGACGATATAGGGTCCAAGCCAATTAGGAGAAAATTTTCCCCATTTACTTTTCTCCTCTTTGGTTACATGTTGATTTTCCTTCAGGATGAGGTCACAACTTGAAAGGTTCATTCGTGAACACATTTTCATAGGCACGTTTGATACATTTTTGGTAGATTTGGAGATGGTCAAGGTGTTGAGATGACATTCATCTAATAATTCAAGTTGTGCCAAATGATCTGGTGAAAGTCATCATCGTTGAGCATGTCTTGTAGTGAGATGTGGAGGGATGGAATCTAGACTTGAGAGGTAAGATAACCTTAGTACCGTAGACCAGAGAAAAGGGGGTGGCAGTAGTCGAAGTGTGAATACTAGTGCGGTAAGCCCACAAGGTGAAAGGAATGTGTGTATGCCAATCCTTCCCAGTATCATTGACCACCTTCATAAGAATTTTGTTCAAGGTTTTATTGGTTGATTCGGCTTGACCATTGTTGGTTTTGGGTAATAAGGTGATGAGAAACTGAGTTGGATGCCAAAAGCATCACATAGTTTGCGTAGGGTTTTGTTTTTGAATTGTTTTCCGTTATCCGTGATAATGTGGTGAGGGACACCAAAGTGATAGATGATGTGATGGTTGATGAATTCACATATTTTCTGGCTTTGGTGGAAATGAGGGGAATGGATTCTACCCATTTAGTGTAATATTTAGTAGTGGTTATGATCCATTGGTGGCATTGTGAAGAATGGGGGTTGATCTCACGACAAGATCCAAACCCCATTGAGAGAAAGGCCAAAGGTCTCGCGTGACCTGTAAGGCATGACTAGGGGTGTGATGGAGATTAGCATGTTGCTGGAATTTTATGTAGTGTTTGACATAATCACAATAGTCACGGTTTAGGGTTGGCCAGTAATAGCCTAGGTGAAGAATGTTTTGTGATAGTGAGACCACTAAAGTGGCCTCCACAAATCCCATCGTGGACTTCCTTAATGGTGTAAGGAATTTAGAACTGGTAAGGCATTGCAAGAGAATGTTGTGAAACCACATTTGTATAGAAGACCACCCATGATGACATAACGTGAGACACTTTTAAGAAAGGCACATTGTCCATTATGAGTGAGATCGGTGGGTAAAATGGAGAGGAAAGATAGTATGTGTATTGCTTATACCAAAGGTCACTTGGGTCAGGAGCAAGTCGGTTCCGATAGAGTAAACTTCATGAGGAAAATAAGAGGGTGATTGTAGTCTTTGTATGGTGACAAAGATTTTAGAGTCAGTGGGTGGAAGTAGGTATCGAGAAGCCAAGAGGCCATGGTATCTACAAATTTATTGGTAGAATGTGGGGTGGTTTGAAGGGCGTAATAGTTGAAGGTGGTCAAAAGTATGTCCACATGATGCTTATACTTTTGAAGTATCTCATTATGACACTGGTATATACCATTGACTTGGTTTATGACCAATTGAGAATCACCAAAGATGTTGATTGACTTAACATCTAAGGCATAAGCACCTGGAGACCCAATATGAGTGCTTCGTATTCAACAATATTGTTTGTACAATAAAAATCAAGTTTGAAAGACAAAGGCATAGGTTCACCATCAAGTGGAATGAGGATAACACCAGCCCCCACCCCCCATGCGACACTTGGAGCCATCGAAGAAGAGTGTCATTTGGTAAGCGGGTTCATCCAGGGAAAGGGTAGTAATAGACTCATCTGGAAAGTCAAAGTTAGAGGGTTGATCCCCAGAAATGGGTGCATCGGCCAATTGGTTGGTGATAGTTTGGCCTTTGATGGAATTTTTGATGGATGAATTTGAGGTCGAGGTCAGCCAGAAGCATAAGCCAGTGTGTGGCACGTTGATTTTGATAAGGTTTGGCATACATGTAGTGTAATGGGTTAGTATTAGTAATGATGAAGGTTTTGTGGTTGAGTAGGTAATGGCGGAGTTTGGTGGTGATGAAAACTAAGGCTAGGAAAAGTTTTTTGGCATGGGTATATCTAGTTTTTTGTAGTCAAGAAGGGCAACTTATGTAATAAACCACTTTCTCTCGGTGTTGGTCATCATGATGAGTGAGCATGACACCTAGAGAATGGTCAGTGGTGGAAATATATAGGTAGAAGGGCTGGTCATCCTTAGGAGGAATGAGCATTGGTGGTTGAAGTAGGTATTGTTTCAAGGCTTTGAAGGCTTTATGGCAGTCATCATCCCATTTGAATGAAACATCTTTCTTGAGAAGATGATGGAATGGTTGATAGTGGTCAAAAATTTGGGAGATAAAATGATGAATTGATTACAATTTTCCTTGTAGGCTGCGAAGTTGATGGAGATTAGTGGGTGGTGGAATTTCAAGGATAGCCTTGACTTTAGCAGGATCGACTTCTATGCCATGCAAAGAAATGATGAAACCTAGAGTTTTCAGAAAGTACCATAAAGATGCATTTTTTTGGTTGAAGATGAACACAATATTTGATGAGGTGGTCAAAGATGACTTTAAGAATGGGTAGGTGTTGGTTGATGTTTGGATTTGGAAAGCAAGATCATCTACATAATCCTCAATATGTGATGCATGATGTCATGGAAGATGTAAGTCATGGCCCGCTGATATGTAGCACCAGCATTTTTTGAGACCAAAGGGCATGACTCGATAGTAGAAAGTCCCCAAGGGGTGATGAAGGTAGTCTTGTGTTGATCCTCGGGAGCTAGTAATATTTGATTGTAGCTCGAGAAACCATCCATGAGTGATAACATTTCATGGCAGCAAGTGAGATCAACTAGTTGGTCAATGCCTAGTAGTGGGAAATCATCTTTGGGATAGGTGAGGTTGAGGTCATGGAAATCCATGCAAATGTGGAGTCCCCCTATCACTTTGTGATAGGAATGATGTTAGAAATCCATTGGGGATAATCAATGGGTAGAATGAAGGAAACCGAGAGAAGGCATTGAAGCTCTTCTTTGACTAGAAGAGCAATGCGAGGATGCATTTTTTACGTAGCTTTTGTTTGATAGGTTTGGCATCAAGAATGGTCATGATATTGTGAACCATGATTTTAGGATCGATACTAGGCATATCGGCATAGGACCAAGCAAATGTGTTGCTATGGTCCCGAAGGAAAGAGGTGAAGGCTTCTATTTAGTAGTGTCTAAAGATTGGCCGATCTTTAGAATGTGTGGGTCATCTTGAGTATTAATGTTGATTTTGATGGTCGATTCATTCAACATGGTTTGTGTCTCAGAGGGTAATGACCGGTGAATATAAGAGTCTTTGCACCAAGGTAGGTGAGGATGGACTCATCATCCTGACATTGAATGATGTTAATTGAAGGTGTATCATCATCGATCATGTCAGGATATAGGAATGGGAGAGAAGAGGGAGCCTCACCATCACGTTGATAGGTCAGTGGTCCCAAGGAAATGGTGTTTATGAAAAAAAAAAAGTTAGGAGGTATAGATTTAGGATCTATGGACTCTCGTGGGTGAGGATGGTAATGTGGGTGAATGAGAGGGGGAAGATTTCTCATCCTGAATAAGGTCGATGTGAACCTTCTTAGAAGATGGAGTGTCAAAACCAATGCCACTATGGTCATTGTGTTTATGAGAGGTACAGAGAGATGACAGTGTGGTGGCCTTGTTCATAAAAAAATGAAGCCAAATCCTTTCCACACACACCGGTGGAGGAAAGTGTGAGAAAATGATGGTTAGTGAGGGAGTGTAGGTCGGTGGAAAATGGTTGGGTTTGGGATGGAGGTTTGGGTTTATAGGTGGCCATATCAAGTCCCCCATATGTTAGATTGGTGTGAAGGTGGGGAGGGCCATAAGGAAAATGTCACCAATGTGAATGTCATAATTGGGGTGTTGACGCAGATTCCATACTCTTGTGGGGTGAGGAAGGTATCGATATTGTATAGGTGGTATTCCCCCAGAGTGAGGCATTGAAAAACACCTTCTAAGGGATCAAGTAGTTGGTATGTGGGTAGTGGGTATAGATGGCTCGCTAGATGAAGGGGAAGTAGGGGCGCTAGTGGTAGAGGCTATACTACGTATGTAGGGTAGGGATAGCGAGGTTAGACATGAAAAAGTAGTAGTAATTTTTGGTGGATGGGCTCGTGGGTGGAGGTGAAGTGGTTTTGGTGGTGGATGATGCCTTGGTAGTATAAGCACATCATTGGGTGATATAGCATGTTATAGGTCTTGAAAGGTGAGGGGTCAGTAGGGATGGTGTAATTATGTCCCTCGTGTTCAAATTTGAGGCATCGATGTAACGTCGAAGGGACACAACCCATAAGCATGAATCCAAGGTCGAGCCAAAGTAGCAAGTTATACTGGAACTCCCCTTCTAGGACATAGAAAAGTTTCGGGATGGTGCGGGGACCTACGCGGACATGGAGAACAATGGTACCTAGTGTAGAGGTCATGGCATCATTGAAGGAATGCAACATAATGGGGTTACTATGCATGTAATGGAAGGTATTTGCATTTGGGTATGCATGGGAGGAGATGATGTTAATGTTAGCACCACCATCGATCATAACACATCGTATGTGTATATTATCGATAAAGATGGAGATGAAAAGAGTGGGGTCGGGGTCATCGGACTAGAAGGGAGTGATCTCTTCATCTACAAAAAAGCGAGGGTGGCCACTTGGTGAGTGGGTGAAGGTGTAGAGGAAGGTGAAGACCTAGTGAGAGAGGCTACGTGGTGAGGGGTAATGATGGAGGCTATGGGTGTGGGGTCATTTGGTAAGACTTTGATAGATTGAAGGACCTCCATGAGGGCTTGATGATGTGACTCGAGGTCTGGATGAGGTCATATAAAGACATTTTGAGGGGGGATTGGTGTAGTTGTTTTAGCATTGTATGATGTGTGACCCCATCGGAAATGGGATATGTAGGACCACGAATGATGACTTTGGGTGTGGGTGTGAGATGGTATATTGGGTACAGGGTTGGTTGATGGGCCACTTGCTTTTTCTCTTGCCCTTGTCTTCTTTACGAGCATGGGTGGTAATGTTGATCATGTTAATCTGAGGGGAGTTGGATGAGAGAGGGTGTGTCATGGAAGGTATAGTGGCAAGAGGAAAAACCTAGTGGTGGATATGAGCCTTGTGAGATGAGTAGGGTGCATTGGCATTTGGGTGGTGGTTTGGCCAACTCTCTTATGTGAACCATGTTAATTTTGAATCTCGGGGATGGATCTAAGAGTTGTGGGGGTGGAGATTTTGGTGTTGAGTAGGAAATGAGGGAAGATCTGTGGAAATTGGTGAAGGTGAAATGGGGTCCTCATCAAGAAGATCATCATCGTCAAAGTTTTCTTCAGGAGGACATAATTGGACAAGAGTGGTTTTCAAAGCCTTATAGTTCTCTACATCGTGTCCTGGCACATGATGGTAGGCACAAATTTTGGTTTCATCAAACCCTTTTGGTTTGGGTTTGAGTGGGTCGTAAGGTCTAAGAGGTGGTAATGTGATGATAGAAGTTTTGAGGAGGTTGGTTAGGATTTTGGCGTAGGATCCTACTAATGGATCACAATGGGAGGTGAATGTGGGTTTGGGTATAGTGTGTGGCTGATTGTGGAGGAAGAGTCTTTAAAGAGGGGGAGTAGGTTGGGCTACTAGTTTGGTGTGTGGTGTGGTCTTAGGTGTTGGTTCGTATCTGCTTGGGTAGGGGCATGGTAGATGAACTAGCAATAGAAGGTGTGGTTGGTTTAACTACCTTATTGGAGGGTAGTGGATTTTTAGCTTTAGGTTGCATCTTTTTGGGTAAAGGTGATATGGGTGCATGAGATGTGGAGGAAAAGTGGATGGTGGAAGAGGGGGGTTACCCATGGGGGTAACCGAGGTGTTGTGGAGGTAGGTGGTGTGGGTTGGGTAGGAGGCGTGAGTGAAAGAGAAGGAAGTGTCATGGGTAGTGAAGAAGTTATTGATGGTATTGGAGGTATGGGTGGTAAGAAGGTTATGGGTGAGGGTGGAGGTTGTGTGGGTCGCTTGGGTATATTAGAGGTCTGTGATGGGGAAATGGGTTGTTGCGTTCTTGGTTTACCGGTGGATGGGGTTTTTTGGCCAGGGTCGAGGGGTGAGGTCCTAGGATGGACGGAAAGGGTGAAGGTGATAAGGGTGTGGTTGGTGAGGTTGGGGTATGAGATCTAGGAGATTGGATCTTCTTTTTAGGGGTCGGGTTAAGTTTGGTGTTAGTTTTGGAAGATGTAGCTAAATCTAATTTGATGGGTGGGTGAGTAAGGCTAGTTGTTGGTATGACCCCTAAGGTAGTGATAGGTTTAGGCAAGGGAGATGATATAGGCATGGGTTTGGGTGTAGATGCATGTTGGGTTATGGGAAGAGGTGTGAGTTGAGCCATGAGTGGTGTCATGGGAGGTATTGTGATAGTTGTGGTTGTGTTTGGTTTGGTTGGTGAAACACTTTTGGATAGATAGTGGAGGTGTCAGTGAGTGACAAGTTGCATTTGTGTTGAAATAGGAAGTAGAAGATGCCCCCAAAGTAAGGCTCTATCGACATAGTCAGGTGATTGGCCAAGTGTGAGAATGGTATTATTGTAAGTAAGCGGAGCCAATGTGGACCGAGTGGAAATCCCCATAAAATGTGTTTGAGATATAGGAAATGGCTAGCCTCGGACTCTGTGGGTAAGAGAGCTGAAAGTAGATCAATGGGATCTTGAAGGTCTAATGGTGAATGGTCATCTACAGGTGGTGGTACTTCTATAGTATCCTCCATGGGTAGAGGAGAGGATGGGCCAGCCGAAGTGGGCTCTCCTTGTGTTGGTGTAGGTGGTGGACCTGCATCTTCTATGAGTAGGAGAGGTGCCACTGACAACTGCTTGGAATTTTGAGGGGTCAAAGGTGGTGTGTTGATTATAGGCTCTTTCATGGGTGAAGGAGAAGATGAAGGGGGTTCCTCTGTGGGTAGAGGAGTAGATGAAATAGGTTTTGGTGTAGGTAGGGGAGTGCGGGCTAAGATTTCATCTATGGAAGGAACATGAGGCAATTGGGAAGCAAATTGGTATATCATTGAAAATAGTGTGGACCTCACGGACATTGCTATCATTGTTTGAGGTATCACCACTTGGTTGGAAGATGGGGCATGATTAGGGAATGGCTTCTTGAAGATGTGTAGGTTTTGGTTAGTGGGTGCATTGGGCTATCCAAGACTAGATCTCCATTGTCTATCATTTCTTGGATGATATTTTTGAAGGTGATGTAGTTATTGTCATTGTGACCTTTGACATGATGATAGTTACAAAAGTCATGTTCCTTATACCATAGGCATGGGTCACTCGGGGTGAAACTAGTATGTGGTTTTATAGGTGGAAGGGTAATGGCACCAGCCTTTAACAAGATTTTCCAAAATGGAAGAATAAGATTCTCTAGGAAGTGTACTTTCATTGTTCTCATCTGAACTGGAAAGCTTGGATAGGAGAGAGATTAGAAGGGGGTTTGGATGGGTTTGATTGATGAGGGGGACCAGCTTTGAGAACTACGGCATTAGCAGACCCTTTGGGCTTTGAATAGTTTTTTTGGGTTTTGAAGATGAAGAAGTATCATTTGATTTGAACGTGATGTTCTTGTTATGAAGTTGAATCTTCTTTTCTTGATAGCATGAATTTCAATTTCCGTGCCATGGTGAATGCCTCGTCGAAAGTGTGAAAATTTTACACTGTAGGGTTGGTGAGATGTGTCTAGCACATGCCCGAGTAAATAGTTCTATAAGCTTGGTTTGAGGTAATTGGAATGTGAGTTGGTTAATGAGGTTGTTGCCCGATGAGTGATGAAGTCAGTGATAGACTCATCATCATATTGTCGTGTGGAATAAAGATCTATCATGGTAACCTTCTTAACAATGTTGATGGAGAAGTGATCTAGGAAGGCTTGGGCTACTTGATTGAATGAGTAAATGGAGTGTCTTGGTAGTCCACTATACCAATCCAATGTAGGTCTTGTTAGGGACATTGGGAAAGTCCTCAAAAGTAAAGCGTCATCATGGGAAATCAGGTAACACCCATGTTTAAAGGACCACAAAATGTTGTTGTGGATCTTCTTTGCTATTGAAGTGGTTGAATTTTGGCATCTCCCAATGTACGGGGTATGGTTGAATAGGAATGGATGGGTGAATAGGCTCATTACAAATTTCATCATAGGTGAGGGAATTACGTGAGCTAGAAACGATGCTTCTAGTGTCTACATCTTTTCCATCATCAACTTGATGAGGTCATTGGTAGGTTGTGATGGAGGGACACCTCTGTGGCATAAGGAGGTGGATATTGAACCTGATAGGGAGGTTGAGAATAAGGAACCGACATAGAAGGTACATATCTAGAATGGGTGACAGAAGAGATGAGATAGGGGTTGTTGATAGTAGGTGTATGTAGGTGGGATGGTTTTCGTGACTCTAGTAGTGATTGGGGGTAGTGTTTGTGGGATGGAGAGGATGAGATTTTGGAATGGAGTAGGGGTCACTGACACCATGGGGGTTGTGTTGCAATGGGTATTTGTGAGACAATGGGTGTGGATTGTGCTATGGTCTAGGTGGTGGATGAGGGGACAATAGATACGATAGGTGTGAGGGAAACTGTAGATGCAGCGGTCATGGCGGGTATGGGTCCTAGCTACTGAAACTACCAGGGGTGAAGTAGGTGAGGGTAATGCCACATTATTAGGGGCTGATGTAGTAGTAGGAATAAGGGTAGGAGAGATTGATATAGGCATGTCGTATATCAACTGACCAGAGGAGTCTCGGGTGGAAGAGTGGGAAAGGTAGAACTGTAAGGCCATGGGATTCTGATCAAGGAGTCGTGTGAAAAACTCTTCATCTGCAAAGCAAATGGTGGTAGGTAAGGTTGGATCCATGGGTGATAGGATGAGGAAGCGGTGAGGGACTAGGTGGGAGTGGTTGATGACTAGCATGGAATATGAGGGTGTTAGTCTGGCTGCGAGTCAGCACCATGTGAACAAGTGTTGACTTGGTAAGACTATTATTCTATAGATGACACAAAAATAGTAAAAATAGAGAATAATGGGGTCCGGGAGGTGAATTTGGTCAATGTCTAGATTTTGAAAAATCAAACACAAGCAACCGATGATGGTCAGGTTGACTGATGATGGTTATGGGAAAACCGATGATGGTCAAGGATGATTGATGATGGTTGGGACAACACCGATGATGGTTTCTAAAACCGATACCGGTCACTATGGAAGAAACCAGTCTAAAAAAAATGAAGTGGGAATGTTGGATTTGTACTGGTGAAACTATGTATGATAGTAAATATCAATAGGGAGAAATATGATGATGCCTGAGGGCTAGAAACAAAATAAAAAGTAGTGATGAAAGCTATTCTAGGTAAAGTAACTAGAAAGCAAAAGCCGACACGGTTAGGGTTTAACCGATGATGGTCAGATGTGAACCGGTGATGGTCGCTGGACCGAACGTCGGTGACTGTGAAATTAGAAAGAAATGAAGAAAATTGGTTTTGTGAATTAAATTAAGTGAAGAATCAAACCGAAGCCTGAGAATGAGGAGATGGGGCCCTGACACACTCAAAAAAGTTAGAATACTCAACTATGATGGTGGAGTGTGTAAGGAAGAAGAAAAATGGAGATTCGTAGTCTCACACCTCAAAACACAAGCCAAGAAGAATGCTAAGAAAAAGCATGATCCTAACAGTGATTTTCTTATGTTTGTTTAGCTTATGCTATTTAGGACTGATTGTGTGTATTTAGAACATAAATTTTTGGTTGGGAAGGCATCCTATGAAGAAGGATATCTAAAAGGAGAGGTTTCAGGTATGTTATGGGGGGCGGGCCGTCCTCTGAGATGATGACTCGATAGAGGCAACGAGCTAGGGAGTACTACAACCGGATCATGTGATCATTGACAGATGTTCCGGGTAAGATGTTGTTTAAGAAAGATGTGTATATTTGATTTTGTGTAAGTTTGGTAAGAGAGAGAGAGAAAAATGTGCTTCTATGATTCTTTGTGTCAACCATCAGTTGGGCATGACTTCCAGCATATAGGTTGCCCTCGAGTTTTAATGTGAGCTAATAATGCAACAAATAGAATGCAATGCAAGTGTTTTAAACCCAAATCAAAGTGTGATATTTGATGTAGCAAGAGATGAATAGGAAGAGGGATGCTCTTTCACTAATGTAATGCAAAAGAAAGGAAGATGTGTTCTTTTTAAAGCACCAAAAACATGATTGTTTTTAGACAATAGAAAGAAGGAGAATGATTCCAAAGAAGAAAAATTAATGTGGAAGCTTTTGAAGGGAAACAAACACACAAATTTCACCTAGGAATGAATAAATGCAAAAGAACCCCTGATGGGTCCCACCGAAGTGTGCCAAAATGTTTCACCATTTTCTTTACCTTTTGAAATGACAAAACAGATAAGGGTAAGGCCAAGGAGGAATACCTATTAAATGTTGGTTGGTTGATGGTTGTTGCACGCACATTCTGACTTCTTGATCCACATAGCTGAATGTGAGAGCTTCCTTTTGGCTAGGAGGAACTACCTGTAATAGAAAACAAGACCACAAAAGATAGTTAAATGATATATGACAGTGGACTTGCCTAGCGTATGCTAGTTCGGAAGTGTGATACTTCCTAGATGGTTGTCAATCCACTATTTAAAACAAGTTAATGTGAGAAATAAAAAAGTCCTACTATAGTTGATATGATTTAGGTATCTCATTCAAATACAATAAGCAAATCCAATCACAACAGGCTAGGCTATAGTTGGATCTGAGAGGTGAGGTGTCTGTCAAGGTTTGGGACTAGTCAGGGAGTCGATTCTAGGTTATTTAGGTCAAGCTGGTAGGGTGATTATTGGGTTGTTCTTGGTCAAGTGTAAAACATAGAGAATGAACATCAGCTAAATGTGACCGATGTTGGTTTAGGTAGAACCGATGATGGTTGTGGATAACCGGCGTCGGTATGGTCGAGGTAAAAGAAACTCAAAATAGATTAAATGGCAAGGGGTGATATGAGGTCAAATAAAGTTTGGGAGAGTGAATGGGGAGGTATGTAGAGATCTTAGGTATGCTTATAAGTATACAACAGGTGAGGATAGGTGATTTGGTGATATGGGTGAAGGGATTTTGAGTTCACAGGCAAGTGGGTGATGAAGCAATAAGCATGCAAAGAATAGATTAATAACAAGGAGTAATAAAGATTACTAACTTGAAATAAACCATACTGGTTAGGGCCATACTTACTGTGTTAAGGATCTGATGGTTGAGTGGTGGAGGTGGTTGATCAGAGAATACATGTATGGTCTATAGTGGTGCTTTCTGGAGTGCTCCCGTGAATACAATGGCTCTATGATTGATCTCTGGTGATGGCTCTGGATGTCTAGATGCGTAAAAGGATGCTTGTTTCACTTGCATACAGCTTTGGTCTCCTTTTTTTCTCTCAAGAATGTGCCAACCTTGAAATAAGGTTACTAAAGGGAATAAAAGGTAACCAACGATGGTTAGGTTGACCGGCGTCGGTTCAGGGGTGACCAGTGTCGGATTAGGGGGATTCCCTAGGTTTACTAAAAATGGGAGATCATGGCAATGATTTCCACCAAATCTCTCTATTCATCCGGGAAAGAGCGGGAGTTACCTTTTCTTATGTGGGAATGTGGTTAGAGGGGATGTAGGCTTTGATTTTTAGGGTTTAGTTAGGTCTTAGTTAGTTATGGCAACATACTAAGAATAGATTTAGGGTGAGGTGGCTAGGTGAGGTGTCTAGGTGAGGTGGTGGGTGGGAATTATCTTAATTAGGATAATTAAATAATAAATATTGTGAGGACATGGATTAATTTAATTAAATTAATATTAAGTGTGGGGTGTAAGAGGGCCATGGTTAGGTGAGTGTGTTCAAGTTGGGTTAGAGAATCGAGAGTGTAGAGCACGGAGATACGTCATTGTTAAAACTATAAATTAAAATTATTCTAGTGTAGAAAAATGAATGGTCTATTCATAATGTATAATTTCATCTTGCCACTTTTATATGGTCTTGAACATATTCATAATGGGGTTCTCTACAAAAAAATTGTCTTTTGGTGTCCTAGAAGTGCACTCCGTATCAAACCCTATTTTTGTAGAACCTCGATATCATCTATAATTATTTAAACCACTCTAAAACCCTAACCTAGGCGAGAATGCCCTACATGAAGGTTAGTGTTTTTTCTTGTTGCATGCCATGCACTTCCTACATCAGCACTAATTTAAAGATGCCTTACCCACACATAGTTCTCTACCTATCATGTAGTGTCTATATGAATGCATATAGTGTATAACTTGAACCTTTTTATTGTACTTGATTAGATTGTGCTCTTGATAAGACTTGGAAATGGGGACTTGGTGTGATTAGATGCGAGGAAGATAAATTGCTTCACCTATTTTAGTGTTTTATAACTACGGTAGTGGCTACCCTAATGGATGTGCATTGGATTTCAGCATATTTGGGGAGAGTTAAGTTCCTTTTATGCTTGTATTTGTAATGAGATCTCATGAGATTTTAGGTTATAAAATGATGTGAGTTTTATTTTCTTATATAAGGTTCTGAAATTAATTTATTGTGATAACGATTCCCAGGTAGAATTACATCGTCTTCTACTTTCCAACCTCATTACGTCGTCTTCTAGAATAATGACATAGGTCTAAATCCAAATCCTCCATTCATGATATGCCCGCCTCCAAGCCTACTTCCTCTCTTGAGTCATCTTCTTCTGTCAATCAATCTTCCCCTCTTATCGGACCTATTTCTTCTATTCATCCTTTTATGTACAAAGAACAACAAATTATACTAATTGATTTCTCTCATAATGAAGAAACAATTATACTACACGATGATATCCCTTTAGAGGATTGTAAATAAGGATTCTTTCTATAACTCGATACGCTCGTGTATTGGGGAAAAGAAGTTGATTCCTTTTATCAAAACATAGAGGAAAATCCTAAAGTCATGGAACTTGATTCTTCTTCTTCTATTCCATCTTCACCTTCTTCTGAGCATGATGAGATGTCAAGGTCTAGCATTGATCCATGGCCTATCTTCTCATTACCAAATCATTCCTTATCTATCATCATTCCTCAATCAAAATCTCACCTTGGGTCACCATTTGAGTAGCCCATTGTCTTCTTCTATACTTGGGCCACCCCAAGTAGTCCTCCATTCTCTACTTGTGGGTCACCTCTTGGTAGCCTATTACCTTCTATTCTTGGGCCACGTCCTAGTAGCCCTTCATCATCTTCTATCTATGGGACACCTCCGAGTAGTCCCTCCTCATCTATACTTGGGCCATGCCCTAGTAGCCCTTCGTCATCTTCTTCTATTCTTGGGCCATGTCCTCATAGTCCAATTTCTTCCATCTTAGGGCCATATCCTAGTAGCCCTTCTTCATCTTCTATTAGTGGCTCACCTCCCCATAGCCCATCCTCTTTAATTCTCGAGTGTATCCTTTTCATCCATCACATATTTCTTCAATCAATGGTTTGGCAAGCCCACTGTCAATTCTCACATCAGTTCTAAACATCCACATTCACTTTCTTCTCCTTCTCGGGATCAAACAAGTCATGTGTTAGCTTATAAGGAACCCAAACAATTTTGTAATCAAGATCAGATCAAAACTACAAAGATCTCTAAAGTTCACAACACTTCCAATGATCTTAAGGTTGTAAATCAAGTGCGATTCAAGAACACACATCAACGTAACCATCAAGTATGGTGCCAAGTGCATAAACCTTTGGATAGGGAATTCAATATCCCACATATGAAATCCATGTTTCGGGATAAATCGCAGTCATTTTTGAGTACGAGCTCACTACAATCATTGAGATCGGGATAACATGACTCTTGATAAATAAACATGCCTAGTCTCCCTTATTAAGGAAGTCATGCAAACATTATTGTTGGATCCTATCACATAGAGTGACTTTGTTAGTCCCTGACCTCTTAAAACTATAAAAAAACTAAAAATCAAAACAATTAAAAATATAAAAACATTGAGAAAACAAAGAAAAATCAAAGGTACAAATATCAAACATTGTAATCGGTATTGTGTACACATGGATGTTTCTTTCTTCCCTTTCTTATCCTTCCTCTGTAAGTCTTCCTACCATTTTCATCCCTCCGGTGTTATTTTGGTTAGCCTATTCACATGCATTTTGTGACATTTATATCTATGGTTTTTTTGACCTTGGTCTTTCATCACCTTGCTAAATTAAAGAACTACTAACCTCTTAGAGATCCTATCACAATCAACATCTAATAAACTTGTTGTGAATAAATTTGGACATATTTTTTTGACACTAGCCAATGTCATCATCACAATCACTTCCACATCCTTCCATCAAGCCATATGTGGTTCTTAACCCCTTGTCAAACAAGAGAGCTGAAATAAGTTTTCGAGAAAGCAAAAAGAGACAAGATCAATCAAAAGCTAAAAGCTAAAAGCTAAAAGAAAAAGCAAATTGATAAATAACTCTCTCTTGGGGTATTTCCAATCATCTCTATCAAGGCTATGGAAAACTGATTGGCGGTAGATAAATGTTATGATTAGAATCAAATACATCTCCATCGGGCTATGGATGCTGGTTGGCAATGGAGCAATGTACGGTTATCCTCCACCCTTCATTCACAAATCACCTATCATCTATAAAATAAATCATTCCTACACATTGACTAGGGTGTCTTCACTTGTTGTCTATTAAATCTTCCCTTCAAGAGGTAATTAAATTCCACGTGAACACACTAGATATATATGAGTAAGCAAGATTAGTATGTTATCAAGTGTCTTTTTGGACCTTGTTTAGACTCTTACTCTAGTATGTATCTCATCTCACGATTTGTGCCTTTGGCTAATCACTTCTTCATCATGAGGCTTCTAAGCTACACTCATATTATTCACATCATTCTTCTACTTCATTCAGAACATCCATGTGTATAGGATTACTTTTACCATGTTTGTGGACACCTTTGTCACCTTTCAAAAAATAATATTCTCCTTCCTTTATATCATGTGATTTTAGGCCAACTTACACTTTGAGGGCATCCTTGCTTCTTCCAAGACACTTCATTGGTTTACGTTCATCATCATGTTGAACCTATCCATAATGGCCTTGAGTCTCACTTCTACCTGTGAATATTTTTCCTTTGAATACTCCCACCGATCATTGGGGCATTTTTGCATCTTCACCTTTCTCGTACACACATGGCCTTATGCCCTTGTACATCCCATCTATCTCTGGGGGCATCCACACTTCCTTGTCTTCTTGTACATAGTTTGAAAAAACTTTCAAAATCAATAAAAACATTCAAATATGTTTGAGAAAACTTCTAAAATTGAAAATCATCCTACAAAATTCGCTCTTTAGTTCTCACTTGTTCATGTGAATGACTCACGAGATCATCTTGATCTACCTCCATCAACAAAAGCTAAGCTACTTACTTTTCTACGTACTCGGGGCACAATAAGTTTACACTGTGCTTGTGTTGTAGTGCACATTGATTTTTCATTGGACCAAGTGTCCTCCATTATTCCCCTTGCATGTATCCTTTCTGAGGGAACCATCATCAACCCTTGTCATTAATTCACAAAGTTCAAAGCTGAATCTCGATAATAAAAACATTACGTTGTGTTTCTCTATTAGTTTAGCTTGTTTACTTTCTCGTATTGCATTGCATTATGTATGTCACATGGAGTTAGGCATCTTTTACTTTCTCGTATTGCATTACATTTTGTATGTTACATGGAGTTGGTGTTTTTGCAATGGACATTTGTTCGTATATGGATTTTCATGTCATACTACACTTTTTTCATTCTTTTCAATAAGGACTAAAAATGAAGATCACTAGCAATATGATGAAAAATAAAGTTGTTTAAAAGGCACTAGATGGATGTTAGCTCATTCCCTCTTCCTCATATTCCTTTTTTCTTCTATATCCCCTTTCTTCTTCACACTATTCTTTCTTTTGTTCTCTTCTTGTCATGTTTTCAATCATCAATCGAGTTCTTCTATCACCCCATCGACAATCAAGGGGTCATCCTCCATTCTACTCATTTTTTCTTCTATCCCTTCAAAATTTTCTACTTGTCTATGTTTTTCTACTTTCTTTGAAGTGACGTCACTTACGCCACCTCAAAGATGGGAAAATGTAGACACCTAAAACATATCTTACACCTAAAGCATTTCCTAGCAATCCAACCAATTTACAACACTTCGTTAATCAACCCTTCTTCACTCCATTCTCGGATGCCCATTCACGACACCTTCTCGGTCGTATTCCTCCTATAATCAGCTTATTTGGCTAATATCTCTCTTATTAGCTAAAAATTCCTCCTTTCAACCATTCAAAACCTCCCTAGTTATCTCTAGACCACTTATATTGGCTTTGTAGGTTATCTATCAGTCACAATTGGTTATCCAGACCCCTCCCAACTCTCAATGAGTCTCTAATCACTTGCTAATCAAGTTTAACTATCCTAAACCCTAGTTAATTAGCCTAAACCAAGCTTAACTAAGCCTAAAGCATGTTTATCCTAATCTAATCCTAAAGTACTTTTTGAGATTTAGTCCCACATGCACCCAAATTCCAAATTCTTCCAAACCAAAAACTATAAATACAAGGCTAAGTCTACCCATTTAAAGACACAACTTTACATAAGCTAAAGCCAAAACAATCCTAAGAAAGCTTAAGAGCTCATTTGCATTAGCCAAGCTAATAAGGCATTTGATCTTGGGTCATCGACCATTAAAATAGCTTCATCTTACACCCATGTTAGGTTAGTAATGGAATAGCTAAACTTGGCCATGTAGCCATTTAGTGAGATTCATTCACCCTCATGGAGTAAACAACAAAACTGATTGCTTAAGTCTTTAGTAGGCATATTTTATTAAGCTTTCAAGAATAGAGGTTAATGTTATTTGTTAGATTTCTTGCTTATTTCAAGACATGCAAATAGGATTCCTTTCTCATTTCTTATCATATGGTCCATTGAGGGTCTTTTGCAAAAAGCTTTGGGGTCTTGCCCCATATCCATAACTCTTTGAAAAATCTTTCATTGAACACAAGGATATGGTTGTTTTTCTTATCAAAGAGTACAATTAAAATAAGTAGTATCAAAAGGGTAAATTTTCAAATTTAAGTATGAAATAAAATACATGCTTAAGGGGAAAACACACTGAGTGTGTAAAGAAATTTTGGCTTTTCTCATTTTTTTATTGTCAGATGTGTTGGTATTAAATGTTCTACATTGATACCTATAATACAAAGTGTATTCAATGTACATAGTAGAAATTAAACTATAACTAAATAGTAATTATAGATTTTGAACTTGGATAAAATGAAATAAAGAAATATATGTAAAACATGTAAAGAGTGCATATATTTGGTTTGTGAAGAGAAGAGCTTCTCATTTCCTTTCTTTCAATTGAAGATTCATATAATTTGATCATTGTTTCTAAAAAATTTCTAAATCATTGGGGGTGATCAGTCCCAATTGTGTTTGATGAGAAACAAGAGTATGAGGTGCATGTAACTCAACACAAAATGGAAGATAAAGAGAGGATATGTACAAATATGCCCCATGAAGGAAGAAGGCCGTGTATCAAATTATTTAGTAATTATGATATATTCACCTTTAATATAAGGATAGGAAATACTACCTATAAATAATTCATTTGCTTGAATACTTTCCATAACCCCACGTAACACAACATTATAGACAGATATAGGCCCAATGTTTGAGTATATATACACAAGGAATAAAGAAAATGATTTCTCACATTCTCTTCCCATTTGTCTTACTATTGAGTAAGAGTATGTAATCTACTGAAATATTAATGGAGAAAGAGACCCATGCCCCCAAATAAGCCTTTATTTTATAACCAAAATTGAGTACTAAAGAGGAGCGAAATATTTCATGCCCTTTGTAAACCAATTTGAACTATGTCATCTAATTTTTGGATTATGCCAAAAACCCGTATCCATACAAATAAGTTTGATCTTGTAGAAAAACCTAGCATTTTGTCCCCTAGGGTAAAAGTGTATGTTATGGTCAAGACTATCTATACGATATTGAACCTTTTGTACGTTTTGGCTATGTGTGTTTTTAGCTAAAAGTGGATGTCTAGAATTCATTTTTAGTATTTTTTCATGTGAAAACCTATGTCTAAATGTGTGATTATGCCAATGATTTTAGAATATACCCTAATGAATTCCCCCTTTTTGAGGCACGTGTGAAAAACCATTTGAGCATGCATCTTAAAAGAAAAGAGTTGTGTTCATGCATTGTATGTCTAATAATTTGTAATAGAGTGTAGGATGTTGAATAGGTGGCCTCCTTAGATAATTTTTACCTACAAAATGTTGTTTTACATGGTGTAAAACATGACGGAGTAAAGAGGAAAATAACCATATAAAATAGAGCAAGATTAGCATTGATAGAAACAAGAACAATGGTAATAGCAACAACATAGATATAATAGAACTAGAATAGAGAAAAATATAGCAATCAAATGACAAAGTACAAGAAAAAACATGTAAAGTAGAAACACATAAAGGAATAAAGCCAAAAACATGGGACACCCATGGTGTCATAAGACAATAAAGGCACTTAGTTTACATACAAGAGAATTAATGTCACATAAGAAAGCATAGAGCCATAAACATGGGACACCCATGGTGTCACAAGACAAGAAAGGAACTTAAGTTGTATGTAATGAAGAAGTAAATTAGTAATAAAATAAACTAGTACATGTGTATAGAAAATAATGATGTCAAACAACAATAAGAGAGCACATGAAGCAAGATATGTCAACATTGTACAAGACACATGTGTTAGTCCTATTAGTTCAAAAAATAACATATACACAATATATATAATCAAGTGTAATAAGGAAGTATAAAGGAACTATAATGAAATAATAACACATGTATAGTGTGGAGGATACCCCAAGAGAAAGATGTATGAAATCATAGTAGCTCAAATTAGCATGTAACAATCTATGTGTCCTACATAAAGATCAATATACCTCATGAATGCATATGTTTAAATAGTAGAGAAGATATTATATAAATCAAACCATAGTGACTAATAACATATGTAACTTACAGTGTTAATAGTGCAAGATATGTGTATAGGTCCTAGTATTTTGTTTTTTCAAATATATGAATGTATTTTTGTTATTTAATATATCTATATATAGGGGAGATGGGTAACACAAGATCTACCTGATGAGGGCCTCGGAAGGATGTGAATCTGAGCTAGGAGAAGTGAGAGGAACATGCCTCAAGTGTGTCAATGAAGAATGGTCATATGCAAGTGGTTCCATAGTAGTATCATGTTCCATAAAAACATGGGAGGAGAGCAAGGTGGACTAGATCCACGAGATACAATGTATGATGAAAATTAACTATATAAAGGGCTCAATGAGTGAGATCCATGAGAGATGAGATGTTCACTTTAAGGATTATGAGGGATCCTAAGAGGTCCGTAGATACTAGATGTAATATGTGTGCGGGGAGACTTGTTAGAATAGTTAAGAAGGATAGTGTTGCAAGATGTGAAATGTGTTCTAGAAGATTTATTAGGAAACTTATGAGGGCTAAATCATGAGATGTAACATGTGTCTTGGAGTGTCTATCAAGAGACTTATGAGGGATAGATCTATGAGATATAACATGTGTATTAGAAGTTATATCAAGATAATTAATAGGGATAAATCTATGAGATATAACATGTCTAACAAAATGTTAAGAAATAAACTATGTAAGGATAGACAAGGTAACATGGGAAAATGAGCCTCAACAAGAATACCTCAAATGGTGAAAATTCATTAGTGAATGAAGTTAACAAATTAGTGTAAAATATATGAAACAAAACTAAGAGTGTGTAACCAAGGGATACCTAAGTGCATGCCACCTAAATTAATAGTGGAGGCATTTAGGAATGTATCTTGATTAGTAACCAAATCAATGGTGATGGGTAGAATAATATGGCCATAAGCATAATTGGATTTACCTACAATGTGTTTCTTAGAATAAAAATGGAGTGGAGGGTCTCGAAATTAAATATAGTTTCCTTGTTATGTGGGTGAAAAATAATACTATGGATAGGAACCCAATTGATGGATATATTAATCTATAGAGTATACGAAATAAGTGTGTCATTCATATAAAATTCATCAAAGTAATAAATGGTGTACACATTGGTGTAGGGAAAACACTTCCAATCATTGCATCTAGTGGATGATAATAAGAAGGAAAAGATGGTACCACACGATAGGTATTATGCACTTTAGAAGTATATTTGTCGAGTTCATGATGAGGCAATGGGTCATTAAAGACTTTCAACTTTGCATTATTACTACTAAGCCTAGAGGATTCAATGGGCTCATCCTATTTTATTTCTTTATCATCAATAAGATATTTTACAACATATTTGAGCTTGATACAATGATTACTGAGATGACTAATAAATTGATGATTTTCATAATAAGCTTTAGGATTGAAACTCTTACTTTGAGGCTTGCTTACATCAACCTCAACCGGTGGAGGAGAGACACAATATTGAACTCAAGTAATGTTTTAACATGATGTGAGAAACACAAAGTAAACACATAAATTTCCTCCATGTAGGTTTTATTTATAGCTTAGTAGGTTACTTGATATGAAATTAATAATTTCCTTTGCATTATCCTTACTATCAATAGTTTTTCCTTTGAATGTAGATTTGGGTAGGAATTGGACAATAGATGTAGAAGAGGAGCTAGCAACATACTTGAGATTATTCATGTGTATTTATTTGGCCTCACTTTCCTTTACGGTGTGGAATAGATGATAAAATGAGGGGAGTTTGTCAAAGATAATACTGAGTCTTGCAATGGAATAAGCAAGCTTTGTGTGAAGAGTTCGTGAAGTTTGATATTAGCTAAGTTATTATACATTTTAGTAAGCATAGTCTTATAGTGTAAAACATAGTCACTGATGTGTTCATTGGATCCTTGGAATACTTTAGAAATTTGAGCATATGAAACTTTTTTATCAATGTTAATAGATAATTTTACAACAAATTTATTTTCCAAAGTGGGTAAAGAACACACAAAATGTGTTGGTAGATTATAGACCCATTGCAAGGAAGTCTTTAAGACTCGAGGGAAAATATTGGTGAGTAAGATGTCATGAGAAGCATAGTCAAAACAAGCCACATGGAATGATCAAATATTATTTTAAGGATCACTCTTGCCATCTTAAGTAGGAATCTTAGGAGAGAAAAATTGAGAGGAAATGGATAAAAATCCACTTTTGGGGCAAGTGGATTACGAAGTGTGAGAAGTAACAAATGTACCTTGTTGTAATTGTAGGATGAGCTTGTGGAATATGAACAAGGGTTTCAAGGGCTTTCCTACTCAAAGATGAGACATGAGAAGCACTATTATTTCCCTTAAGAAGTGTAGTTGATGTAGGAATATACATGGAAACATTTTTCATTTGGGAACTTGTTGCCCCTATAGATGCGGGAAGAGTAGAAATAGGAACATTAGATGTCTCTTGGTGAGATATCCCAAAAGGAAACTTCATTATCTTTATGATATGATGTACTGGTCGTGTAGGGCCAAGCCTTCTTTTTAAGAACACTTTGCTGGAATATTTTCTCCTCCACATAGCCCTCATTCTCGGGAATAGGAGAACCCTCTTGTGAGACCTCCACATGGTTGAGTGGATAGCAATGGATTTCATTAGGAGTATTCCCTAAAGACTCTAACCTTAAGTTTAGGGGTCGGTATTGAAATGCAACTCTCTCTAATCTAAAAATACATCAAAAATCATTTATACTACTAACTCCATTCAATTACATACATCAATCCTTATTCTGCATTACTTTATATGAACCACTAATAAAATTATACATATCTAAATTATGTGATTCTCTTGTTTTGTATAAAATAATTTTATATTCCATCAATATACATAATACAATAAAAGAATACATTCACATGCACATTTTTCTAAATAAACATAAGATTTAATTTCTTTTTATTAACTTTCAAGGGATTACATAATTTTTAGAGGGACTTATCTAAGACAAATGATCATGAACTTGATACAAAATCTCAATGCACACACAAGTAGCATACACCAAACTATGGCCACACTAATGAGAGGAAATGTTATACACCTAGTGTATATTCATGTTTCCCTTGCTAGGAACCATCTGAGGTTGTATGTTATACCAGTTAGGACACATGTGGTGCCCCTCTCTCTTTTCTAGTGCCTTTTTGTAACCTTGTCAACTTTGGAATTACTCCATAACTTAAATCTTGGATACAATTACAGTCTTTCTCAAAACTCCCTTGTAATTATTCTCTCCAATCATAATGTTCTCTTTTCACTTTCATATGCCTTTTTATAATATTTCATGGGTAGTTATGAACCAACATAATGGTCCCACTTTTTCACTTTAATTAATCCTCTTTAATCAAATGCTCAGTTTTTTCACTTCCACTTTTATTTTTCAATAGTTTATTATAACACCTTTGTTATGAAGAATCTCAACTCAAAATTTTATTATTTAAATAAATCAACAAGTATTTAATGATTAAATATTTGGGGATTTAGTCACATAACATTTCTCCCCTTGAATTAGCTACTATCCTCAGTAGTTCCAAGTTTAATTTTAAAATCACAAAAAAAAACAAAATTTATTAGTTAAATAATTCAGGATACTAATCTTTTAGAAAATCTTCTCTTTCCCATGTAGCACTTTCAACATTATAAAAAGTCCAATTTACTTTAACCTCTTTAATTTCTCTATTTCTAATATTTTTAGTCCTTTACAAAATCAATTCAGGTTTAATTTTAAATTCACATGTAGGTTCAATAACTATGTTTTTCAAATTTATAACATGGTTGGCATCATATACATATTTATGTAACAAACATACATGAAACACATTATGTATTTTTGATAACTCGGGAGGTAAATTCGGTCCATAAGGAAGAGTTCCTATTCTTTCCAAAATTTCAAATGGTCCACAATAGAGAGGATCTAATTTAGCATATTTTTCTTGTTGAACCTTTTTCATGTGTCATATGTGTTTTCATTGATGTCAAGTTGCATTGATGGAAAAAGGAGTGAATTGGTAAAGTGAGCAAGCTAAAAAGATGAAGGTTTATTGGTAGTGTCAAATCACAGAGGCTCAGGATGACTAAGGATAAGTGCTAAGGGACTTACTCAATGTTTGTGCACACCACAAACATGAGGAGATATCCGCCAAAGCCTAGAGACAACCTCTGAATACTTCGAGAAGACACCAAAGTCTACATAGAGCCGTGGAACTCTAGAAGAAACTTAAGAAATTAAATTGAGTGTCATGGATAAAGGGATGAAGCTGTGAATAAAAATGGATCCAAGAAAAATTCGTGGATGTGAAGGAAAATTTTGCGGACAAATAGAAAATATGTGAAGAAGCTGGAGAAGCCTGCTAAGGATGGAAGATAGCCACGAGAAGACTATAAAAGCCACAAGTAAAAGAGATAGAGTTGTGGACGGGAAACAAAGTCGCAAAAAGGAAGTGCAGATAAGAAGAAAGAGCCGTGTATAAGGAACAAGCCACAAAAAGGTGAAGGACAAGGAGCATAGCCGCGAGACATACTAGAAATCACGAGAAGCATAGAAGAGTTGCGGATAATTAAAAAGACACTAAGAAAGGAGAAATGTCACAGAACAAAGGAAAGTTCCATGATACAAAGGATAAATTCAAAGGAGCAAAGGAAATCCGTGAAATGATGGAATATGGACTGGACAAGGGTTGAAGGCAATCAAATTGATTCAAACATATACAAGTGAGAGTTGGCTCTCCAAAATCAATGGTGATTTGACTTTTAGGTGATTGTGGCTAAGGATATGACTTGAACTCCACAAAGATGAAGAAATCCACTGTTCCAAATTTGCTAGCATTTAATGCATATTGACTTTGTGGAAATGTAGTTACATTCTCTATGAGATCCCAAGTTTCAAGGAAGAATAAAATATTGAAGAATAAAATGGCTCGCTCATCTGGGTCACGTTACAAATGTGGAAAATCTATTTTTGGCAAACGGCTAATAAATAGCTTTTGGAAATGCATGGAAAATGGTGTAATCAAGTTGAATACGTAAGAAGAAATAATATCTACATTCAGCTACGCATGCATGTAATAGTATGGATTCTTAGATGACCAAGTAGGAAGGTACATGACACGAAAATTGAAGTGAATAATTAGGTCGATTGTGAATATAATTTAAACTTGGAGCTATTTTGAGTGTTTCTCAAGTAAGAAAAGAAACATTTGAGCTAAGGTAGAGCAACACAAGGAAGAAGATGATGCCATCAAGTTGAGAAAGAGCTACAGAAGAAAAGAAAGAGGAAAGAGGAGAGTAGAATGATGAAGGATTGATTTATTAGATGATAAGATCATTAAGGGCAGAAAATTTATTGAGAAAAAGGGATCAAATCAGATGAGAAAAAGAGAGTGAAAAGAAGAACACAGACAGATACAGAAAGGTGATCATAATCTATTACAAAATTAATTGTTATAACTAGATGATCAAAATGTATATGTAAATTAAGTCTAATTTGTATCTTAGCATATTTGGGAATGGTGCTCCTTGTGGGGTTGGTGCCTCACTAAATAAATCTCTTGTGATGCATAATATTCACTTGAGTTATTTATTGTGTGTAATATCAAAGCAAAGGTGTAGGGGTTGGTGCTCCTTGTGGGGTTGGTGCCTCACTAAACAAATCTTATAGGATGCATAATATTCTTACAAGTCCTTGCTTTGTGTAATATAAGTAACATTTTTGGTGGATTTTTCTCCTGAAAGGTTTTCCCACGCTAATCTTTGTGTTCTTTGTTATTGAGCATGACATATGTTTGATTGAATTCTCATATAGGGTTTAAATTTTACATTAAGTGAAAAAAATGTTTTAATCTACACTCGATTCACCCCCTCTCAGTTTTTATGATCTTTAACAATTGGTATTAGAGTGACATCCTTATAATAGAAGCTTAACATCTTCAAGGAGATCCTCCTATCACAAGCATGGTAGTAAATTAGGCATAAGGTGGTTTGTCACTGTCAAGATCACCTCTCTTCACTAGTACAAATTATGCATTCTAGAGAATAAGGATGAAGACATATTTTATGTCACTTGGTTTTGATATTTGGGAATGTGTTGAGAAAGGATACAAACCCTCCAGCCACACCAATTACTACTTCCATGGATAAGGTAGAATATGAATGTAACTCAAGAGAAATGAACGTCATTTTATGCAAATTAGTGAAACTAAATTTTTCAAAGTTATGCCTTTGCATAACTACAAAGGAGATACGGACCAAACTACATAGTATCTATGAAGGAGATGAAAAATTTGAGATGGTAAATTTAAAAACCTATAGAGCTTAGTTTGAGAATCTAAAAATGAAAGATGATGAGAGTATAGTGGCCTACATGCAGAGAATAGATGAAGTTATTAATATGATCAGAGGCCTAGGTGAGACACTAGAAGAGTCAATTTTAGTCCAAAATATCTTGAGATATCTGACTGGAAAATATGATGCAAAGGTTTCAGCCATAGAGGAAGCCAAAGACATGAAGACTCTCATGATGGATGAAGCTGAGCACTCTATCAACATACGAGATGAGGACTATTGGATCCAATACTACCAAGAAATAAGTAGCATTCAAAGTCAAGAAAGAAACTCAGTCCAAGAAAGAAGAAGAAGAAGAATCAACCTCAAGAGGTGAGTTGGATGATGAAAATATTGAAGCAATGTTCATGAGAAAACTAAAAAGAGGCTTAGGTAAGTATAAAGGAAAACTTCCTTTAAGTGTTTTGCATGTGGACAAGTAGGTCATTTTTCTAGAAAGTGTCCAAACAAGAATAAATATAATCAGTTTGAACATGAAGAGGACAATCATAAACATAGCAAGAGAGAGACTGGATATACAAAAAAACAACAAGAAAATGTTCTTCAAGAATAAAAGGAACTTTTATTCAAAGGAAGAATCAAGTGACTCTGAATCAAGAAATCTTGGTATATCTAAAAATGAAAATGATTTAGATCAAACATAATGTTTTTTTATGGCCATGGATGCATCTGAAGAAGGAAGCTCCAAAGGGAAGAATACAGCTGATTATGATGAATCTAAGGAAGAAGAAGCTGAAGTAAATCTTGAAGCTGAACTAGTGTGTGTTCTTGAAGAGTTGAAATTGTGTAGGAAAAAGAATTAGAAGTTGAGATGCACATTAAAGGATTATGAAGAAAAAATCTACATATTTAAAGGAAGACAATCTCAAATATAAGAAGAAGATGATAATGAGCTCAAGGAATTGGAAACATAAGCTGGAAAATATTTCAAACTCCTACAAATCAAAGGAGGATGAGTACACAAAGTTGAACTCAAAACTAGAGAAACTAAAAGTTGCAATGGAACAAATGAGCAGAAAGCTAAAAGTGTATGAAAAACTTGAAAATGGCTCAAGTGTTTTGAATGAGATACTGAGTAGCCAACATGATGCAAATGACAAGACTAGAATTGGCTTCAAAGAAGAAAGAAAAGTAAAGGAGCCTACAAAGAATGAAGAAAACAAGGTTGCATCAACATCCAACACCTCATCCGCCACACACGAAAAAGAAGAACTTATGCTCCTAGAATCACATATGCTATGAGGTACTCACATTCTTTTTATGATTATTGTTATTCATGTAATCAGTTTGGACATAAAGTCGCTAAGTGTAGGAAATTCTCTACAGGCTATAGAAGAAACTTTGGCCCATCTTACACCAAATCAAACTATAATGATTTCCAACACAATTATCATAAGAAGAGTAGTGCGGTTTCAACCAACAAACATGAACCACCTAAACAAAAGAAGTGGATATATGTTGCAAAGAAAGATGAGAACAAGAGAAAAGAGTCATGCTCAATTGTATAGACAACATTTCATGTGAAAAATGAAGATAAATTTGGTACTTGGATAGTGGATTCTCTATCCATATGAAAGGTGAAAAAATCAATTTTATTACTTTGTTTAATAATGCATCTAGTGCTATGAGATTTTTTGATAACAACTCTGCAAACATAGTTGGAAAAGGAACCTTGAGTCTAGATAATGGAAAAACTATAACTGAAAATGTTTTATATGTTGAAGGTCTTAAACATAATCTGTTGAGTGTGAGTCAAATGTGCAAGAGGGGATATAATGTGATATTCCATGACAAAGGCTATGATATTATAAATTACAAAATAGGAAAGAAGGTTACAAAGGCCAAGAGAACAAAGAACAACATGTATGTTCTTAATGAGATAAAAAAAAGAGAAATGATTCATAAATAATATAGAATACAAGCTGGTTATCGCATAGAAGATTGGGACATATGAGTTTTGAAAATCTTGTAAAGTGAGTGCAAACAGTTGCATCGCATATATGTGAGACATCTATCTAAACTAGTTATTTGGCTATCTAAACTAGATGTTTGGCATATTTTAGTTGATAAGAAGTTATTTGTGTTTGACCTAACTTATTAGTATTCTCGTAAATATATATATATATATATATATATATATATATATATATATATATATATATATAAACTAGTTATTTGGCTATCTAAACTAGATGATTGGCATATTTTAGTTGATAAGAAGTTATTTGTGTTCGACCTAACTTACTAGTATTCGTAATTCAAAATATCTTTCTAAACTAGTTAACCAAGTTTTGGCCTGTTCTCCTATCCCTACTTCCCCTGCATATTCAAGTAACTTAATTTCTAAGAAAATTTTGTATTTCCTTAGAATTCTTATTTGAACTTTCTTTCTCAAAGACTAGAAGAACTAGAAGAATTATTTATTTTATTGGAAATAGAATCATCATCTAAAGAAGATTTTTTCTCTTGTTTATTTTATTTTCTAATTTATTACATTTATCATATTTTTAATTAATGGTAAAGTTTTTGGTTGGGACCACGCCCCAAGTACAAAATAGGCCAATAGCCCGAGATAAAAATTACATTACAAGAGCAAAAACAAGACTAGCTAAGAGCATAGTCAACCAAAAACACAAATACGGTATAAAGTATGCCCAATGTTAGCACAATGACCGAACAAAATTAGCTCGGTGTCAACACATTGTTGACATGAGTTAGCATGAGCTTGTTGAACATCTTATTAACATTGTCCACACCTTTCTTGATGTCTTTGAAGGTGGTTCCCTTACTAGATTTTTATTTACTATTATGAACTTCAAATTGATCGAAGAATACCGATAGAAATCTAGTCTTCTTGTTATCACCAAGTCACAACACCCTAAATGGCCTAAGATTGAGTGGGGCATTACGTGTGATTTAGTAACATTGGGTTATCTCTCAAGTTGTAGGACTTGTGGGCTTGATACAACCCTCCATAGAAAGATGGTTCTTGCTCCTAAACTACTTGCCACAAGCTACTCCTAATGCAGGAAAGCTATCTAATCCTAATGTAACCTTCCAAGGGACTAGGAGAGAGAGTGCATGAAAATTAAACCTACACTAAGAGTGGTGATACACCAAAAAAGGACGTGGTTAATCACGGTCAACTACTTGAAATGGAGAAAAGTGCGCGATGGATAGGGTGGAAAAAATGCACCATAAGCCAAAGATGAGATTCACATAGAACACCACTTCAAACCCATTAAACACAAATCCCAAAACTTGCAATAAACATCAGAATATGCACAGTATACCCTGCAATGAAGAGAGGAAAGTAGAGACAACAAAATATGTGAAGGATGGACAAAATGCATCACAAATACATAGTTTATTGCTCCATGAGTTTACAAAGTACATCATCAGTGGGAAAGAGTTGATAAAATTCCATTACAAAGCTTGGGAAAGATGCCTAAGATCCACATTTAACCCTATCAGAAAAGAAAGAGAGCGGGGACAGAAAGGAAGAATAACTAACTCCTTTTCAAATGAGCCCCGGATTACAATTTATAGAATTAGATAAAGAGAGAGAGAATGAAATCTTGAAATATTCCCTTCAGCCACTTGTAAGTGGTGATAAATACATGAAATTGATGGTATTTTACTTGCAAAATACTCCCCATGTTGTCCCATGACATGTTGTAGAGAAGGAATGATTGTCCATGCTTCTTAATTTCTCTTTCAACCACTTTCCAACAACCAAACTGAACAGGGCTCATTTTCCTTAAAATTCACCCCGAATCTTTATAAATTTCCATATTTTTTATTATTTTGTGAAGGTCTTAGAATCATGATTCCAACGAGAGAAATTTTGCATGAATACATTAAGGGATGTAAAAGTTATGGCCATTTGAGTAGATACGGCTATTTTAGTTTGTCGGGTTTGTTTTTGCAACACACGGACTAACAATTTAATGTTCTATTCCTCATTAAAGCTCCTCTAATGTTCTCTTTCTCATTGAAAATATTTTGGCATTTTAAATTGGTGGGGCCCATCTATATTTTTATCATCTTGGTTTTGTGCTTGGAGTGGGGTGGTTGAATGTATTAGAGCATTACATTGTCGGATCGGTGTTACCCCTTATACCTCCAACTCCGTGTGCTATGCAACATTATTCGATATCTTTATACCGCCATCTTGGGTTTTATAATCAATTCATCTCCCTTGACTTCTAACTTGCCTACCACCTACATGCCACCTCGACATTCCCCTTAACATTGGGTGTGGGCTGCATCAAGCCCCTTATACATCCAAATTTGCACCTTGGGCATGACTTACTCTGTGACTCGCTTCGGTGAGCACCAACTCGGCATCGACTCACACCATCCTCATACCCCTCACATATTGGACCATGTATGCTGACGTGACCATTGAGCTCCCACCTTGCATTCAGGCCTGTTAGCATATGGATTTACATGCATGCAAATGACATGCAACAATGTGGGAATGAAGTCCCTCCTCAATGAAGGTGAGGCTACCTTTATTGAAAGCCAAAACTGTATTTACACATGTACATTCAAAATCATGTGTGGGGGTGTTTTGGAACATCAATGGAAAGAAAAGTGAATGAGGGAGATGGAATGGAATGAAGGAATGAAATGGAAAGGAATGAATGGAAGGAACATGCAAGAGTTAGGTAAAAGCAAAGCCTAATATTGCATGGAGAAGAAAAATAAATAACTAACACAAATAAAATGGAGTTTGCATCAGTTAAATGAGAATGAGTAAAGGGAACACACATGAGCAAGTAAATAGCAGAGCTTGATCACTGTGAACAAGAACAACAACTTAATAATGTTGACAATAAGATCAAAGACAATATTTGCATGCAATATTTAAACATCTAACATATAATGAACATAATAACATCAAATGTTACAAGAGAAAATGAATGAGACACAAATTTTGTATTTCATTAACTCCAAAATGTCTTCACAAAAGAACACAAAGTTTCTTCCTAAAACAAAGCTTGCACACAAAAGTATTTTCTTCTCCTCTCTCAAATTCACCCTTTACAAATGAGCCCCTAACTTCCTTTTATAACCCAAAAGTTGGTTATAAAGTAGTTAGGGTTTTACATGAACATTAAATAGGAACTTAAGTGACTTTGACTTTTTCAACCAAATTTATTAAAAGCTACCAAAAATAGAAACCACTTAAGTTATCCACATTTTTCTGAAAGAAAATTCAATAACAACATCCCTTTTTTAAATTCCACTTTTAAAACATATGACCATAACCAGTGCCTTATCCATTGAAATGGGGTCCGCCTATCTCAAATGTATGAGAAATGGACTCTCCCACTTCGTTAGATACCAAGAAAACTATCTTCTTGAACCATCGGTGAAATTAGGATCCGCTTCTTTCACCAATTGAAAGGATTTGAACCTTCCCAATGTTTCAAACATCTTTTCTTCTTCTAGCATTTCATTTGGTTGAAGAATAGCCTCACAAAATACCTGTAATTCCAAAATCCTACCTGGCATATCATTCAGATTGACCATATTTGATTGAGCATTCTCAAACAAGTTCTTTAATTTGATGCAACACTCCATTGAAGCTAAAGATAAATTAATGGTGGGAGTATACATGTCCTTAAACAATTGTGAAAATTTCTCTTCCACATGTTCCGATGAACACCTTTGATTATGCTCATTTATGAGGTTGCAAGGGATCTCAGCTATGAATTCTTGAATCAAGGCAAGTGAAGTGAAGGCTTCATTGCATACGCTCTCATAATGGATCATATAATCCTTGAGAAGCATATTTATTGATTTGAGATGTAGACACCAAAGAAAATGTGTCCCTCGATATTCAAATTTGAGAATTCCTTCAATGGATAAAACTGAGGACTCCATACTCATCATCTCCTATAGACTGGGTAATATCTCATCCAAATTTTATATTTTAGAAATTAAATTTACCTTCAAAGAAAGAACTAGATCAAGATATGCACGACGACATCTTCATGGAGCTTAACCATTGTTTTGATCATCTCTGTTTTTAAAGGAGAATCTCTCGAAAGCCAAGTTTTGGTGACATGGCCCAAAGTGTGTTTATTTCTTTTGATAAATTTAGAGTTTCTTCATCGGGGCAGCCACCACATCAAGTACTAGGAAAGTGGATGATATGGGATTTATCAGATGTTGAACATATTCCACCAATTGATTCTCTTCGGCCTTGAGCTAAGAGTTCTGAGACTTATATTTCTCAAGTCTCTTTAGCATGATATCAATTGAATCTCAAGTCATCACCATGTCACTTTCCAATGTGGACTTCCCAAGTCCAAGTCTGGAAACTTCATAATCAACAAATGTCATGGCATCACGCTCCTTGTCACTCGTGGGATGGAAAGATCTCGCAAATCTGTTTCCATCATTATCCACCATTATCCGGGAAAGAACTTTAGGATTCTTGGGAATTACATCATTTGAAAGTTTAAAAAGGGCATCGAAGTCAATGTCAATTGCCTTGATAACCCTCTTCCTTTTCTTGATTTCGCAATCAACCCGAAAAGAGTATCATTCACTATTTCTGCATACAGAAGCCTGGAGCTCAAAGTAACATTCTCATTGTTCTCAACATCATGAGATTCGAAAGAATCATTTCCATGACCTCAATTTAGGAGAAATCACCTCGATATCCACCTCCTGATCATTTGGGATATTTTGGAAAATCTCTTCGTGAACTGTAGGTTCCAAAGTTTTTGATATTTGGACTACATGTACACGAGTGGATCTTTGGTGCAAGGCATGGCTGAGGATTGTTTTCATGAGCTTCGAGAGCTATCAACAATGTGAGTAGAAGAATCTCTACTTGAAGTAGAAAATCCTGATACATGCTCTCTTCCTTCACTGGGGCTAGGACCCGTAGATTTTTCTCCTCATGACACATTCTTCGGTGAAGTGAATTTTGTCAACCACTCCTTTCTTTCTTGTTGTGTATGAATGGATGGCATGTAGGTTGATTGAGAAGGGGCTTTGGTTGAATGGATACCTCCTTGAGTTGTAAATTTTGTGATCCTAAAGTATGATCTTGAATTGATTTAACTTGGTAAGTTCTCTTTGGTATAAATATATGTTTCTTTCAAGAATCGATTGATTCTTGTTATCAAAGAAAATTCATCTTTTTCTCCAATCAATTAAATGTGGCAATGGGGTAAAAGCAACTACATAATATGAAGGATCAATAACATCTTCATCATCATTTATGAATGAATCGGAGGGTTCCCGATGCAAAAATCCTTGATCTCGAGAAAGGGTTAGGCAAGAAAACTCTCATCTTCTTACTTCATGTTCATCCGAATAGGAAGCCCAAGAATCTTCCATTGTAGGGTTATGTTTATGATTGTCTCACAAGATCCATTAATGTCCATCTATCATTGATGTACTTAGGAAATTTCCATGGACTACCCACAAAGCCACTTACACAAATGTAGGAAAAGGATGAAAATTAAATAAACCATGTTCCCCGTTGGGAAATGACATTCATGACTTCTTTAGAAAATCTTTCCTCTCGTATTCCAATTCAGGTTTTACATCACACAGAAGGTGAATGCATCATTAACTCTTTCGAAATGATGAGATCTATTTTTGAAACCCGAACAGATAATAATGGAAGACACTATTCAATGGACCCATGACTCCTCTTGTTTCAAGTTTCAAAATAGCTTTCTTCTTATCACTACGTAAGTCGATACGATGTCATGTAGAAGCATCCATCCATCTTCACTTCGATCAATAGTTTGTGAAGGGTATCGATGATGGTGGCCCAATCCAAAATCTCTCTCTTAGAAAGGATGATACGAGATAAACCGATACATCCATGGGTGGAAAATCTGGCAGAGGCCAAACCAAAACTTGACTCATGAGAGTAATCATGTCCCCAATTTCTTCCATGAACTCAACACATTATAGTTCTTTAGGAATTCGGTCAATTTGAGGCCTCTTGGTCACTAACCATTTGTTATTAACCATCTTACTCCACCTGAGGGGTTCTTCATCCCAAAATTCTTGTGTTGACTATCGAGTGATTTCCGCATTCTTAGGGAAGTCAGGTATGTTGATCAACTCGTCAATGTTCTCTGGTGTGATTAGGAGGAATGGCTTGTGATTATCTTTAAAAATTTCTTGTCTCTCGGGATCATAATGCTCCCGCAAGCAATAACTAACTCTAGAAATTTCTTGAGACCAAAATGCCATTGCTTGGGGTAGACCACTATGGTAAAGCCTATATGAGAATATGGTTTTTCCTTCAGCTTTCACCGATTGCAGAATTGTTGCACATTGATGTGACCTAGATTTGTATCAATGATATTATCATATGCCGACTTGATGGAACTGGGAGGAATGATTCCTTGGAATTCGTACTTGAGTGCAGACTTATTCGATTTCTCCATTGGCTTCCTCGATATTTTTGTAGATTTATTATATTTTTTTCCATTATGAATTTTATAGAAAAATTACTCAAGCACGCAAAACAATACAAAAAGGTCAGTCTTAGTCTCCGAAACTCCCATCAATGCAAGAAAAATATGATTCATTTTAATATTATTATTTTAAAAATAATAATAATAATAACCAGTCCCAGTTACAAAATCCTTTTAATACATCACCATGAGACTAGGCTCGAATTTCGATTCTTGCGACAACGATTTATTTATTTATTTTTATAGAAATCTCCCGATTTTAATATTCTGATTTTTTAATTCACTAGAGAAAATTCTCCTTTGCATGTATGAATCGTAACTTCTTATTTGCGTGAAAATCACCTGATTTTAATGAACGCATACTTTGGGCTTTCCTTCTTCCTTGCGGACTTCTTATCGATGCATTTGTGTAAGTGCTTGTTGGAAAACTATTTTTGTTCTCCTCCTACTTTGAATGCGTGGGAAATAGATTTTTCTTTTCCTCCACCCACTGTTGTTTCCTTCCTCTCCCTATTGTGTGGAACTTTCTTGAAGACTTCGCATGGAAACTCTTATTTCCTTGGCATTAAAAATTATTATTTTCCCCCTTTGGATGTGCATGGGAATGGATTAAAACTTCTTATTCACCTATGCATTGCATTTGGCTTTTAGCATGCATGGAAACTTGCATATTTCATTGTTTTAACTATTTCCTTTGTCTTATGCTTGTGCAGATTCTCCTTGGCATGCGTGGCCTCTTGATTTTGCCTAGAAATTCAAACCTTTACTTTCACTTGTTATTTCCCCTTTACCCACGTGACTATCTCCTTTCTTTCTTTGTTGGGTTGTATTCCTTTTAAAAACCTAAGTGGGGACTATCTCTTAGTAAATGCGTGACTTTCTGCAATCTTTCCCTTTGGTTCTTAAAACCCACGTGACATAGTTGCCCAATGATCTTGGATGAGTGCGTGATGAATACTTTGGCTTTGTCTTAGCGTGAGAATTCTCCTTTCACTAAAAATTCAATTACTCTCATGGGGAAATGGTTACGGGAATTAAAGAAGCTTCCCCGTAACCATTTCCCCTTCCCATTGAAATAACCGACTCCTCTTCCTTCGGGTAGTGGCATTAATTGCTAAGGGAAAGTGGGAAATAAACAACCATTTGCCAATAGAAATGGCAAGGTGGGTTGGCAATCCCCATTTTATTTCCCCATGTGGGAAATCGGAGATTTTTTGCCCATTTTCCAATCCATTGAATTGGAAATCAGTGGAAGAAATCCCACAAGCGGGGAATTAAAATAAATTTTCCAGGAAAGGGGAAATCCAGGTACGGGAAGCCAATTTGGCATCCCCAACAATGGGAAGCGAAGCTTACTTTCCCCTCGGCAATTAAAATAAAAAAATTCAATTGACTTTTAATAATTATTATATTAATATTTATTTAATTAAAAACCCCAAATTTTAATAAAATTAATTTTATCAAACAAAGGGTAATAAATTAATTAAATATTAATTAATTAATATTAAAATTAGTTTATGACTGAGAGGAGGAGTTCTCACCGAAATGGATGAAACAAAGACCGAAACGATCACAAAAATGAGACGATCGCGACAAGGGTGATAAATCGCACAAAGTAATACTTTTAAAAAATTTCAAATTTCATGTTTATTAATTTTGCAAAGTCAAAATTAGCTGATAATGTGGCCTAATTTCCCACTTGTGAACTCTTTGCATCGTGTCTGAGCCACCCGTGCCACACTATACCCGCATTACCTACATCACCCGCATTGCATGGGCCCTAATATCCCCTCCCACCCGCAATGTCTTCATCATTTTGTTGACTCACAGGATGTTGACCGATCATCTCGCACGTAATAGACCATATTGGATATTTTGGGTTTAGCAATCACGCACGTCACATGGACCGTTAGGGCCATTTCAACCTACCATCCCACATAGACCTATGCAGCCAATTTGGATTTTTCATGCATGTGAGGCCCAAATGTATATGGGCTCTCTGGGACAAATTTTTCCTCCTTGCCCACAAAGCTCTTCGACTCGCTCTATGGCTAAGAGAGCAAGGAAAAACCCATCTTCCTTTTTGCTGATTCATCTATAATCAAGCCCAGATCAAGTTGGCTCCCTACATCTCTTGATTTGATCCACCATTCCTCCGCACTTTGAACTTCGAACCCCCAATCTAAGCTCGAGTTATTTATTGTTTACTTCATGGCCACTCAAGCTTGCTTAAATTGAGCTTAACCATCGACAACAACTCGGTCCATCAAGAGCTTAGTTGTGTTACATTGTGGAGTACTTGGCCATGAGTCATCCATAAATACTAGCTCGGTGTTACTATTAGCTCACCCGAGGACTTTTCTCAAGCTAACTATTACTCAGCTCACTGTTGAAACATATCTCATATCCTCTGGTTTTGGCCTTAGGTTATAGAGCTCAATCCCCTCGATGACTTGATGATGATAAAATAGTTTCACCTTTATTGAGGTAGCTCGGCCAAATTACATTTCAATTAACTCGGGTTTCGTTCGAAAGCATCGACTCCATGTTTTTAGGTGGCTCGACATATTACTTGGCATATTTGGCATAACGGCTCGGTGGCTTCTAATAGTAATTTTCCCCATGCGGCCTAGCTTTTGATACAACTCGATCTTCGTGAGGTGGTGGCTCACCTTCATTCTAAGTATATTTCAATGGTCGAACCCATATTGACCTATCTCAATGTCATGGCTTTCCCTCATTTTCCTTGGCTTCGATCATTGTAATGGCCCTCGACTCTTGTATTAGCCTTATCTTCATCGAATCAATCTAAGAGCTCATTTATACCTACACCGACCCCAGGCTTCAAAAATTATCTTGGTTCCTTTGATAATGATTGCTCAATTGTGTTGGGAATAACATAGCCCACATATTATACAACTCGTTAAGCAAATGAAATTTTAGTAGCTCGGTCTCCCTAAGGAGTAGCTCGGTGGTTGATACGAGTGACTCGCCCACTTGTTTTATTACCTCGGTTCTAAATGGATTTCCAAAGTAAAATGTGAGCCCAATGGCCCCTAAGTAACCGATCATCAACTCGTTATGGTCTTTTGAGACCAAAATGGTAACCCTTTTTTCAATCCTTCCAACTTTCTTACATAATTTGGATCTCTTTTTGTTTAAATGACCTATGCAGTGATTAGAGATGCTCCTAGACAAAATACCCATTTGTCATTTCCTACTAAGTGGGCCCCTTAGCCAAATTTCATAGTGCAAGCCATCTTATTGCTCAATTTTTCCAAACTAGTGAAATTGGATAACAATTTGGTGACTCACGGGGCCATTTTCCTGCTAAATAGATTAGAACCAGTTTCTTGTAGCTATCCATTAAGCATTGAGTCTACATGGTTATCATGAATTGGTCTCGAACTCTAAAAATATTGACCCCAAGACACTTGGAATGTCATTTCTCGATCTTGGATCTGTCTTTGCTTGCACTCTCAAATTTCATGAGAAAATTTTGAAAAAAAAATCTTAGGGTAGAAAATTGTTTTAAAACTTGAATTTCACTCTTTTCCTACAACTCGCAATCTATTGAGGTTGAATGGTGAACACCTATTAGCATGGACATCATGGAACTGTTTTAAGTTATAATTTTCCTTCTTCTTCCAAATTTCCAATGTTGCTTTGACTAAATATGATTTCGACTTGGGCTATCAGTTGATCATTGATTATTTGCATGGGCATAGAGAATTGTTATAGCTGCTCTTTGAGAGAATCATCCAGATTTCCTCCCACTAATTTTAGTTACTCTGCATTTACTTTGATTTGAACTTTTGCAAATTACATACAACTATGGTCTTCTACAACAATTGGAGGCATGATGCACTCTATTGCCTAGAGTAACATGAAAAAAATCTATATACAAAAGAAACAAATAATGCATGCCTCAAGTAAGACATGCAAAGTGTGCACAAGTACTTCTTCTACTAAAAACAAACATACTCCTACTCCTACACTAACCAGGGAGATGGGAAACTTCAAACAAAACCCGATCTTGGTGATGCAAAGTAGCTTCCTTTATCACAACTTGCAGCCATGTGGATGATTTGGCATTATACTTAGCTGAGATTATGAGTGCAAAGTTAACTACGAGCTAATTTTCCACTCCACTATACATCAAGGTATCAACTAAAAATAATACATATACCTCTTCTAGCTACTGCTCACTTGTTTCGAGAGGGTTGTTGTTAATCCTTGGCACATTGATGCTCTACCCTCATGCTCAGAAGTAAGCATGATTGGTTGTGGCTTCTCCCTTGACTCTAATGAAGCCAAGTATCTTATTGGGCAAGGTATGGTCTATTGAATTTTCATGTTGCTCCAAATTCCAACCTTCACAAGGAAGTCTTCTTCCAAGCCTTCCTAGAAAAGGTGATTGTCTGCAATTGAATCTTCTTCCTTTCGCATATTTGTAGAAAATTGATGTCCCCTTTGAGTGAATGGTTTGGAAGGAATGGTAGCTTCTTGCTCTATTCCTTCCCCTTCATCAAGTATGATACTTGAAAGATTAAAATCCTCCAGTTTCTATTCATGAGGCTTATTGCAAACTACAAGGTTTCTCTTGCACTTCCTTCTCAATGACAAGTGGGCTCTTTTTTACTAAAGGATGATTGATGGGGAAAAAAAAATTTATGATTTCCATGGTCTCTTCTTCATCAAATCATTCCTCCAAGTCGATAAGCATTAATCTCTTTATTTTCCTATTGTAACAAGGTCTTTCCCTCTTGCATGGTGACCTTCAAATCTACATCCTTTTCACCATGTGAAGCTTCATCCTCAAACATGAAGCTAGTGAGTTCAAACTCTTCCCAAAAATCATATTTTTGGAGAGATTGAGTGGGAGAGAAATATGCAACTTCTTGTGCAACTGGCTCATGATTCAGTGCCTCTTAATTTTCCTTCACCTCACCTTCATCCGATCCTCATCAATTGTACTTAGAGCTGATTATTTTTCCTCTTCTTGGATTGATTTTTAACTTGAATTGGATCAATATTCTCTTTAAATAAACACTCGAGCAAACTGATTTTTTATCATCATCTTCTTCTTCTCTTTGTTACATTCTTTTGCTTTTGCAATAAAGTTAGCTTTAACTACCACTTGTTCTTCACCTTTGGCTTCACCATCAAGGGAATATTTTCAATTCCAAACCTTTGAGCCCATATTTTCAATTCTTGTCATTTCTCATTGGTTGGGCTCTTCTTCATGTTTCCATTGGTTGGTTGTCTAATTGTTTTCATCTCGAGATAAAATTGAGATAGCAAGAGGAGGGTTTGGGTTGGGTTACAATAGGTTTTGCTATTATCTATGGTGGTGGGAGGGATGGATCTTCCTATTTCTTTAGAGGGGATGACTTCTTGGAAGGAAAAAGGGTAGAATAAATGAGATGAGATGGAAGACTAGAAGATGGAGAAGGGAATTTGGTAATTGGGGCAGCAAGATACAATGGGCTTGAATCTTAACACCGCTGAAATGAAAAAGCTTGGGAAGGAGGAAAATAATAACAATGGATTGGTTTTTGACTTACCCATTGATAAGTTTTCTTGCACCTTTCTTGTAGGATTTTATCTCCTTAGTCCACTCTGTAAGTTGGGACAACATTTCAACCATGAAATCAAGCTTCTGCATGAGCTATAGTGTTTAGGAAAATGGCCTTCCAATGGATAACGTGCCCTGTAGCCAATCCTAAATGATTTCATCTATGTGGTATCCCTTGATTGAACCATGTCATCCTCCATTATGTGAATTTTCTCTAGCAAATTAGCATTCTCTATTCGATTGTTGTCATTATATGCACACCCTTGTTCTTGATAACCTCCATAGCCAAACTGGTTTTGACATTGCTCATATGGGTAAGCATAGTGGTTTGAATCTGATCATAATGTTGATATGGAGGAGTTGTGAAGCTTATTAGATGTTGATTGCACTACTACAAGTGTGAATTCCACAATGGAATAAAGTCATGATTGCATAACTTCATGGAATGGAATAAAATGAAAGAGATGGAAAGGAAAATGGATGGAAATGGATGAAAGTGGAAAGAGAGAAGGTCTACAACTTTAGAGATTGGGTTGTTTGGACCAAATGGAGTCTCCATGTATGTTTTTGAATGCTTCCCAAAAGCTAAAATTTCAACAAGAACACACCAACCTGTTGAAATGGAATCTATTGCAAATGTTTGGTCTTCACTTTGTAGCTAATGATTTTCTTGAAATGTAAAACCTTTGAAAGATGAAACTCTAACTTCTTTGAAGTCCCATCGGCATGCCAGAATAGTTATCACCAAATAACAAAGCACCCCCAAATGGCATGAGTTTGAGTGGGGCATTCGGTGTGATTGGGTAACATTGGGTTATCTCTCAAGTTGTGGGACTTACGGGCTCGCGAAAACCCTCCAGAGAAAGCTAGTTCTTACTCCTAAACTACAAGCCACAAGCTACTCCTAATGCATACAAGTTGTATAATCCTAATCTAACCTTCCAAGGGACTAGGAAGAGAGTGCATGAAAATTAAACCTACACTAAAGAGGTGATACACCAAAAAGGAGGTGGTTAATCATAGTCCAACTGCCTAAAATGGAGAGAGGTGAGCAATGGAGAGGGTGGAAAAAATGCACCACAAGCCAAAGATTAGATTCACACAGAACACCACTTCAAACCCATTAAACACAACTCCCAAAAACCTGCAATAAACATCAGAATATGCATAGTATACCCTACAATGAAGAGAGGCAAGTAGAGACAACAAAATATGTGAAGGATGGACAAAATGCATCACAAAAACATAGTTTATTGCTCCATGAGTTTACACAATACATCATCAGTGGGAAAGAGGAAAGAAAATTCCATTACAAAGCTTGGGAAGGAGGCTTAAGCTCCACATTCAACCCTAGCAGAGAAGAAAGAGAGAGGGGGCAGAAAGGAAGAATGACTAATTCCTTTACAAATGAGCCCCATATTACAATTTATAGAATTAGAGAAGAGAGAGAGAATGAAATCCTGAAATTTTCCTTCACCACTTGCAAGTGGTAATAAATGCATGTAATTAATGGTATTTTACTTGTAAAATACTCCCCATGTTGTCCCATGACATGCAGTAGAGAAGGAATGATTTCCCATGCTTCTTAATTTCTCTTTCAACCACTTTCCAACAATCAAATTGAACTAGGGTCATTTTCCTTAAAATTCACCCTCGAATCTTTAATGATTTCCCAATTTTTTCATTATTGTGTGAATTTCTTGGAATCATGATTCCAATGAGACCAATTTTGCATGATTCTATTAAGGGATGTAAAAGTTATGGCCGTGCGAGAAGATACAACTATTTTGAGTTTGTCAAGTTTTCTTTGCAACACACAGATCGACAATTTAATTCTTTGCTAGAAAAGGATATTTAAAATATTTTCCCCCTCCTCTAATGCTCTCTGCCTCATTAAAAATATTTCAGATTTTTTAATAGGTGGGGCCCATCTATATTTTTATCATCTTAGTTTTATGCTTAGAGTGGGGTGGTTGAATGTATTAGAGCATTACATTTCGCCAGCTCGGCTAGTCCGACCAAGTTGGCTTCCTGCATTTCCAAAAACCTCATACCACCATCTCGACATTACCCTTGAACCTCCTACTCCATGTGCTATGCCACATTGGTCAATCTCTTTATACCATCATCTTGGGTGTCACCATCGATTCATCTCCTTGATCGCCGAGTCGCCTACCACCTACATACCACCTCAACATTCCCCTTTTCATTGGACCGTGGGCTACATCAAGCCCCTAGTACATCGAGCTCAGTACTTGGGCGTGACTCACTCCGTGACTTGGCTTCTAACGAGCTTCAACTCAGCACTTGAATCACACCGTCCTCATACCCCTTGCGTATCAAGCCATGTAGGCTGTTAGGAATATTATATTGTTTACATTGGTGAATGTTATATTGTAATATATATTATCATGGAGATAATATATGTGGGTGGATAAATAAAATGTAATATTATTAAATATGAGAAAATATATCTCATATTAATAATATAGGTTTTATATATTAGTTGTGAGTTTGTTGTATAAACAACTCACATTGGTATTTTTAGGATTAGTTGAGTGTGTTGAGATAACTAAGGGATTGAGAGAGATTAGTGGAAGGTTGAGAGATATGTGGGATAAAGGATGACTCCTATTTAATAGGAGATCATATGTGTATTTATACCTCTCAATGTAAATGAAGACATATCTCGGATGAATTGAAAATTATTCTAATATTATTTTATTTGGTGTTTTTATTGTGCAAGATTATTTCCAATAATTTGTACCAACTTCAAGAAGGTCGGCGTGACCGTTGAGCTCCCGCATTGCATTGTGGGCCTATCTTTCCCATGATGAACTCATTGCATCATGGCCCGGCCACCTGTGCCACTCATACCCACATTGCCCACATTACATGGGCCATAACATCCCCTCACACCTGCAATGTCTTCATCATCCCATTGACTCACCTAGGACTTTGTGAGACCATCCACCCGCATGATAGACCATCGTGTGATTTCAGATTTAGCAATACGCATGTCACATGGGCCACTAGGGCCATTTCAACCCACCATACCCACATAGACCTATGTGTCTAATTCAGATTTTTCATGCACGCGAGGCCCAAATGTGTATGGGCTCTCTAGGAAAAAATTTTACATCACCCACAAAGCTCTTTGACTCACTTGATGGCTCAGTGAATCAGGGAAAAATGCACCCACCTTTTTTTTGAGTCCCTCTTCATCAAGCTCAGCCAAGCTCACCCCCTGCATTGCTTGATTTGATCCACTATTCCTCTGCACTTAATTCACAAATCCCCCAATCCAAGCCTAAGTTCATTATTGTTTACATCATGGCCACTCAAGCTTGCTTGAATTGAATCTAACCATCCTTGGAACGAGATTGGTCAATCAAGAGCTTGGCCTTGTTACATTGTGGAACACTTGGCCATGAGTCGGGTCATAAATATTGGCTCGGTGTTACTATTTCTTATCTCACCTATTTGAAACATAGCTCTGCTCCTCATGGTTTTGGCCTTAGGTTATAGAGCTTTATCCCCTCCTAATGACTTAATGATGATAAAATACTTTTTCTTTATTAAGGTAGATCCATCGAATTGTATTTCCATTAACTCGGGTTTTTGTTCAAAAGCATCGAATCCTTGTTTTTGGGTGGCTTGACATATCACTTGGCCTATTTGGCATAACAGCTCAGTGGCTTCCAACAACAATTTTCCCCCATGTATCCTAGCTTTTGATACATCTCAATCTTCATGAGGTGGTGGCTCAGCCTTCATTCTATGTTTGCATCAATGGTCTGAACCCATATTAACCTATCTCAAGCTCGTGGCCTTCCCTCATTGTCCTCATCTTTATCATTGTAATGGCCCTTGACTCTTGTATTAGCCTCATCTTTATCGACTCAATCTAAGAGCTCATTTATACCTACACCAACCCGGGCTTCAAAATTAGCTTGGTTCCTTTTTTAATGATTGCTCGGTTGTGTTGGTAACAACACGGCCCACATATTATACGCAACTCATCAAGTAATGACATCTTAGCAGCTCGGTCTCCCTAACGAGTATCTCGGTGGTTGATACGAGTGACTCGCCCACTTATTTTGATAAGTCAGTTCTAAATGGCTTGTCAATGCAAAATGTGAGCCTAATGGCCCCTAGTAACCCGATCATCAACTCGTCGGGTCTTTTGAGACCGAAATGGTAACCCTTTTTTCAATCCTTCTAACTTTCTTACACAATTTGGATATCTTGTTGTTTAAAGGACCTATACTGATGATTAGAGACGCTCTGGACAAAATTCTAGATTTATCATTTCCTACCGGTGGCCCCCTTAGCCAAATGTCATAGTGCAAGCCATCTTGTTGCTAATTTCACTAGGGTAGTGAAATTGGATAACAATTCTCTTTTGCATGGAAAGGATGTCACGTTGTTTAGCTTTGATAGCTTCCACATCCTTGTCCATTTTGATGACTCTATTGTGTAGCTTGACAACCATCCTTTTTTCATTCCTATCATATTTACTCATAGCCTTCATAAATTGATTTTTCAACATTTCTAATTGTTCAGATAAATGATTTACTTCCCTACCCAATTGTTGGTTTTGACACTCCAGTTCATTTTAATCCATGTTATTTTGAGATTCCATTTCATCCAAAATTGATTTGGCTTCCACTCTGTGTATGCACAATTCATTTCTAGTGAGAAAATCACCATAATCTACTCATTTACTGATGTCACTCACAATATTAATTACTTCCCTTTTACAATTTTTTGACTAAGAACAATATATTTTTAACCTCTTGATTATTTCACATGTTTTTTCGAGTTGGTAACCCTTACACTACTTATATAATAGCCATCTCCTAAATTTTTATAAGAATCAATTATATAGACAAAATAATTTATTGTTGAAGATTTAATTAAATCTTATGTTTTATATTTAATATTATTCAATTTAATTATATCTAAGACTTACTTGAAAATGTTAAGTTAAATTACAACTATAATTGGGTAATATTATGCATATATATACAAAAAGTTATATAAATCTAATGTTAATTAAAAAAATTAATTTGTGGGGTTAAGGTTGAAAGTAACTAAGGATTTAAATCGGCGTGGTAAGGGATGGAAACACACGTCATGATTCCATTGTTTTTTCTAACAATTTTGTCCCCCACATACTAAGCTCATGGAATTAACAACAACGAAAACAATTTTGGGTCCGAGAAGGTAGCGAGGTCAAAGAACAAGGACATGTGCCAAGATCGGTCGTGAAAGGACAAGGACAAGTGGAAAATATCAATAGCGAAAAGAAGGTGCTACATGTCGAGTGCAGGTAAGTTGAAGGCACTTGGGGTTCGATGGACTTGGACCTCTAGAAATCATTTGTAGTGAAGAAATATTTTGGATTGAGCGGGAGAGACAAAAGACATGTCGAAAGAGAAAGACAGAGGACCAAACAAAGGGTGTCACTTAGCGATGATCTAATGATTGAAGATGACACATGATAGCATTCCGCCATACTTTTGAGAGATGGCTCAGGCGGATGTGAAGTTGACAGAATAAATTGATTTTAAAACAAAGTTGGCATCCGTAGCGGAATAGAAAACTACAAACACTTAGGACAAAAACATGTAAGACACGAAGGAAACACAAGAAAAATGTTGTGTCATAACTTCCAAAATAACTACAGAACGAGGGATGAAGACAACAGCAAAATGTTTCAAATGAGGATAATTGCTCTGATACCAAATGAAATGCAAATTTTTCCCTAATCTAAAAAATACATCAAAAATCATTTACACTACTAACTCCATTTGTTTACATATATCAATACTTAATTACGCATTTATTTTATATGAACCATTAATAAAATTATATATACATTTTGTGATTCTCTATTTTTGTATAAAATAATTGCATATTCCATCAATATACATAATACAATAAAATAATACATTTTCATGCACATTTTCTAAATAAACATAATATTTAACTTCTTTTTATTAAATTTCAACAGGGATTACATAGTTTTTAAGAGAGAACTTATCTAAGACAAATTATTAGGAACTTGATACAAAATCCAAATGCACACACAGTAGCAGACTATGACCACACTACTGAGAGGAAATGTTATACACCCATTTTATATTCATGTTTCCCAGTGGGAACCATCCGAGGTTGTCACGTTGTACCCACGGTTAGAACACCTTTGTGCCCCTCTCTCTTTCACACTACTTTTCTATAACCTTGTCAACTTTGGAATTAGTCCATAAGTTAATTTTTTTGATACAATTACACAATCTTTCTCAAAACTCCCTTGTAATTATTTTCTCTCCAATCATAATGTTCTCTTTTAACTTTCATATACATTTTTATAACATTTCATGGGTAGTTATGAACAAGCATAATGGTCCCACACTTTTTCACTTTAATTAATCATCTTTAATCAAATGCTCGGGTTGTTCACTCCCACTTTTATTTTACAATCATTTATTGTAACACCTTTGTTATAAAGAATCTCAACTCAAACTTTTATTATTAAAGTAAATCAATAATTCTTTAATGATTAAACCTTTGGGGATTTAGTGCATAACATAATGTATCACTAGATGTGATCACTATATGGTCTTTTTTACTCACTATCTTTTACAGGAGGAGCTTGAGAGACCAATTCCCAATAGTGGTCGTGTTATCATGCCTTAACCTAGAGTTGAGGGTAATTCCCAAAGATTGTGATTGCCCCTAGCTAGCTTGAATAAAGGACTCTTCTAGTTCAAGAAAACTATGAAAATCTATGATCACGAGCAATCGTGGTAGAAAGAAGAATTTTATAATAGGCTCAAAGTGATGAAGAGTATTAAGAAGTTGTGAATGAAAGTTAGATACAAGTTCCACTTCTTCTTGATCCACAATATCATCATCATTATAATTATAAGAATGTTCATTTTTATTTTTAATGTCACGAAATGGTATCACATTAGATAGATCAAACATAAATCGATTAATAGAGATATGAAATGGAGAAGAATCCATGAGAATACAATGCTTGTGAGTAGGAGGAGAAATCTCAATGTGTTCAATAGATTGATTAGTAAGACGATAGCTACACCAAAAGGGCATATGAAATAAGCATATGCAAACTTAAGAGATTCAACCACTAATACTATAAAAAATAACCCTAGGAAAGCTAGGGTTTTGAACAAAAAATATACAATTCAAAAGTCGAGGTCACCAAATGTTTACACCTTTTTAAAGTTTTACTAGATTTTGTTATCCAATACACAACAAGAAAAAGGTACATAAGGTTTGAAACTAGGAACTATTCTGATAAATTAACTTCCAAAATTAATTATACAAAATCAAAATAATGCATTGGTTCCTTGATGTTTGTATAAGCTCAAAATACACAAGAGATAGTGGAAATTAGCTTTATAGAGTTGTACAAAAAGAATCTAAGAAGATAGACTAGAGAATTAAGGAGTGCATAGCCTGCAAAAACTTCACTGCTCAAACTATAACTTACAAATATAATGATGTAGGACCAAACAATGTGGTCATAATGTATAATTTGGTCCTACCCATTTTGTACAGTATTGGATGTCTTCGTAATGGGGTTCTACAAATTTTTGGGTCCTATGGTGGCCTAAAAATGCACTTTGTTTTCAAACCCTAGTTATTTTAGAACCTCGATATCATCTTTAATTAGTTGAATCACTCCAAAACCCTAACCATGTATTGAAGACCTGCAAGAAGGTTATTGTTTAGGATTTGGTACATGTCATGCACTTCCTACGTCAACATTATTTTGAAGAGGACTCAAAGCACACATCTCCACCGTTATGTAACGCCTATATGAATGCAACTAGTTGGTAACTTGAACCTCTTCCATCATGTTTGATGGGATTTTTATCTTGCTAAGACTTGAAAATGGGAACTTGGTGTGCTTGGATGTGAGAGAAGCTAGACTCCTTGACCTAGTTGAGTGCTTCAAGTGTAGTAGTGGCTACCCAAAGGGTAAGTGCATGGAAAAGGGGAGAAAGGGGGTTAAAAGTAGACACATTTTTCCTAAAATCAGCAAAACATGAACTTCATCTAATAATTTGGCATGCATATGCTCAAAATTTTCAAAGTTATAAGAATAAGTACAGTAGATCTTGGAATCTAGTTTATTAAACTACTAATTTTTTTCAAAAATGGTGGAGATTAAGAGGGTCAAATGTGGCGTGCACACAAAGTATGTCTATTTTTGTGTCAAAAAAATAAGAACCTATTGTGTGTGCAACCCCCTTTTTTGAGTTTTATAATTTATTTTTAAATCCCTTTGGTAGAAAGTTAGATAAAACCACGTATGAGGTCCCACTAATTTTTCATCATTTTTGGATGTATATATAATTTTTATTAATTTTCAAAGTGCACATATCCCAAAAATGAAATATTTGTGTGTACACCCCATAACTTTGAGAAAAAAGTCATTTTTGTTTTTTTAGTGCATGTAGAATGGAGTTTAGAAGAGGATTTAAAAAAAATTTCGGATGAAAAAATCATAAATTGTGTACAAAAATGTATGCATACGTTTTGACAAGAAAAGAGGGCACTAGTAAAAGAAATTAAGGATGAAAGCCTTAAACTAATCAGATTTTAGAAAGAAGTATATCGTCACCAAGGTAAAACCAAGCTTGACATCGTAGTATAATTTTTGGAATATTATGTTATAACGCATGAGATATCGGGGTGTACATGTGAGATTTTGATGTTTTTGTAAAACATGAATTTATTCACGGATTACATAGTCCAAACCTTAGGTTTGGATATCTAGGAAAATCCAAGCCTATGGTTTGGTAATTTCAAATCCAAATAAGATGAAACGCGCTCGCGTTTTATTTCTATTTGGTATATGTGGTTATGGGAGGGGTATATTTGCTAAAATAAATGGTTTTTCATTTATTAGTCTTTATACTTTAAATTTATTTTAGTAAATATAATAAATTAGGGTCACTCTGCACCTTATGGAACTAGTCTCACAACTCCATCTATCATAGTTTAGAAGATGGTTTTCATATTATAACATGGTCAGTACATAGGTATTTTTAGGATTTCAGCATTCAACCTAAAGCTTTTAGGGTTTAAATTCTACAATCGATGTCTATTTCAGGAAATAATATAGTCATTGTTTAGGTTTTGGGGCCTTTTAGATTGTTTATTGACATTTTTAGGAGTGTTAGATGTGTCAAAACTATATTTTATAAACCTCACAACTCCCAAAAGTAGCAAAAATTTCTTGAATATATGGACTCATGCAATTTCTTATAACACATAATAAATCAAAACACATATGTAAGTTTTTATCGATTCAAATAATCAAGGGAATGGTCATCATGAGGTATGTGAAGGATCTGAAACATCATGAGGACAATGGGTGCAATCATAAAAATCATGAGGTCTGTGAAATATCTGAAACATCAAGAGCTTCATCGAGATTCAAATCATGAAGGGAATGGTCATCAAGAGCATGATAAGAGAAGCTCACCATGCTTGATGGTGGAAATCATCTTAGGCTCACAAACAATGCATATTTTATGAGAGTGTTTCTAAACACTTAATCAATGCTTGGTAATGAACACACATCTTACAAGTCATGGAGGTGGAATTTGAGTGTTTCAGTAAAGTTGTGGAGGTCAAGAACATGGAATTCATTCTCGAAAATTCCTCCAAGTTTCATTCAAGGATCAATCCTTCTATCAGGAGGAGGAAACCTATCTCCATGAGGAGAAATTGAGAAAGAGGGTGTGCCAGACATCATAAGCATGTTTCACTCAGGTGACATCTTGGGTAAGGAGGTGAATTATGAGATTAAGAAGAGATCATCATGTTCAAAGGTGAAAAGTGAGGCTCAATGAGTGAATTGATGATCATCATATCTTGACTCTACCATTGTGTCCAAATCTCTTGAGAAACAAATCAAAATGAGCTAGTCAGGCTAGTGAGGCATCAATACCATCATGTGTGAAGGATCAAGAAGTCACCTATTCTCATGAGAGGGATATGATAAAGAAGTGTATGAGCATCCTAAATTTGATTCCATTCAAGGATGATGATTTTGAAGACTAGAAGGGTAATATGGATAACCATGTGAAAATGTAAAAACTTAAACCATGAAAACCAAGCCATAATGTGAAATCTTGCTCCCAAATCTTCTTGAATCCCTCTTGGGCCCACCTGCCTCATGTGTCATGATCACCTTTTCCTTGAAGGTATTCCTAATGCATTGGGTGAACATGTATAAGTTTTGAAAAAAGGTTTTAAAAGGTCCATTATTCCATTCATTGAAGTGTAGTAAAAGACTAATTCATTGACAAGCCTAAAAAGGCCAATTTTGGCCATTTTGAGAGCTTGTGTGCATCCTCTAAGAGGGTTATGAAAAATCTTAAGTATTTAAAGGTGGTATTTGAAATCCTTGAAGGTGTTGGAAATCAATTTAGGAAGATTTAGGAAAATTTTGATCATTAAGGGATAATATGTTCAACAACGAGGCTTTTAGGATGCAAGGAATGAGCAGTCAAATTGTGAACATTGACTTTTCTAGCTGATTCTAGGAGCTCGTAAGGATTTAGGAGGAAAAAAGTAGGAACTAGAAATCTTGAATAATCCTTTACATTTTGGGAGCATCCATTTTGATCCAAGGCCACCGAAGGTGATGCTAGTAATCATCTCATACTCTCAATCAATACATACCTCCCAAGAGTGTTTCTAAACACTTAATTAGTGCTTGGTAATGAGCTCAATACATTGTGGAGGTTGGGAACATGTGATTCACCTTCAATTTCTAATTCCACATGGATAAAATTGATCAAAAGGGTGTTCTCCACAATGGTATTAGAGTCTTCTCCGTAATGGTGTGACTCAAGAAGACTCCTAAGTTTTATAACCCAATTCTAGGTAGATTTATCTTCTAAGATACTTATCAACTGAGATATTAATATTTTCTTTTTGAAACCCCAAAATAGGGTTTTAGATAACCTGATAGGGAGAAAATTCATATTTCTTATCATACACACCCTTCTTGACTCATTTACCTATTGAATAAGCTTTAGGAGGATTAAATTCAAGTTTCTTATTTTATAATCTAGATTTGTGGACACTTGATATGCTCCCAACATTAAGCTTTAGGTGAGAAAAATTGTGAGAGTTAACAAAACATAGTCAAGGTTGGAAGTAAATGCTAGATGTCATGAACTACCACTATATATTTGTAATGAAATTACTTAGATAGATTTGAATATCAACAAAATAGAACACCAAGAACACCAAAATGTAGATAAATTATCACAATATGCAAGTATAAGTTATAGGACTAAGGGCGTAGCAATATTCAATCCATTCCTCTTGATAGACATCAATATGTGCATCCTTCTAGTCATTGTGCATCCTTCCTTTGACTAGCTTGCCTTCAGTTCAACCTTCACCTTGGCTCAGAGGAAATTCCTAACAAGTTTTAAATTTTTTTAGTGTGCAAGGATGATTACCCAAGGTGATAAATTAATTCAATGAGATTCAAGTGAAATATATTTTCCTTTGAGAGGCCTAAAAAGGACATTTTGGCCATTTTGTAGCTGGTAAACACACTTTAGGAATGTTTAAGGAAATTCTAAAGCATCTGAGGGTGATTTTGAAGAGAATTGAAGGTATCTGAAGTAATTTAAGAAATTTTAGGAAAGAAAATATCATTAGGATCCATTTGTTCAACATTGGGTATTAGTGTAGGGAATGAGAGCTTCAATGGTGAATGTTTCTTCTATGGAATATTTTGGGAGTTCCCAAATGAGTTTAGAGGAAAAAAATATGCATAAAAATGTGTAATAGACAGTCACTTGGACAAATGGGTGTAATCAGGAGAATCATGAGGTCTGTGAAGGATCTAAAACATCTATAACCTCATTGAAATTCAAGTCATCAAGGGAATGATAATCATGAGCATGATGAGAAAGGATCACCATGAGTGGTGATGGTAGTCATCTCGATCTCAAAAATGGTGCATATCTCTTGAGATTGTTTCTAAACACTTAATCAATACTTGGCGATGTGTTCACATCTTGCAATTTAGAGAGTGGCTTTCAGTGATTCAATGTAGTTAGAGTTCAAGAATATGGATCTCACCCTCAAACATTCCTTCAAATCTCATTCAGGGATCAATCCTTCCATATAGAGGAGGAAACCTATTTCCATGAGGATTAATCGAGTGAATATGTGTCCAGATACTATAAGCATGTTTCCACTCATGTGATATCTTGGTCAAGGAAGTGAATTGTGAAGTTAAAAATGGTGTCATCATGTTCAAAGGTGAAATGGGAAGCTCATAGAGTAATTTGAGGATCATCATATCTTGACTCTGCTATCATGTTTAAACCTCTTCAAGGAACAAGCCAAGATGAGATAGTCAAGCTACCGAGGAATTCATGACCATCATGTGTGAAGGATCAAGGCATCATCTATCTCCATGAGAGGCATATGAGAAAAGAGGTGTATGAGTATCCTAAAGTTGATTCCATCTCGAGGAGAATTCTAGAGCCAAGAGGGTAAGAGGATGATCTTCATATAGAGCACCATATATGTAAGAATGAGAAATCATCTGAGTTTCACTTGATGTCACTCACTTGGTAGTGTTCTTAAACACTCATTTGAACCTTGTAGTGTGATCACACTTCAAAGGAGGAAGGACATTACAACCACCTCATTTTAGTCTAACAGGTGGCCACATGACAAGAATCTCATTCAATGATAAATCCTTCCATCTACATGGTGAATACCTATTTCAGTAAGTGATAGATAATCAAAAAATGGTTTGAGCATCATGGAGTTGATTTGTGGTCACTAGGGTTAATTATGGAGGCCTTGAAAATTAAGAGAGTGATCTTCACTCTTGCCTTGTAATTAGAAGAGAGCATCTTGTTCCCATCACAATGTAGATCTCATAACAATGTTTCTAAAAACTTAAGTCTTCACTTGAGGTTTTAGAAACATGCTTTCAACTCATGGTAACTCATTTTTACCACTTTTTCATGTTAGAAGTTTCTTCACTCAAAAACACAACCAAGGGTGTTAGGAAGGTGTTTTCAAATCACAAAAATTTGGCCCCGTCCTCATGAGATCCTCACCCATGGTAAAAATAGTCTATTTATGAAAGTACCCATTCTGAGAGGTACTTATCAAAATTTACAAATATTCACCTATCACCATGTGGTGACTATCTCTCTAGATCTTGCAAATTTAGGGCCATTTTTGTCTGGAACCTAAAGGGGCAGCTATATTATTTTGAAATTCTTCATGAATCCTTCAAGTCTAAGATAAAAATAGATTTACCAACATGTATAGGATTCACATATCTTTCCATTTCCTATTTTTTCCTCCTAACTCCTTATGGAGCTCCCAAAATCATCTGGAGAAGTCAGATTTCACCATTAGAGTGTTTGTTCCCTGCACCTAGAAAACCGTTGTTGAGAAGATTGTCCTTGAATGAGAAAACCTTTCCTAAATCTTCCTAAATTTCCTCCAACACTTCTAAAAGTCCCCAAAACCTAAACAATGACTATATTCTTTCCCAAAATAGACATCGATTGTATAATTTAAACCCTAAAAGCTTTAGGTTGAATGTTGAAATCTGAAAAATACCTATGTACTGACCAAGGTTAGAATATGAAAAACCATCTTCTAAACCATGTGATAGATGGAGTTGTGAGACTAGTTCCATAAGGTGCAGAGTGACCCTAATTTCTTATATTTACTAAAATATTTAAATATAATTAATAAATAGAAAAAATTAAACTATTTATTTTAGTAAATATATCCCTCCCACAACCACATATACCACATAGAAAATAGAAACACGAGCGTTATAACGCGCTCACATTTTAGGCTTGGTAATTACCAATCCTAATAATTCATAACATGATTGATTGTGCTTTTATTACGCGCTCATGTTTCACTTAAAATAAAAAAATGTGTCTACTTTTTGGTCCCCCATCTCCATGCACTTTCCTCTAATGGATGTGCATCAACTTTAGGAAAAATTAGGGAGCCTTGAGTGTTTTTTGTGATAGTATTTGCTATTAGATCTCATGATAGTGTCTGGTTATAAAATGAGGCAAGTTTAACTTTCTTATATAAGGTTCAAAAGGTAATTTGTTGTGATATGGCTGACCTATGAGGATGAAAATACCAAAAAAATGATATTGCATCAAAAATAGAGCTGGAAAATTTGTCACTTCATGACCATATGGGTCGGTTAGGATTTGGATTATATAACTTTGACCAAAATTTTCTTGTTTTAAACAAGGATAAGCTCAATGAAATCGAAAGTTGTATCTTGGAAAGTAGAGCTTTAGAGTTGGTCTTGTGTATTGATATTATAATATTGTTGACACATACGTGTATGGAAATAAGTTAGTTAGAGGAAAGAGATGGCAACATGCACTAAGTGGGAATAGGATATGGGTGTTTGTCTTAGCCAATAAGCACAATTGCGATGAGTAGCATCAAAAGGTGAAATGTCAACTTTGAGTGTCTCCACCATGCCCTTGGACTTCTCCTCCCTCAAACCCCTTCTTTATTGTCCCTTTTCCTCTCATATTTTATTCTCTCCCTCCATTTTTACTTCTTTGATGCATCCCCTTTGGTGTTTCCATCACACATTTCATGTATGATTGTTATTTTATTGTAATTGCAATCAATTGTTCAAAGACCCAAACATACACATGGAAGATATTTTCTCAATTCCTAACTAATCCATGTAAAATGACATGATATGCCAACAAACTAAGAGCTTAAGCCCAAAAGTATAACTTAAAATGAAATGTTAGACTTAAAAAATTCAAACTCCAAGGGAGAATGTAAGAAAAAAAAAAGTCCCATGTTGAAATCATAGAAGAATCGATAAAACACACAACTAGTAGGTGTAAAGACACATAACTTGCACATTTCAAGTATTTTGATGAGACTCTCAAGGCATCTTTTGGTACAAAAGAATTACAAGATGTGGGTCTTCTTAAATTAGTAATTTATGTAGTAATTCCTTTTGTTATATAAATGATTTTCAAGTATACATGCTATTTGTAATTTTGAAATCTCTCGAGAGGCGTACATGCTTTCAATGTGCCCTTTGCAAGAGTATATACCATTCGATTTCATTTTCGAAAAAATGCATTTCCCTCCTAAACAACCATAGTTTACACTCAAAAACTCACACTTAAGCAGAGACTCAAATATACCACCAACAATGAATTTTATCGAATTTATAAGCTTGTTCCACCTTCATAAACATATATAAACAGGAAATTTTATTTGATTTCTAAAAATTACATATATTTGTAGAGGAGAGTGTAATTTCCAAATATGTATGTAGAACAAGAATAATTTCACGTATGAATTCAACTCAACTCAGTCCAAATGAAAAGCTCTGAATTCTGCCATTGAAATTGTACAGTTTTCTTTTCCATATTTGACCCTGTCGACGACGACAAATTATACCTGAGTACTGTAACCCAACAATCCAAACTTAGAATTTGTTTTGATGGGAAAATACAGACCACCTTTGCACTTGTCGTGAAACGTACGATATTAATATATCTCTATCTCTCTCTTCGTACTGTTGTCCGGCTTGTACGGCTGTTTTCCCTCCGCCACGCGTCGGCCGGCCAGTCAATGGAAAAAATGAAACGAAGGCTGAAGCTTTTATCTTCCGAGTACAAAATGGTTGTGCACGATCAAGGCATTTCGAGACTTGGTGGGATCCACGTGTCGTGCTCAAGATAAGAGACTTCATGGATAAGTGCCTCATTATTGAGCTCAAATAAGTGAGGCCAAGAAGAATAATAGGTCATAGCCACAATCACAAAAGAATAATAGGTCATAGCCACAATCACAGAGGTATTATGGATTGTCATACTTTAGTGATTCGGGAGGTATTTTGGATTGTCATACTCTAGTGATTCGGGGATATTGCATTTGTGTATTTTTAATTGTATTGGTTTTCTTTCATGAGAAAAACATATCTATTTCTAAATCAGGATTAGAAGTTAGTAAGTTCATCGAAACTTTTTAGTTATGTGAGATTGCGTGAAATTCACTTGGATTGCCTTGATTGTTTTTAGAGATCTATAAAGATGCATTTGCAATTGATGATATGACCTATATATTGAATTGATGTGCCATCGAATGTAGACTTGGCTAAGTTAGCTTGGAACTTGTATTTGTGCAACATGTCTAGAATGCATAAGAAATGCTCTATGTGGTTCCTCCCAAGTCTTATTGTAGATGAGGATGTCATCCAAGTAGATGATGAAATAGGAGTTGGTGAAGTGGTAAAGTAAGTTATTCATCGACACATGAATTTTGATGATGTGTTAGTCAATTCAAAGGCATAATCACCCACTTGAACCATCTTTCCTTTGTCATTAATGTTTTCTACTAGATGTATTCATGATGGATTGGTACTTAATAGTACCCTGAATTCGGGAACATCTTGATGAAGTATTTTGTACCTTAGACTTGGTCAAAGAGGTCATCAATGCATTGTAGTGAGCATTGATTCTTCGTCATTATCTTTAGAATGCAATAGTCAATGCAAAAGCATCAAGTGTCATATTTCATTGGCATGAGGACTATTAGATTGCCACAAAAAGAATAATTGAATTTGGTCATTCCATGATCAAGGAGCTCTTGTGCTTGGTAGTATACTTCATCATTCTCCCAAAGTATTTTGAAGAGGGGATCTATGAACCAAATCAATTTGATTTATTATCATGTAATGTGGTGGAAACCCTTTTGACTCTGTGAAGACATCTCTATATTATTCTAATAACTTGTTGAGTTTTGTTGTTGTGACATGACGCATTGTCGATGCATGTTTTTGATTGCGCATGGGTATCTCTAGGTAGACCATGAGTAGCATGATATTTTAGGCATGCGTGAGCTGAACTTTCAACAATGTTTAGCGCAAAGACTAAAGTGAGCTTGGACATTGCAGTTGACTCCGAAATGGAAAAAATGTAATCTTGATGACATGGATGGTCCACTATTGTAGTTTTTATAATAAGTAGCATCTCATTCATCAATATGACCTTCAAAGAAAAATGCCATACTTTTAGCGCAAATGTCACTAGTGACTATGTCCTCCATGGCCTTGACTTTGTAATGAAAAATACATTGTCATTGGCCTTGTTTATATTTTTTCCATAGGGGCCATCATAGATAGTATGGTCGAGGATGTGATTTAATAGTAAGATGTAGGCCCCATCTAGTAATCTAAGGGCATATGAATTCATGCACAATCTGCATCACCCAAAAACACTTAGTTTTAACAAATAAAGTTTTGTGTAATTCCAGTTTTGCAATACCTTTACGTAATCTCTCGTTTCTCCTCAATAATTCGTCAAATAATTTCATTGCCTAAGCTGATTTTTGGATTCCACACAATACCATGGAATCTGCACAACATTGTGGATGTTGTGCAATATTGTGGAAGTTTTTAAAGTTTACTTATGTTGTGCGAAAGCCTATCATAGTCGCCAAACATTGGGGAATGTTACACAAACTTTCGATGTCATGGAAGCCTCGCATGAAGCCAAAACTTATTGCAAGATTCATTGATGCTTTTCCAATCCGTTAATGTATTTGGATTTGAGAATGTCATTTTCATACTATTAGGTGCCAATATAAGCCACTAAGAACTCTGATTTAAAGGCACCACTCTAGTCTATAAAATGATTAGATTTGTACACACTAAAGCACCAATCTACATCGATATAGTTGTCAACATGCACACATGGACCTTGATCCATCTTACACGACCAAGGACTTCTGATTGAAGCTTGATCAAACAAGGAGGAACATTCTAAATGGATCAATGGATGACCACGAGACACTTGAGAGATTATTCTTTGGGGATCTTTAAATTCATTGATATCTTTGCTTCCCCACATGAGTACGGGTGAATTATATATGTAGAAGGGAGTTACATATTTGAAATACATATGGATTTAGAGCTTGATCTTTGTTTTCAAGATAATCTTGATCTATGGAGACCCTCATTGAAATTTTGAGCCATAGTTTTGTTATGTGTAAGCTTAGTAGATTCTGCAATATTAAGAGAGGTCTAGGTTGGAAAATTCTTAGAAAAAAACATGTGGAGCCTCATAAAATACTAAATGTCCTCGAACTCTCTCTCTTTCTCTCTCATAATGTTTTGTAGGATTCCCACTAGTGGGACACTAATAAGTTATTATTCCATTCATAATTAAAGAGGTTGAAAGAAAATTAGACCTTGAGTTTTCAAATACATATGTATCCAACATTGCGATGTCAATTATACCTTGAACATTAGGATATCAACATTGATTTGAAGCTTAAAAAGTATTTCTTGTTAAATTGTTGATATGTATGTTATATAGAATAATGAAATTATACTAGACCAAGTTACATCATCATTCACATAATTGGACAAATATTTTCATGTGTTTCTCCTTGATACCATCTTGATAGAGGTTATAAACTTATGGGATTCCTTTGATAAATTATTTTGGGCATTAACCAACTTACTCTTGTTACGTTGTTCTTCTAAGTACTTTGAAATAAATATGAGTGGGTGTCCTACATTATTTTTTTGTGCACATGTTTACATACATATGAGAGCTCTTTTTTTTATACAAGGATCTACACCTATGAGACCCATGATGTCAGTGACAGAGGAAAACAATGTGCTTAGAGACAAGTTGTAGGTTATCAATGTGCAAAGGAAAATTAGATATAGCGTAAACCCAAACACATTTGATCATGAAAGTATTTGTAGAATAGTGAATCTTTTATTCATTGGAAATAATATCAAATAGTATGATTTTTTTATAAGGATATGAATGAATATTCTTATGATTGGAAAGGGGAAGACATTTACAAAATAAATTGCCTAGATTGGAACAAGATACAAATGTAAATGAGAGATACAAGATAATTAGGAAATACAAGTATTCACTATCTATTTTATGGTCATTATGTCACCCTTGGGTTGAATGGTTTACATATATATACCTAATTACAAGAATATTGGTACAACATGTGATTCATGATTCTAAAGGAGTAACAATTGGTCTTCTTGCAAGTATGGTAATTAAACTTCCAACACATGGATATGGTGACATGTGCTTTGGGATAGGGCACATGTGGAGTGTGCCACCTTGTGTGTTATATGGAAGAGACAAGTAGACATGTAAACATTGATATCTAAAGGTCATGCCTAGTTACAAAGTGTTGTGAGTCTCGCAGTGTGTTGTGCGGTGTGCATAAAATTTCAAAGAATGCAATATTATGAGGTTTTTAAGTACTACAAGGAGTTTTGAGGTCCACCCTTACAAGCATGTTGTGGATTTCAAGATATGTTGTATGATACTATAATAGTTTTTATAGTCTACAAGGCAATATGCCTATGTGCCATAAGGATATCTGTATGAGTCTTTATGTGTGGCATGGCCACATGAGGCACCGTAATTTTGGGTAACTCCAAGCATCAAGGAAGACTGTATGATCATGCTCAAATGTGAGGTTAGAATCACATCTTAATTAATAAATGATAGGTACATTGATTATTAAGAATTAAATCTTGATGTTTGGATTTAACAAAAACATAATGTAATAAGTTTTCAAAGATATAAACTTTTGGGTAATGATCATTCTCACATCCAACATGCACTATGGTTCACCATAGATTTTTTTCATATGCATCAAATTAAGGGTCACTTTATGGATGTAGTTTAGTTGAACATAAGAGTTGGTTTACCTATGAGAAAAAAGGTTGAAAAAAAGGTTGAAAGGATTATACACACACACATGTACATACATATGTATGTATGTACACATGTATGTATGTATGTATGTATGTATGTATGTATGTATGTGTATATATATGAATGTATACACATGCACACGCACACACAAGATTATATATATATATGAATGTATACACATGCACACACACACAAAAGAAATGATTAAGGTTAAATTTTATATGAAGGAGTATATCAATTTCAAATTTGAATCTTGGTGGCATGCAAAGTTGAACAAATATATAAGATGTGAAAAAGGAAACCATGAAAAATATTCCCAATGGGAAGAAAGGACCTAAAACTTAAAAGGGTCAAGACCATACTATGATCTTCACCAATCAATATAGTCTTGGACCAATGTCGATAAAAGTCGATAAATAGTGGAAAAATCTAGATATCTCTATGACATCGTATGAAATATAAACAATAATAAAGTAAGTCATAAATTAGAGGATAAGTCAAGCAACATAAAAGTAAGAAAATAAGGACTTGCACCAAGACTTGATTCCATCATTAAATACCCATATACATAAATATTTCCACAAACATGATGTAATAATGATTTTTTTGTATATTTTACATCTACATTTGCCCCCCATTTATGCTAGTGAATAAAATTTACTAATTTCAAAGGATAAGAAAAGTGTACCTGATTGTACTAAAGAATAATAGCTTATATGTTGTGCCTATATAATAACCAAAATGTGTTGAAAAATGTGGGCCATCGATGTGACACACATAGAGATAGAGAGTAGTATGTTATAAGTGTCAAAGGGTATCATAGATGTAAAATGTGTATTTGGAGACTTGGAGATTTTTGAATTGACATCTTGAAGAGTTGGGGTGATCAATCCCAAACATTTTTGATAATTTCATGGGACATGGGTGTCCCGAAACCAAGGAATAATGCCACAAGGAATCAAATTGGCCCCTAAATAAGGCTTCCCAAATTGTGGAACAAAGTAGATGGATCTAGGTCCCAAAAATTTGAAAACAATCATCACTGCATGCATATGGGTGCATTGTAGCACTTTTGGTATTGAAAACTTTGTATATTTGGATATGTATTTTTCCCCTATGTTTGTAATAAATGCAATGGCATTTTCACTTGTAATTTATTGTTCAATGGATTTTTGTATCCAAAGTTAACTATTTGGTGGTTTGAGCTTATATATCGATGTGTACATGAAAGAGGATGGCCTACCACAACTTAGTAACTTAGTGTTCAAAGTGCATATTTATATCTATAGTGGACCATTTGGCTTAGGTTTCCATATTGATTTGTATAGGGGAGGGGATGGCCTTGCATAGCCAACCCATATAGTTGTCCCCCTTTCAATGAAAGGGATGATAGAAAATAGAATCACTTGAGATGAAAGTAAATGTTGATATAAAACTGAACTTGTGTCATTAGAAATGAATCTTGGGCTGAGAATAAGAGTTATTATTTATAAAAATTAGATTGACATCGTGTTTCTTGTGAGAATCAATGGTATAAGTAGTGACTAGATAGAGTAAGTGCATTGGAATAAAGTGTGGAGTATACATTGTAACTACAAAAGAGATATTGTGTTTGATAAATTAGTATTGATATCGTAGAAGGTGTAAAATAGAGACTATGTAAGATAGAATATTATAGAGTGTGTAGAAACTAGACAAGAGAGATTGAGCTGCGATAGGTTATAATAAAATAAATTGTATTGAATTTTCCATGAATAGTGACTTAGAAAAAGTGTTGTAGTGAGCATATAGGAATAGAGTGTGTAATTAACATTGTTTGAATATGAGGCAAGTGTGGGACCCAAATAGAGCTATGATAAAATTTCATCATGTGTCAATACTGATAATATGGAGAATAATGATCCAAATGCATGCAAAATGGTGCAAGAATTAGAGAGATTATGACCAATATATAGAGTGTATAAGTTTGAGGTATTAATCAACTAATGGGATTAGGTTCAGATATATGACTATATTCCAAAAGGATATCATTTACTATAAATAATATAGTAGAAAATTCAAATAGTACTTTCATTGTTACCATAGTTGATAGTGGATTTTTTTCTCTTAGAGAGATAGGATGTCGAGTTCTAGAGAGTCCTTACGCTTGCGATTTGATTGGGTAGAAAATTACATTTAGGTACAAATAGTTGATGATTTGGTGAGTGTTAAAATCTTGTGATTTCATTGAAAAATAGAAGTGATTTTCACTAATTTTTAAAAATGCTAATTTTTCAAATATGAGACCATCATGGTATATAGGAACAAATGTTCCACTTTCAACTTGTGTGTTAGAACCATACAATTCTATATAGTCTTGATCATGAGTTGTATGGTCATGACCATATCCATATGGTCATGACCATATCCATATGGTCTTGGTCTAATACTAAAACTAGTGAATGGTATCGAGTGTATAGGTATCGAATATGATAACTAGTATGGTATTTGATGATGGTAGAGTTTTTCTTGATGATAAATGATGTAATGCATATTTGAAATAGTCTACATGATTTAGAGAGATGTTCATACGAGAGAGTTTCAAGGTGGATGTCACATGAAGAACCTTCTTATCCCAGGCCTAGATGATAATGGTTGGGATATGTTGGATAGATTCGGTTAGTTCCATATATCCAAATTAGGGGTGGTTCCTCAAATATGAATGTTTTCACCGTATTGTGTGAGCAATGGAACTTGTATACTTGCACATTTTGGATCTCCAAAGGAGATGATAGTGATATTATAGGATGTATACCTTATTTTGAGGATTCCACTAGTGGGAGAGGGTGCATGTATTACTTACCAAATGTGCCATTTCAAATGCATAGGGCACATATATTTTGGTTGGGTACATTTGGCCTTTTAGAGCCAAAAATTTGCTTGAGTTCGATTATGAAACTTGGGCTTCTATGATTTTGTAAATTCGGTGTAGTGTTATTATCATGTTTTCTTGTATTATATCTATGAACATCACATCAATAAGGATGGCCCATGATCCCCTTTCTAAAATATCAAACCTAGAAAAAAATGAGGGAGCTATGGAAAGATGGTGGTGGGGTTTTGATCTCATATAGGATGTGACATATGTGTCGAGTTGATAGAGGAGGAAAATGTAAGATATTCTTGGGGCCATAGTACTCTAGCCCACATATATAAGTATTTATATAGATTTCTAGCATAGCCAAAAAGGTGGTGTTGAAATAGTTCCATTATTACATATATGTTCTGTGAGAATATAGTTGTAATGTGACCATATAGAGGTACCATGGCCAATTGGGCCCATATAAAGATATTAGAATCATGGTGGGTGATACCCAATAGGCAAGGCTTGGAAAAAAATCTCATCAATCCATAATAGATTAGTGTAATCTAAGTGGGATCATATAGAGATGGTATTGAGATTTCAAAGAGGATGGGTAAAGGATGTTATAGAGATTATTATAGTGTTATAGACTATGTGGTTAGATGATCGACCACGAGATAGGCAAGTTATATCATTATGTGCACATGATATTAATATTTGGCCTAGTGTAAGAGGTTCCCTGACACCATACATGTGGAGGATATTGACACACACGTGTTGAGAGATGGGAGTTCGCCAGGATTGACACCATCATAGTTATTTGCCCCACTGAGTTAATGAGGTGGGCCCACATAGGGATTCATGGGTTTCATGGATGATACGGGATGCACTATATATTATATTCGATGGTGGTCATATTCTTGATGGGTATTATTATTTATCATGATCATAGATGGATTAAGAGGTGGAGTACCTCTCCTCTTAGGAAGAGGAGATGGAGTAGGCATTCCCCCACCCACATGAGAGAATGGTCCAAGTGAGGGAGATGATCCGATAAATGATGACATATCCATGACCATTTCTCAACATAAGTATCTTGGTATAGTAATATGTCATAAATTGATTTTGATAGATCTAGAAAATATTTGAATGAATAATAGATAATATTGATATGTGTTATCATGTGAGTGTAGGTGATGCATAATTGATGATGATCATGAATGCATCGTATGGAAATTTATCAATAAAATCCCCACCAATGTTTTAGTTAGTGGTATGTTAGAGAAAGTTGATGATTTTGCCAAGAAATTTCCATAATTTTTGACCTTGTAGACATGGCGGTTTCACATGTATTTTATTTCAAAGTGAGTGAGATGAGATTCGAGAAAAGCTAGCATGGAGGCCTCAACCTCCACCTAGGAAAAATATTAAATAGAATTTAGTGAATAATTTGATGGGAATGTATGCAAAATATGAAAATTATATGGAACTAATAGGGGCCCTATAGGAGAGACTACAAAACTATTGATCATGATCATGATCATGTTCACATGCTCATAGATATTTAGGGTAGGCCTCGATTTCTTGAACTCTCATCAAGGTTTTGGGTGAGGATGATGATGACAGTGAAAATGTATAAAAATTTTTGGGAGAAGGGAATGACCCAAATTTTATTGTAATTTTTAGCCATATGATGTGTGTGTGTGTGACATATAATATTATTGTGTGATGAGCTTGTTGGCATGTTGAGTTATAAGTGTTTTTATTGATGTAAATCTCATTAATGAAAAAAATGATGATGGAGAAGTGTCATATCATGCTTATTAGGTTGATGACATGGAGACTCATGTGATTTCATGATGAAAAGAGTGGATTCGATGAGATTGGCTTGGTCTAGCAAACCTAATCAGGTGACCTAGCTAGCCTAGGTGATGGAGAATGTTGGTTTGATTTTCTTTTTGGCTTTAGGAGTATGGTAATGGCATGAAGATCATGTTATGAGGTTGTTTAGGCACTCACACGAGTTTCGAGGAGCAAGAACAAGTGGAAGACTCGGTTGCGTAAGTGCTCATCTAGACTAGGTCTAGATGCTTAGAGGCATGAGGATGAGTTATAGAGCCATGTGATCTCATGGAGGCATGCAGGGATGTGATAAATGTTTTTAGGTATGTTAGGGCCTTTTTGATAGGTTTCATGATGAGTTATAGTGTTGGTTTAGTTGACCCTATCTTAAACCATGTAAAACCCTAAGGGGTAGTCATGAAAATGAGATGGGTTGAGAAGATGAAGAGATATTTTAGATATGATGATTATTGGAGATTTTGTTCAGAGGTTTCCTAGAGTTGTGATAAAAAATTTAAGTGATTCTAAAGAATATTTTGTAATTTTATGTTTTTGTGTGAAACGAGGTCAAGAAAGAGCATTTTCCATCTCGAATTGCAAGTTTGATACTCACCATGAATTGTGTACTTTACATGGGACCTTGTGGATTTTAATGGTGATTTTAATTTACTTAAGAAGGTTTTTGTTGTCTGGGAAAATTTTTTCTCACACAAGTGAATGTGTCGATCTTGGGAAGTAACAAGCAACTTAGAATGATGGAGGGATTAAGGTGCCTCGAATGTGGATGTAGATTTGCGGGGCGAGAAGATAGATGTGATAATGTCTACAAAACTAAAATAAATATGATTAGATAACAATATGTGGGGGTTTCCTGGACAACACCGGTTCAAGAAGTTATCAACTTCCTTGGAGGATGTCAACCCCGTGTCCAAAAAGATGGCAATAAATGATGAACAGTAGATAGTATGCAGAAGCAAAAAAATTACAAAATGCCAAGTAAGTGGAATGACGAGGGAACTTAGTGGTGCTTTGATATGGAGATGGAATGGGCATCAAGATGGCAAGATGATGAACAATGTCAAAGCTTCCCCAACAATGTCAAAGCTTTCTCCAACACTCCTCACCTCTAATTTCTAACAATGGCAAATATTTTCCTTGACCTCAAACTTGCAAAACTCATTTCAGAATTTTCTTATTATTGTTCCTAAAAAAAAATCTTTGAAAGAAGGGAATAAGGCATGTATATATAATTTGGGGAGGGGGTTAACTGAGGGATATTATATAACCTTGGTTTACAAAAGTAACCTTGATTAAAAGACATGATTTGAATTTGATATGAATTGGATTTGATGGAGTGGGGTCATGATTCAAAAAGAAAGGATGTGATATTGAGTGGGGACATGATTGAAAAGGTTAGGTTGAATAATGCATCCCATGAGGATTATTTTGAATTTAGGAGTGGGGTGTCAGATGTGTATATTTTTTGGGGTTTATAATCATTAAGTTCATATGTGGGGTTATGATGTGGAGGATTAGGTGTAATAGTGGATGTGATGGGAATGAGTGGGATACATGATGTGGATGATTTTGGAGCATTTTCTTAGTATATGAGGTCATGTTATTCAGGTTAATAATATTAATTATGAAAGGGATTACATGAATTCCATTAACACATAATAATGATTAATGATTGAAGTGGATTAATTAATTTATTAAAGGTAATTGTGTTTTTGGTGGGGATGGGATTTAGGTTAGGGGAAAAGGGATTCAAGAGGATAAGTGTAATGAAGGAGAGATAATATGAGGTGAAGGAGAGGAGCTACACCAAAAACTAGTGTCTCTGAGTTTCACAAAAATAATGAGGTCATTTCATCATCAGGTTTTTATGAACAAATGTTAAGAATGTAAACATCATTTTATGAGTTTGAAACTCTATCTCAAAAGTGGTAGGAGAGATCTTCATGATAAGGGCCTAGAATTGATTTATTGTGCTAGTATGATGATTGGATCATGTAGAGGAATCCTCAAGGTTTGAAAGGTAAGATAAAGCATGTGGTGATGTGCATACCTCACTTGAAAATGCAAGTTTTTAAAGAATTTCAATTGGGAAATGTTGTCCAAAGGAGTTTGAAATAAATTGACATTATTTTAGAATGGTATTTTACTTTATTTCCATGATTTTATCATATCATGGTTAATATTATAGAGGAAAATTGTTCCCTATTTATGAAGATTGGTCTTAAGGCATTCTGGAGTAGTTTTAGAGATGGACCTAGTTGAAGGCCTTCCACTTGGATTTGGAAGGAAATGTAAGATTTTATGGAAATAGGATTCAGAGGTATTTAAAATGGTATAATTTTTTCTTTATGATGAGGTTTTATAGGTCAACTAGCTCAATTTGTGAAGAAGAAGGTTGTTTGTTTCTTAGGACAGAATTGCTCTGGCTAGAAGATTGAGGTAGATGATGCATGAAATGGATTATTTTATGTTTATATCAATTATAAAGTTAAGAGGGATGAATTTTGTTCCTATTTAATGCCTTTATAGGTCTTGAAAGTGGAAAAAAAGGGTGCAAACTAGTTGAGTTTCTAAAACTACTTTACAGGCGAAACTAATTTTGTGAAAGGAAAGTTGGTGTGGTTTGCATATATATATATTTCATGAGCTCTACCTAGCATGGATTTGATATAAAGGTCAGAGGATTTCCAATGAGTGGTTACATTCCATATTTGATATGTTCTTGGGTGGTCTTGAGACCCAAAGGTGAAGGTCGGTTCTGAAAACAACTATTTTGTGAAGGATATAATCCTTCTTGAGTGAGTTATGATATTTTGATTGGTGAAATAAAATTTAAGACCATGGATGGTGTTGATATATCATATTTGACATGTGTGAGTAATTAGGGATCTTAAATAATCATAATGATGAGGTTTTGGTTTTTGTTTATCCAGGTGATGGGGTTTTGAGTTGTTTTTGAGATATTTTAGTGCATTTGGGCATGGCTACATGGGTCCATTACGAATGTTTGAATGAATGTATTGGTCAAAATAAATGAGTAATATTGACGTGTTCAATGTTTTTGAGTTGAGAAGGGTATAAAGTGCATGTTTGAATTCAAATTTGCACTAGTTGTGAGAAAGGGAAAAAGTGACCCAAGTGTGAGTGTGTAATAGGTATGAAGGAATTTTATCGAGTTGAGGAATAGTGTAAAAGGAAAATGAATGTTAGAGAGAGTGTGTAAGGGTTTGAAGCCAAGACAAGTGATGAAAGTGTGAGATATAGCAAGTTGAAGAAGAGAGGGTTTGAACAAGGGTTTGAAGGTGTGTGAGTTGAATCAGCGATCTCCATCAGTTGTTGCGAAACAAGACATCAAAATCTTAATTCAAAGGTGGTTGAGTGGGTGTTTGATCATCTTATGGGGTTGTAGCCTCATTATGGAGTTGGTGCTTCACTAAACTAGGGGTTGGTGCTCCTTGTTGAGTTGGTGCTCAAATAAATTTGAAACATAGCTATAATAAAGTTTTGTTTTATGGTTTTTCTTCCCCTTTAGGGTTTCCACTTATATCTTGTGTTATGGTGTTCTCTCTCATGATTGTGGTTATTTTAATGAATTTTATATGTTGTTGTGCACACATTAATGGTTGAATGATTTATGATTCAAGTAAGAAAATATGATTTGGTTAAAGTTTTGTAAGGACTAATTCACCCTCTCTCGGTTGATTTTTCTTCCAACAGAGAGTATTGATTAATATTAGCTTTGATTTGGTGCATTTATATTGTTGTTATGTGTTTGAGTAATGTATAATATGATGTAGTGAAACATGTGTAGACTATGATAGTTGGTTTGAGTAAAAATGATTGATTAAATGTTAGGAAGTTGATTAGGATGAGAAAATATGGCCATGTGTATTGATGTTTGTATCATGGGTAAAGGTTTTGAAATAAGTCCCAACCTAAAAGTATGCGGGAGAAAATTGAATGGTGAGGAAACATGTTCTTAAGAAAGAAGGAAGGGTAATCCTAATATGCCTCGGGGAAGCGAAGAAGGGACATTGTGTTTATAAAATATGACTAATAAACATGATGAATTGTGAGTTGAGAAGTCATGATAGTCTAATAAACTAAAGGAAACATAATCGCTCTAGATTGTGAAGATGCATAGTCGAGGATTACACATGAGGTACTAGTTAGTTGATTGATTTTTTCATTAATATATAAGATATATGATGAACATGATAATATTGTATTTAAAAATAATGGTTCTTTTGAAACCTATTTGAGTTTATATTTTTATATAGGTTAATTATTAATAGCCTCATTTGGAGGAAAATTTTTATAAGAGGCTATAAATAAGGATTTCCCATGGAAGGCTCATCAATTTGAAGATCACATTCTTTGGAGGACAATGTCATGGAGGAGGAAAAAGATCAACTTGTATTTCATGTATAAAAGAGATTATTCATTTATCTTTAAGCCACTTGAGTTTATAATCTATCTCATAACAATAATTATCACGGTGCCATTGATATAATGGAAGTGACAAAAAGGTTTGAGTTTCTCATTATCCAGTGATGGGGTATACGAAGTATAATTTATCAAGAAAAGTAAGAAAAATATCATGAAAATGATTAATAGACTTGTCAAAGTATATTGGTTTAAATTTAATAAGAAAATGAGGCTTCATAGTAGGTTTAATTTTAGTTGTAACATGATAGGAAGTTTTTTTGTGATACAACACATAAACATATATGATATAACACATAAACAAATAACACAAACAAATGGTGGTAAATTAATTACATGTCACATATAAAAAACTTCTCATTTAAGTGGAAATGTGAGGCCTCAAACAAAATATGTATCACATTTCTAAATCCATGGCGCATAGATTTATGGTTATGCACTAACTTTAAAGCATAAGATATAATTATTAAGTGTCTCATTTTTTCTTTAATGTAAGAAGGGTAACTTGTGGACTACGTAGACAACTGGAATTTGGTCATTCTACTCTTTAACACTACTTATCTTGACATTTCTCTCTTTCTCAAACAAGTGCACTTTACCCATTCTCATATGGTACTTCTTGAGGTATATTGTCTAGCTTTTTTATCATCCACATTCATATGTCCATAGATTCTAAGAATTGAATGCATGAAATCCATTAAGAAACTTTTTTGGTTAACTTCCAAACTTCACACTTCAAATTGTCTCTCTAGGGTCAAAAAATGTATAGTGGGGAAAGACCATCCATACATTCGTAACCTAGTGTATAGTTTTTCCTTGCTCATTTTGGTCCCAAAATTTCAATTACACATTATTCTTTAGGTCATTTACTCCTCATCATTCATCCTTTGTAACTTAAATAACCTTTGGAAGTATATATAAGCAAGTGAAAATCACCTCGTTTAGAACCTGAACTCTTATAGAATCCTCTTGCAAAAGCTAGCACAAAAGTATTCAAATCTCCTACACTCCACAAATACCTCTACACATTCATTAGGGTGGTATCATCTATAAGTATAAAGCTTCCCAATAGGTCTAGGGGATTACTTCCCACATTTGCAAGCACTCAAAGTAACTCACTCAAGTAGATTTTGATGCAAAACACTCACACAATCAACCAATATCAGTAGTTAGAACAATCACTTTTCAAAATAAAAAAAATCAAACTTTTCCTTTTTATCTCAAGTAGCCAAAATTGTGCTCAAAAGGCTAAAATGCAACAAATCAATAAACCAAGGGCTAAAACCTCATCAAACCTGTTAGACATCACCAATACATCATGTTAGGACACTTGATAAGTTTCAATAAATTATTTTTCACCATTCCTCTTATAGACTTCAAATCCTCCTTGTAGCCCTCCTAAAAACCTTTTTTCGATATAAGACAAAACAAATACAAAGCATCATTCTTCACTAGTAAGATTTTAAGATACCCATTTGGCTCATTTAGGGGATGGTAAAATTTTGAGGTCTCACTTTCTTCTAGTAAGAAGTTATTCTCAAAACACCTTTTTGGACTAGGTCACTCAACTAGCCCTAATTTCATACAAATCATTATGTCTTGAAGATTCTACCAATTTTCATGAATATATAATTGATGTTTTGAATACCCTTTATGGTTTACTGCAACATGCCAAATGTTATAGTTTAATTCTACTACCCACAACTCCTTCAACACCATCTTCTTCCTTACTAGGTCTTCTTAAGGTCATGTTAGGGTTTAAAGAGCTAGTTAGGAGTTACACGATTTACCACTTGTTCTCCATATTTATAAACACATTTGTTCACCTCTTATACACTTATACTTTCTCTTCTCTTCATTCATTCACTCTTCTAACTTCATTTTGTACTCTTTTCTAGCTTTTGCTTTGAGTTCTCTCATACCTTTAGGTTTCTTTGTAGACTTCAACTTTGTATCACACCTTTATTTGGATCCCTAGACTATTTATTCTCACCTTCCTAATGACATTAAGCCTTAGAAAACACACCTCTAATTCTCTCTTACCCCTCCTCACAACTTCACTTACAATACCAACAAAATACCATTGTTACACTTTCACCCTTAAGACCTGTCACAATCAAATTTGGGCCTTCTCCTTAACTCTTATCACTCCTTACCCCTAAGCTTACACTATATTTAATGCATTCATGACCTTATACTCCTTTTAAAAACTTTCCCCCTAAAGAACCTCTACAAAATCATTATTCTTCATTTCAAGTCTCCACGATAACCTCTTTTGCCTCTCACGGTACCAAACATGATAGTTAAATTGTTCATAACATGCATAAGGCTTCCAAAGGTATTATCCCATTATACTAGGTTTACACTCACTCAATAAACTCAATCTGGTATAATTTACAATGATTTACATGTTACTCCCTCTTACTCCACACTCACAAAGCGATTCAAGAACCAAATGATGACTCTTATGACTGTCACAATCTTGACTTACCGCATTTTCCCTTCTATTTACTCAATACCATTACATGAGTTCTTACATAGATTCAAAATATATTCATACCCTTGTACTCATCTGTTGACTTGAAAAGGACTCTATGATCTCCAAAGCTATGCCTTAGTCATATATTCACAAAGTTGCATTCTCTCTTAACCTTCAAACTTATAACTCAACCTATTTTGACAAATATTGACAAATTCAATAAACACGTGCTACTCTAACCTTGTGATATTTCCTTCATATTCTCTATATATATGTTCCACTCTTTCCATCAATAATCAAGTCTTGATCAATAAATATTTATCAGATTTTAACCGTGTTGGCCTATAAAACCCTCTAAAACAAGGTGCTCAAAAATTGAGCAATGGTTTATCATATTCTCATTGTATTAAGACTTTACACAAGTTCTTATAACCTAAAATACATCTTCCAATTATTGGAACATGTTGGAAAATACTCTTGCCTCTTATCACCCTTTGTGTATTACAATCAACTCACAATCACTATGCATACATAGTTTCCAAGATTTACAAAAAAACAAATATATTACATGCATGCCTTTAATACTCATTTGTTTAATCCTTTACACAAGTTACCACACATTTGTCAATTCCATTTCTCACAATAACATTTTAAATTTATTCATACTCATACCTTAGCACTCTTGTTGTTTCAAACTTGCTAGTAATGTCTTTATGGAATTTCCACTTGTCATAGTCATCCTTTGATCTTCTAAGACCTACACAAACTTTCTAAACTTTCATACCATCATTATCAATCATGAAAAACTCTTAAAGTATCAACCAACATGTTTCATTCATTGTTACCATTATCACATTCTTTAAAAGTCCTTTTCATTGATTAAACACTAAATTCATGGCTTCCCTTGAGCCACGAGGCTCTTTACATAGTTTATCCACCTTCAAAACTACTCTCCCTCTCCCACTAACTTGAATACATGATGTATTATCCTTTACAAAAGAATAAGAATAAGGTAGTTAGGGTTTCCACACAACTACCCCCACTTTGATTAAACTAACTCATGATGAGTTAAAGGTTAGGTGAGTTAAGAGAGTCAATCAAAGTGGTATAAGGTTAATTATAACCCTCATTAAATCATTCATGACTCTTGTATTAACATCTAACCCTATATCAAACTATGACTAAATTCAAAAATTCAAATTTTACATTTGGATGGAAAACTCCTTATTTTATCCCTAAATTCCAAATGGACTAGAAGGTGTGATGACCCTTACAAGTGGACCCTAGGCCACCCTAACAACTAAGGGAACCCAAAATTTATACTATTTACATGATGTTCCTACATCAATTTGTAAAAGATAAATGCAAGTCAAGATTTGTCAAATGAAGGATGTAGAATCTTATTGCACTACAATTTGATATCACATGTTATGTGGAGAACTGCATGTGGTTTGAGGCCTCTTTGAAGTAGTTCTAACATCATCGATGAAAAACCCAAATAATTTTTTTCGAGGACTTCTAATCCATGGTTAAGGTTTGACAAATTGAAAATCATTCATATGTGCATGCGTGTGACCGAGCAAATGACCAATAGAGAGTGATTAATATATTAAAACAATATGTGATTAAACTAAAATGGAAATAGGAAGCCTAATTTATTTTAATCTAGATGTTATGCAAAGAAGTAAATGATGGCTAAATAAATAAGGAAAGTGACCCAAGCCACTAAGCAAGTATAAATGTGAAAACCTAATAAGAAAATAGGGTTAGGAAGAGCTTAGGCGATTTAACGAAGGTGCTTCAGGACTGTATTGTAGTGTGAACCAAAGAAAGCGGGAGTAGGAAACAATCACACGTAGCTTCGAGAAAGCACATATCCGAGTTCTCTAGTTGGATTTGGGCTCTCAGGAGGGATAGGGGTATCCAAGGTGGTTTATGGAAATAACCTTAAACCCTCCTTTGAGGTTTCATGGATGTTCTCTTGAATTCTCCACTTTGTTGATTTTTGTTCCGCGTAAGGAATCACTTGTAAAACCCCAAGACAAGCATCAAATCCCTAAAAAAATAAAGATTCATATGAAGGGGAACATCAACGGTTCACAATGGTGGAACTTAACTAAGTTTTGTACTACATCTTTGAAGGGTGTTGGGTCATGATGGTGTTTGTTTATATAGTGGAAACCTTGCAAAGAGGAAATCATTTTCCTCCGCCCCGCCTCCTTCGCGTGAAGTTTGGCGTTTGCGTGAACCGATCACCACCTCACACAGAGCCCACCACACTGTGGAGAAATAATTTTCCCACCACACTAGCCGAGAGCCCACCACACCAGCGAGCCCACCAGCGACGAAGCCCAGCAACGACGAGCCCAGGTATGTTAGCAAAATTGTACCCATTTTTTAGCAAAATCGTAGCCATTAAAATACCATTTTTTGCAAAACCCTGGCTCTTTTTTTTGGTAAAACCCCATTTTTTCTCCTAGAAATGAATTGAATGTGAAGGTCAACTCTGAAAATACCTGGTTGGCCATTTTGTATGCTACATCCTTGTTACTTGTAAATGGTCTCTTTGAGAAACTCTGAGGGCAATAGGCAATATTTATACCCTTCCATTATGTACGTCCAATCAGACAATAAAAGTATCCTTTTACCAGGTTCAGAGAAACTTGTTTTTTACAATGGACGATTATACTGTAGTTTCAAGCTAATTTTATCTAGCTTTATTTCTATTAGCTTTGATCCACGACTAAGGAAGAATTCATATGGTTGTTACCTGTACATTTTTCCAAGGTCCTCTTGGTTGCCCTAGTTGTTCAATGTATTTTTTTGAAGGGCTTCTTTTATGTGCTGCAAATTGTAACATAAAGGATCTTTTTAGTTTCTGGAAAAATGAGTATATTGTGTAGCTCACAGCTACCTATGCCATACTAAGATCCCAATAGTGGCATAATTGTTGATTGGAGCCGAGATTGCAGAGTGCACTGCCAAAATACCGAAGGGCTCTTTGGCCAAGAATCAGTCTTAAGGGTGTCTATCGATGTTATATAAATATTGATATCGTTGCCCATATTTACATATCAAAGATTGATTTACAAGTTTAAAAAGTGTGAGTCTGTATCAAAATCGACTCAAATATAAATATATTTAAAAGGATTTGTACCGTGGTGGATGGTTAAATGCAACAATAACCCAAAACCACAAGTTTTTCAATACCTTAAACTTATTTTTCTTCCAATGGGTTTTTGCATGAGGTGCATTGAACTTTTTCAGTTGAATCGAGGCATGAAGTATGGAAAAGAGGTATAAAGATCTTGAACACCCTGTGCATTCTGTTAAGACTCGCTGGTAATGCATCATATGTTTCGTAATTTTTTAACACCTTCGAGTGTTAAACCCTGTATATTCAAAGCCATTCATACCTGGCTATTTACATGACACCCAAATGAGGATAAAGAAAAAGGCTTCTGGGACTACAGGTAACACACAACTCTTGTTGAGATACGAAGTGTTGAGGAAATGCCATTCCCCAATTGAGGAAAGATTTCCAGTCACCAGAAACTTGTGAATTGGTATATATATTTGAATCTTTCTCGTAGCTATAAATAGATCTAGAAGCCATGAGAATGGCCGACATGGAAGAGCGACCTGAATATGTTTTCCTTGACTGAAATCAACATTGCTCACTCTTGTGGAGCTTCTCAAGATTTCGATCTGCAAGTCGTAAACCCTGCACCCGCCCTTCCTCACGTACGACTAAGGTTCAGTTTACGACAACTTTGAAAACAGGAAACCAGAAAAAACTGCCCTAAAATGATACATCAAGCTACCCCGGATTCGAATTCATCAAGAACATTGATTTGAGTAGCCTGCGTATCCAATGTAAGTTGATTGTTATGGGCATGAACCTGGGTCATCATCATGGCAGCATTAGGTCTTTATTGGTAATGGCATTTTCTCATCGTTTGGAAGGTACAATTGTGCTTATTATGGCAAAGCCAAAACATTCTTACTACAAGTGTTATATAATAAGGAAGAACCGTGAGCATTGTGGTAAAACCATTCTTTTCAGAAATGTTGGGTTAAGCTTGGTATTCAAGTGAGTGTGAGTGTGAGCCAAGTGTGAGAAAAATAGAAACATAACCCACCAATCAAATCACTTCAAAAGCATTTATAAGAGTCACTTTTCAATGATAATGAATACAAATTCAATCAACTGCCTGTTCAGCCAGTAATTTGAACTTTTGCACTACACTATGTCAAGACCCGAGATCAAGTCAGAATACATTAAACTGAATCCAACTGGAAGGCAGGTTATTCTTAAAGCACATCATTTTATGCTCCAGGAAAATTTCTTGGCATTACTGTAGTATATATTGCAAAAAAAAATCAGTTATCACCATTGAAGTGAACCCTATATGTATCTAGAATTGTTTTTTCTAGGGGGTGAAAAAAAAGTTTGATCTAGAAGTTCAATCTATCCAATGTAAGTTCCATTATTGTTGCCTTAAAGCTGATGCAGGGCATCCATGGTTAAGTGCTTCTTTACTAATTTTAGACTAGTTTTCTAACAATAATTTCATGTTCAGCCTTACAAGGCACAAGGTAAATATTGCTTTTAGATCACGACTCATGGCTAAGCCGGACGCTAATTTGGCCCAATGGGATTTCTTTCTATTTACTTTATATGTTGTTCAAATTTTTTATCCTTTATTTTTGACTTCGTGATTAAGTTCGGGAGAAAATGCAATCTTAATCAGGAACCTACACCTAGAGAATAGAAAATTATTTCTGTACCAGAAGTTAGTCCGGTTAGAAAGTTAAAGAGTCAGTTCAATTAGGACATTAGAATTAGTGCAAGCAGAGATGAGGAGTGATCATTTTGCATAGATAAAAAGAGAGATTCGAGATGGTTGGGACCTAGGAGATTGTTTGCGGGCACAGGGGAACATTTTATTTATAACTTAACAGGGTTTCTATTGGGGCCTACACCATAACCATACAACAAAAGATACAGTCTTTCAGCTTTTGAACGATTGGGATAGGAATGTTACCCTTGGAAGGTCATTGAGGACCAAGGCCAGTCAAATGATAAAGCTTGTGCAATGTCATATCTTGTGTCATTTTGTATAAGAGAGAGAAAAATGTAATGCTCTTAGAGTAAGAAGAAAGATGAAAGAGTGTAAGAAACCATCCGTAGAAGGTTGATTTTGCAGTAATAGATTAGTGCAATATCTTGTTGTTTTATATAATGGAAGTCTTGATTCCCTAGCCTCTTATGCATTGCAGTTTTGATTAGTGTCCGTAGTTTCTATAAACAAGCATAGTTGAGATCGCATGCATAGTTTTAGTTTGTAAGTTCATGTTTTGTCAAATGTATAACATAACTAATTTGTAAATAGACATAGCACAAATGAGTCCAGTGAGTAGAATACAACTGTAGCATGTCTTGATGAGGAAATTTAGGGACCGTCTGTAACAATGGTTCCGTTGTTGGACCTGAAAATGTTGAGATGGCTACAAGGGCAAAGAGATGACCATTTTGCGGAAGAAGAAGCTAGTTGGCATAACCATAACCATAACCATATAGCAAAGTTAATTCCCAAAGCTGGTTCAGGTAGCTCAGGAGGCACCTCTTCTGCAGGAAGATTTACTTCCCATTGCTCAGATGGCAATCCATAGAGACATAGATTGTCCTTATCTGTAACGTGTAAAGACCGGCACAACAATTCAATCAGGAGTAACCAACATTAAAAAATAGAGGTGCAATCATAATAATGATTACCATAACCTTACTTGCAGAACAATTAAAAGAAAATAAAAGGCAATGAAAAATACCTGAACATTCATTTATTATTAAGGAATTTTCTTACTTAATTACTAGAAATAAACAACTTCCTTGAAATGTAAAGTTGATTTATCCCTGATTTTGTATACAAACACTGTGATGACATCAATAATAGATTACAAATAATTTCAATGTTTTTGTGATTTTTAAGCATGCATAAGTGGTCAACTTGTACATGTGGAGATATAGTTGCATTAGACATGTCTTTTACCGATGTGTTTTGTTGTTTAAAATTGGATTGGTGTTCTATTTGATTGTGCTAATTCTGTATCATATGCACAAAAATTGTGTTCCAGGGAAAGGTGAATCCCACTCAATGTGAGGCTTTGACAATGGTTTGTGCCCAGGTAAACTTACATTCTCTTCTAGAAACATTGCTTTGACTTTAAGATCATCTAAATGTATTCCAAACTTTTCATTTCTGAACTCTGCAACATCACTTGGTATATTTTGTTATCATTGTGATTTGTAATTTATGTAATTTATTTGATTTTGTAATTTATTTTCTATATTAGTTGCATTGAAGCTTGAAAATTTCATATTTTTGTTTTCATTAATATAGGAGAATATCTTAGGAATTTTTTTAATTAAAAGTACTATTAATTAGAATTTTACTTTCATTTTTTTTACAGTCATGGCTTCTTCTGGAACTCCTAATTTGTTTGAGAGGACCGATTTAGAGATTGCAAAATTGCAATCTATTCTCAAAAATCCAACTACAGTTGGGCAGTATAAAGCCCATTGCAAAAAAATACTAGTTGATCTTCGTAGAATAGAGACAAGTTTGAAAACATATAATCCATTTGATTCTGAATCAATAAAAAAATTTATGGATTCACTAAAATCAAGTGTCTCAGGAGATGTAGGTTATAATGAGATTACATCACGACTTTCCGATAAGGAAGTCGTTAAGAGGTCTTGTTGGAGTTTTTATGCAGACAAATGGAAAATAAGGGCATATTATGTAAACAAATGTTCATGTCCTTTATGTGCCCCTTTGATTTATCCTAGATTTGTGGCCTCTCAAGGCCAATTTCCAAATAATGACCAATTACCGTTATACTTCATAATGATGCTACATGCTGAGGTTCACTTAAACCTAAAGGTGAACTATTTAGACATCCCTAGTTATTTGGGGCAGGGGTGTGGCCGTATTAGCCACAGGCAGGCATATAGAAAGGAGGGAGCTCCATTTGTTGATGCGTGGCAGCTTGTACCAAGGCCACAACCATTCTTATCAGGCTTTCAGGATGTCGCAGCACCTGTCGTTATGACTGCACATGAGGCTGCTATCGAGGGTCTTGCTGGCATTGCTCGCGAGACCCAATTGATCTCTTCTGACCGTGTGGGTCAGTACCTTCAGAGACGCGATACTAGCAGTGGAGGTGCTAGTAGCACCAGTGATGCACGCAGCGAGGTATACGCTCGTGCATCTTTGATTTCCCCAGATGACTTTGAGCTAGTTACAGATCCCGCTCAGGCACGTCGGCTAGGACGCATCATGGCTGCTGACTTGTTGCGTGCGTATGAGGTGATTGCTCGGCATTGCAGCATTCCACTATCGGGGGTTTTAGATTTTATAGAGTAGAGTGGGAGTGTATCTTCTAGTCGTGTACTACTACGCGCGCTAGCTATGAGATAGACTTCTGTTCTTTGGGATTGTCACACCTGATGTTCAACACATTTTTGTTCCGGTGTGTGAAAATTAAACCTTTAATATAATTAAAATTTATTTTAATTGATCATTACTTTACAATTTATTAATATTAAAATTAAACATGTACTTTTGTGTTTAGGCTTTTGCTCCAGTGTGTGGAGCTTCACAACCCACACCATCTACCCGTGTCACATACACATAACTCTTGACTGAGCACAACATGGATCTCGATGTTCCGGTCTGAGTCAACTTGGCTTAGTTGGTGACATATTTGTTGGTGTTGAGGTCGTGGATGACAATCCCATACATTTGGAGACGCATTCCGCAGAGGTATAAATACATGTGTTTTAATATAATTAATATTTAATCTAAATTGAAATGTTAGAAATTAATGAACTTTATTCAAAAAACTTATTTATCAACTTCTTACATTTTATTTATTTTGTTTCACAGGGATCTACGGGACAGAGATCTACGGGTAGTGTAGATACTCCCAACATCCGCGCAGGGACAGATACTGAGGTAATCAATTGTACATATCAGTTATATGATGTATTGAATTAATCAAGAAATTGTTGTAGATTTTTGCTTATATATTTTAATATATGGTACATGCTATATATAGTTTATGACGTGTATATTCCTTTTTTTTAACATGCAGGGTGCAGCAGAGCGTAGTGAGGGGTCTGGCACTCGCCCTAGTGCACGGAGGAGACTTCAGTGATATTTTATAGATTTCAAACATTTTAGACATACTTTTAGAGATTTTAGACATGTATATATATTCATACTCATTCTAGACATTATTATTATATTTTGATATATGTCTTAGACACGTGTATTATTAATATATTTTGATATATGTCTTAGACACGTGTATTTACAATTATGGATGTGAATATAAGACACCCCCTTATCTTTCATTTTTGTCTCTTGATGATATCATAATAGGTATATAACTAGCAATCGCATGTGTTTCATGAGATGTGAACGCCAAACGGTATATGTTATTTGATTTAGAGGCATAGTTATGTGAAGGTTGTTTCTACATGTTTTTCTTGCTCTTGCCTTAAGAGTTCCTCATTTTCTTGCTCCTCCAAAGATTCCTCATTTTCAACCATTGATAACATCCTTCCAAATGTTGTGAGAATGGACCCTATACAAATAGATGGGTGGTTCTCCATGCTAAATAGATGGCTTGTTCTCCATGCTAAATTTATAGATGGCTTGTACAAATAGATGGCTTGTTCTCCATGCTAAATTTATCAGATGAATCATCAACAAGTGATTCTCTGCAGCCATAAATAAAGCTAACCCAGTACAGCAAAATACATTCATTATTTCTAGGTTTTACACTTTTTGGTCTCCTAGAATTTAGTGATGCTCAAGATGCCGACGAGCCAAAAGATATTATCCTAAAAGAGATTTGAATGGGAGACCCATATTGTTGTGGAGCCAACAAAAGAGGGGTAATGTTTTCAGATTTTAGTTTTGTAATTTCTTCTATTAGACATATGTCATTCATACCTTTGATCGGACCTCTTGTAATTCACACCTTATTGGTTCACTTTGTCTTTGTACCGGAGAATCAAAGCGTTTCTTAAGAATAATCCTTAGGAGGAGTTAGTTGTTTATAGCTAATCAGTTTCATTTGGGTTTTATATTTTGTTTTGATTTTCCTTTGTTCATCAATGCCCATGAATTGGAATTCCCAAATGGGTTTCGATCCCCTCAAGACCAATTGTTGTGTTGAACTCTTGATGAAGATTCAAATGTCCACGAGAAATTGAAATCCATTGATACTTGTTTTGTGTATCAAAAGCTGGGTCCCAAAATTTTATTTTCTTCCAAAATTCAGGGTAAAACTTATGTACTCATCACTCTTGTGTATGCAGCCTGGAATTTCTTGTAAATATGCAATCTGTCAGACAATATTCAAGTGGATCGAGGCATTTACCCCAACAAACTTTTGTGGAATTATAAATCTACTCACTACCTAGGCGTGAATGCATATATGGTGATGAGTCGTTTGATTGAAAGTTTTGATGTAAAATTATTTCATCCGTATGCATCCATTCCGCATTCAAGAAATTCTGATTACATCGTCTCCTTTGCATTCAATAACATTTTTTTGAGGAGCGGATCTTCGACCTAAGCATGCATCTTTTGAATACTTTCCATCACTCTAGGGAAATAGAATGCATGGCTTTGAACCTGCATTTTTCTATTGGATATTATACCTTTCCATATTTTGAAAGATCTTGGAAACTATAGTTTGTATTCATGAATGATTTCAATATAATTTGCATTTTTTGTGTGAGCTTCTTGAATTCATCCATGATTCTGTTGTTTTCAGTTGAATAATAGCCACGACTCATCCATCATCGACCTGTCCACCCATGCCCTTTTTCCTCGATAACTGGTGATTCAAGAACCCTTGCTTTTGCATTTAGACCCACTTTCAAAAAGAAGTATTTCTTGGCAATTGGAATGAGCACTATTGTTAAATTTAAGGAGTGTACACTCAAAGTTGGATTCATATATTTGAATAAAATTCATTACCAAGTTTGCATACAAATTTGATCACCTCCTTTGGTGGACAGTGGACACCTGCTACACAAGCTCAGTTCATGTGTTGGTAGTATTCGTTTCACATTTGAGAGCCGTCCATGGAGAGCATCATCTTTTGACTATCCAGACGTTAGCATAAGATTTCATCATGATTGGAGCAAATCCATGATTTTCCTCTACTTGGCAAGTTTATATAAAATGTAGGCATACTTCTTTGTCATTAACGTGTTTTGTTAATTTCCTGTATAAGCTTGGATGTGAAGTATTGTTTAGAGTAATATTTGTTAGTCTGTATTTATTCTTTTAATATTTTTAGTTAAGTGTTAAGTATGTTATTTATTTGAGTTTAGAAGATTTAGATTGTTCCTATGTTTGGTCAATTGATAGTGTCAATTAAAATTGTTATCTCAAAGCATGTGTGTGCTTATTATCTCTGAAAATATTTTTTAGTTTAGTGTCAAAGTCTATTATTTTTGTGTCAAATGACTATGGTTAAAGTCAATAAGTGCTTAAATTGATACTTGTTTCATTCTTTGTCACTGCAATTGTTTGGTTAAAAGATTAAGGAAACTTAAGTATTGATTACAAATTTGCAATGTCTTAATCTCCAGAGAGAATTTAACTATAAGAATATATACATGCACGTGACCTGGAAGAGTGCTCTTGGTTTTAGTCTCGCAGAGCACTTGTACATTTCCAGTTTTCAATGGGATGTTGCATTCTTTGTTTATGAGTTCATTTAAAGTTGTCTTTGTTTATCAATTTTGTGTCCCTCCATAAACCCAAGAATTTATTTTTTTGTTTCCCTCTTTCTTAATTACAGTTCTTTGCTTGGAAGTTAATTAAAAACGCCACTGGATAAAATGCTAATATATCTGCAATAACTGATCCTATCTTATCATTTTTCATTTTTGTTGCTACTTGTTACAAATTTAATTTTTAAGGTATAAATTGCTAACTGTTGAATGCATGTTTATTATATAAGTAACAGATTCAGACTTGTTTCATGTCTCAGTGACTGAAATTGTTAAAAAGAAATTAACACAAGAATCACCCATATAGTCCTTTCTCCTTTTCTGCTTGGTATTCGCCCCATATGCAAATTTACACATAATCTTGAAGGCCTCTCTTTGTTTCACACTGTCAATGAAAACACTATCAAGGGAAACTATATTTAAGGTTTGAATTTGTAAATTATTTGTATCATTAATCTTAAGGATTGAATATATAAATTATCTTGATCATCAATACCATTATTGCCTTTCCTCCATCTCTTATGTTTTTGTTAAGAGGAAAAAGGGTTCCCATGTATTATGTACTGTATTGCTTTTCCTCCAGCTCTTGATTGTCGATAATCATGGAAGCCATGAGTAATGAGATGGTCACTTCGATTGTGATATTTACAATAAAGAATCTCGATCTTAACCCCATGCAAGGATACAAAAATGGTTTCAAGCTATTGGCAAAAGAGGTGGACATGCCTAATCGAAGAATCTTGGCCTTAATCTGAATGTCTCATATAGTTTTTACATCAATACAAAATAAATGAAGAGACTTAGATTCTGCTCAATGGTTTGAAAAAATCATTATTTCACCCATAATAACAGCAACAAGAAATCAAAATTATAGCTGAATTCTGCTCAGTAGTTTTGGAACTGCAACTTTTAACATCTCAAATTCTGGTAGTAAATGATATAATATGCTCAGTCATTAAACAACTTTCACAGTGTACTATTAATGTGAACGTAACCATGCCAAAAACATGTAATGTCATACTAAAAGAATTATGCACTTAGTTTTAATTGTTTAGGAATTTAAATATTAAATAATCAAAACATTTTTGTTATATACGTAATATATTGAACACATCAACTTGAGGGTTTAATTTCTCCTTTTAAGGTTCCATACATCCCCCTTTATGGTCAAATTTCTTGTAAAAAATTTATTTATCCCTTTCCAAGTACATGTAAAAATATAAGTTTCTCATATTATTACACCTAGATTTCTTGGTGTATTCATGTTTACAGTTTATGAGATCTAAGACAATTAGGTGGATTACAACTACTAGGTGAAGTTCTAGATTAAATGATGATATTGTTGATAATATTCAAATTGCTTCAATTTAATATTATGCTCGTTTATGATGGAAAATGCTTCTTGTTAATAATAATTATGCTTCTTATTTTCCTAATAAAAATAGGGATAATGAAAATGTGAATGCTAATACCTGTTGTCATTGAATCTTAGTCTATACCTCGAGATCTCCTTGGTTGTTGACTGCTCCTGAACACTTTTTGGTCCTAAGTACAACCAAATGGCTATGTTTTAATATAAAAGTCAATTTGAAACACTAGACTCATACCTTAATTTAATCAAATTAACTGCCTACTCCTTACTACTAGAAACTATTTCCATTTATCAAATGAAAGCACAACTTGACATATTTTAAAAACACCATTAATCTCTGCTCATTACATCTATAACCTATACTATACATTCATCCACTTTCTTTACAACACTCACACATCCTTAGTCCATACAAGCATGTCTCTTGGTCAAATTACGCCTTCTTGCAATCTCATGCAAGACTTACACTTGAAAATTTTATGGACCTTTTGTTTTATCATAAAACTAGAAAAACAATTTGTTCTACCCATAGCCTTTAAAGCCTCACACCATCATTGACATATTGCACCCTTATGAAAAAAATTCGTTGTTCACCATTGTTATTCTTTAGTGCCAAGATGCACCATTGTAAAAATGTGAAGCACTTAACTCCTCCAAAATACCTCATGCTAAGCACACATAATCATACCAATCTTGTGTGCTTCCAAAACACCTTGAAACATGCCACACATTTTCTAGACATGTGATTCAAAATCCATGTGGAGACTCTCGGTTTCTATGCATCTTTCAAAGTGACATCTTCCTAGTTCCACATCACATGGTATGAATATCTTGGTCTAACTATTAGCACCATGTCCATATAGAGGAATTTCAACGATCACTCGGCTTGGTAGATGAAATAAATTCTAACCATTATTCTTTATAGTCAATCTTTTATAGCTAAATTTTTCTAACTATAAATATTGTAAGGCATTTGAGAGAAAATAAGGGAGTTAAGAGATTTTATTTCCCCTTTCTTAATTAACTATACCCAGAAAGACTAATACTATCATGTTTCACATTTCTTGTATTATTTAACCATGTCTCCCACATGTTAGCATGCTCCATAATGAATCAACACAATTCCAAGCATATTGAAATATGATAAACTTGTACAGTGATAAGGGTACTCCATATACAACCTTTTGGTTCACAACTAAACAAATAACATATATCAAAAACTATGTACATCTGAATTCCCAACTAACATTTCCACATTAAAAATAATAATGTAACATACATCCACATCATAAATCATGTTTATACCATACATACTTCCATGTAACAACCATATCACAATACTTGTAAACCATAAACCATCTCACAACAAGTAAGAATCACAAGTATTAAACAACTTTATTGTATAGTGGTCTCCATAGTCCCTTCAAGTAGAAAATACAATGCTATCTAGCTTAATAGTTTATTACCAACAAGGTTTAGTAATTTATTCCATGTCCTTCTATATAATACCAAGTGGCTCTGCTCGTTGTTCAATGACTTGTAAAAGTTTTTCATGGTCTTCTACATCTAGTCTCCATTTTTTGCGTTTACTATTTGTAGTCTTCACCTGCTGCAATTGTAACCCTGTAGCAATTATGTGATGGGTGTAATGATACACCTTTTTGTCTGGTTTGTAATCAACAAAGTGAATCCCACTTTGGAGGGCTTTCACTTGTTGTAAGTATGTTCCCTGCACTACAACCGAGCCAGTAAAAAATGTTGTCACTTCACTTGTTATTTCACATGTTAGCTTTGTTCTCTCCTCTGTGCAACGCAACAAGTAGTACTCCACTTTCTCAATATTGGCTTCTTCAGCAATGACTGCAAATACATCTCCTACAACAAAATGCAAAGAAACATTCAATGATCGGATGTATAGTATAAATTATATACATATATATTTAATTATCAAATTATACTTGATCCTTTCAAATAAAACATACCTTGTTTAACCAGTCCAGATATGTGGTCATAATCAGTTGAAATTAATGGCACATCTTCAAAACTATCATCATGATCTGATCCATATGTGTCATCCACAACTAAAGGAACTTGCTTCCACTCACCTACATACCCATGTTTTTGACTATTGCACTCTGAATATGATTTGTTCATGCATTCATAACAAAAACAAGAATAATCTCTTGTACAGATTGTCCAGTTATTACTATCCATAGTCATCAAAGAGTGCAAAGACCTAGAATTGGGAATCCTTTCACATCCATACTTTGTCCTCCGATCAATACCTTCATTTAATCATGCTCAAAAGATCAATAAAGTTTAAAACAAACAACAAAAATCAGAATAAAAAAATTTAAAGTTAGTAACTTGTAGTTCACTTAATAAATCACATCAAGATTTACATATCTATGTTTTAAATGTGCATGTACCTATTATCTCCCAAAACACTCTATGTGGGGTTGAAGCCTGTGGGGTTGAAGCGTGTGATGTTGAAGCCTGTGAGGTTGAAGCCTGTGAGGTTGAAACCTGAACTGTAAAATGTTTCTTACACCATTCAACAATGGTGTGGGCATCAATCAATCGATCTCCCTCATAATCAAAGCTTTGTTTCTTTAGAGCACGTTTGATGCATGCACCCACACCATCGTGTTCTCCCTTCCCATGACCACTCTAAAAAAACTCCATAAATGAGGAATTTTGTGATGACGATGATAACGACTGAGTGCAAAGAAAGGGTGAGAGGATTTGAATTGTGATGCGCAACCATCTGACCAAACAAAATGGTGATCTATTTGTATTCCTCGCTGATGAAGATATTGAAAGAACAAACCAAAACAATGTTGCACAAAGTGGGTGTCATGTTCCTTGTCATCACTTATATAGAAGTGATACTCCTTCTTGATCATTCGCTTCACATATGTACTTTCAACCCCATCCAAATCCAATTGTGCATGCCTATAAAATACTTGAACCATGATAGTAACCTGGTCAGTATGATAATACTGTGTTTGAATTTCTTTTTGATGAGAAAATGAGTAATTCTCAGCAAAATCAACCACGGACAATATGGAACCAATAGGGAATGTGTCCCTATTAGTCTTGAATTGTGTAGCCTGCCACTTTGAATAGTGAGAATGTTTGATGTACGGACTAATTAAACTTCGGAAACTTTGCATGAATGTAGCAATGGGGATTTCCTCTTCTACCAAATCCAACCTGGTTGCATCTTTTCCAAGCCTTGTTGAATATTTTATGTATTTGAACCTACAAAATCAATTCATAACATGGACAAATTGTCATGTATTCATTTGCAATAAAATAAAAATCAAAATAAAATCTAACATCCAAATTTAAAAACATAAATTTATATATATCACCTCTTGCAAGCAACCAGGTTAACTGTGTCCAAATCTTCATTTGTTTTTGGCAATAATTTCAAGTCCCCACACTTGTCACAGACACCTTTGATGCAAGTCATACGATCATCGACATGATCATCAGATACGTTGCAAATAATTGAAGTTATGAATTCACTGACACGTGTAGGTGGGGCAATTTCTTCTCGTAACTTTCTATACACCTGAAAAAAACATAGATTTTGAAATACATTAATTTTAAATCACATCTCAAAAAATGATATTTAAACAAATTTTAAATATATAGATATAAATGAAAGCACGCCTCAAAATATATATACATTGAATCTATAAATTTTTATGTACCTGATAGTGATAATCAAACTCAACGTGATAGTGACAACAACATGTGTCAAGGACTTTATCAGCTCGCACATACCAAGGCTTCAAATTTTCAAACATTCGTTGTCCAATCTTAACATCTGGATTTTCTTCTGTAAACTTTATGTACATCTCATGTTGAGTTATTTCAAGCCAATGTTTTATATGTTCATCATAGTTATTGTGAGTTATCCTATGTTTTAAAACATCCCTCACATTCGGAGAAGGACGAGTCCTCTCAGTCCAAAAATCAGAAACTATCTTCACAATATTATCCTCTATTTTATCAGAACGTGGATTTCTACACATTAGTGCCCAATTTCCTTCCATAGTAGAGTCATCCAATGTCTTCCTCCTCTTTGCATACCTGCTAACCGTCTTTCTAGATAAACCCAATGCCTTGGCAAAGGTGGTAACATGACGATTCTTTGTTGTATCTTCACTTACAACTGAAGTTAATATTGCTCTACGAGAAATACTCTTATCAATGAGACCTAGTTTTTGTACCCAAAGAACTTATTCCTTTAAAAACATTCCCAACAAATTCTTCTTCTACACGTTTTGAATTTTTCCATCCAAAATCAACACCTAACAATTCTAATGTTTCCCTCATATCAACATGATTCAAGAATGTAACCAACAAATGTGCTCTAGAACTGTAGTCAAATTAACAAATTCACCATATACTATCTCTACACTTTTTGTTGTTTTCTTTCGTGATAGTGGTTCTTGTTGGGAAAATTCTTTTAATTTTTGTAAATCCATCTTCACCAAGTGTTTCACATTTTTTTGGGAAGTAATTCCATAACTTTTGTTATCACTTCAACATAATGTTGCGCATCATGATCTGTGTCCATAAACATACACATGGGATCCTATCAAAACCCTTGCCTTTACCCAATCTAAAAAACATAAATTATCATATTTAAACCTTAGAACTAAAAAAAAATTAGGATCTATCAAGGGTTTCTATACATATGTACCAATTTTTGCAGCGTTGTCTTTGTCTTTCACTTCTCTTCTCTCTCTCTCTCTCTCTCTCTCTCTTTGTGCCCTCCTACGAACAGATCTTCTAGCATTCTTCTCTGCATTCTCTTCCTCGGTATATTTTCGTTTCTCATTCTTTGCATTTCCCATGATTCATCCACTTCAATAATTTTCACCCGCACACATAAATCGTGATAGATCTGAATGTCTAAGAGTAAACTCGATACAAAACTATATGTGCATGCAACTCTATTTATATACAAATCTCAGTAGAAATTAGGTTATTTTTAATTTTAGTTTTCTATAACTTTAAAACAACTTTTCTAATTTTAATAGAATTTATATTTAATATGTAAAACAACTTTTCTAATTTAATATTACATATTTTTGGTTAAAAACAATTTTTAAAAAAACACACTTAGTTTAAAACACAAAAAATATGTAAAAAACTAAATTTAAAACATAAAAAGTGAACAATATTAAATAAGTAACTTGTAAAACATTAAATTTAGAAGGGGAGACGCAATTGTGAATCATTAAATCTAGAAGGAGACGTTTTGGCGGCGCTTTGGTGGTACGGAGGGGTTCGCGCGAATGGGGGTTCGCGAACCACATTCACCCAAACGGTGTCGCGCGAACCCCCATTCGCGTGAACCCCTCTGAGTGGCAGTGACGTGGCGCTGAGTGGCACATTTTGGCTCCAAATCCTTTTGGGGGACAATTGTGAGCCAAAATCTGCCACTCGGGTGCCACGTAATTAGGGTAAACGAAATAGTTAACTTACAAAATTTTGACACAAAATTCATATTTTTATTGGCTTTCTAAAAATGTAATTTTCATTTTTTAAAAATCTGTTTTGCTATTTATTTTTTAATTTTTACTAACATACGGTATTTTAGGACAATCAATAGTACACAATCAACCAAATTTGAAAAATAGTAGAATATATCAAAAAAATTGAAAAAAATATACTTAGTATTTGTTGAATTCTTCTTCTTACCTGTGAAAAAAAAAAATTAATTTCGATATAAATATTAAAAGTTATTGGCATTGAAATATGGACGCCATTTATTTTAAAATATAGTTACTAAATAATTAATTAAAAAAAAATATAAGTCAAAAAAATATGAAAATTTGACAGCACGTCAAAATTATAATCTTGAACATATATCTAAAATTTCATAGTGAAAAGATAAGTTTTCATTTTAAAAAACCACCGGGGACAGTCATTCCTCTTTAATAACATAAGAAACAACATATGAATAAAATTAAGAAAAAGACTATATTTTTTGCCAATTTTTTTTTTAAAAAATATACATGTATTCTACACTCTAAACACAACATTTCGTTAGTTTGTGGAATTTCATGAATGTGTATGGTTTTGTGGCTATTACCTTTAGAAAATCAATTAAACTGAAAATTCATGTTTACTGACAACGAGAAAGAAAAGTAAAATGGCCAAAATATGGGGGTTAATTAGTACTTTATTCACTCAAAAACCATATGAATAGTAGTATGAGACCAGGACTAAATAATACCCAAAGTGTGTGATTTTGTGTCTATAATTTGAAAACCTGAGAAAGTTATAGATCATAGTTCTAAGCGAGTCAAGCCGTGCATGCACTTTTCTGCGCCCTATTACATGGATGTGCCCGGGAGAATATTCAGGTCATAATTTTTGCATCAAGGAACTCTCATGTCTAGATCTCTATATTCCATCAATCAAACCAGGTCCAAAATCATTTATAATTATCTAAGTGCACTTGATCTCTAATTTTTGTAAACGTGTATTGTATCATGTATTATTTTGCAAGATACTAATACATTATTCGATATTGAATGGTTAATGTTGGAATTTAATTAATCATAATAACCCCTTGTATCTTCTATTTCATTACTTTTTGGTAATGTGTATATCTTAATCAAATCTAAAAGGGGTGAAAACATAATCTTATACCAGAAAAATCACATAGGAAAGATTATTTAAGTTCTAGAAATGTGCTCATAAATCCACTATGAAGGTGGGTAAACCAATATTGTAATGTACCCTCTAAGATCTAGTTGAAATCATCAATGATATAGATGAAACCCCAGCTGAAATAATACCAAAAACTAAAGACAAACACTGCAGACCTGATTTATGCTGGAAAATGTGATTTGGATGGAAAGGAAAATACCACAAAACACACCAAAAATATGATCTTTTCTTATTTTTATGGCAGAACTAATTTTTATAAATATAATGCAATTGAAAGCACCAACAACTGAGACCAAAAATCAGATTTCCAATGATGAATAACTTTAGATCTGACCTATACTTGCAGCAGTGAAATATAGGCTTGAAACCCTCTACAAACACTTGAAAATATTGCAATAAATTTTTGGAAATGCCCTTACAACAACTGATACAAAAATAGAATTTTCCAGCCCTTGAATGGATGAGATAACACCCAAAACTGGGTCGCTCCAGCTGCAATAAAATTGATCTATGAATCAGATTTAAAGTTGGACTTACAACACACCAAAATAGGAAGAGTTTTGTTCTTCCTCTTGATTTCCTTGAGGGTTTTCATCCTCAGAAAATCACAGCAGTGATTCTTCAGCTCAAAGCCAAATTAGAAAAATGTAAAGTGATAGAATGAATGCCCAAGCAAGTCGACCCCTTCCAATAAAAGAAGAAAGTGACCCAAAAATTACCTCCAACACACCCAATCAGCAAATGGTGTGATTTCTATGCACTAAGCACCCAAACTACTTCCCAACCTAAGTCGCAATTCTCCTAGAGGGAATACAAAAATTATTATTTTATTTTATTCCTTCTAATTTCCCCATTTACCCCTAAGGCAAGTCGCCAATGCTCCTAGGATGAATAAAAAATTACATTGGCATCATTATAATACTTTATTAAGTCATATAAATTATTATAAGTACTATATATATATATATATATAATTTTATTTAATTTTTTTTTTTCTAATGGTACTTTATAATAATTTTAAAATGACTTAAGTCGCCCTTATAAAACCCCCTTAGTCGTCGGGTAGAAAAAAATAGGCCAAGGGTCTTCCAAGATGGTATTAGGAAATAGGGACATTTCAGTCCTCCCTTCCTCAAATTGCTTGCCCATAAGTAATTGTAGATTTGGATGCTCCAAAATTTATGCACCTTCCCACATTGCATCTTGATAGGTAGGTGTATGACGGAAAAGTGACAAGCGAGCGTGGGAATCTACAAGTGACTCTTCCTCGCACCCGACCTCCCGAGGTCGTGCCGAGACAGCCGGTGGGGATGGAATATGTGTGAGATACAGACAAACTAGTTAGGCAATCTAATGTCTTCAATGCGCACTAACGGAACTTGCGAATCTAAAGCAAAGAAAGCCCTCCTAACTTGGGCTGGTGTGATAGATCGGTCAGCAAGGATGACTACTCGAAGGCTCCAATCAATATCGAGCTCTGGCGTGATTCGATCTATGGGTTGTGGAATACGTGGAAAATGACCCGGGATAGTTTCGTGTATTTCTTCAACAGGTCATATGGTGGATGGTAAATGTAGTCAATTCTATGGACGGTTCTCTGGCCTAGTCCAGAACTCTCTAGCTTTGTTAGCTATTGTGTCTAGCAAGGATAATTGTTCGATGATGATAGGTGGAAGTGGAGTATCTTTGGAATATACAGTGTGCGTAGGCGTTGTACTATGTCTAATTCTTGCATGGATTCGTTGGGCTGCGGGATTTGTGGGTCACAACCATAGACTCTTAGTCGTTGTGGACCTGTTATGGTCATGCGTGAAATCAAGTCCTAATCCCTAATATCCAGTAATCGTATGCTTTCTCAGCTTCTATATTTAGGATCAATAACTGTGTGATTTTCTCAGAATACCCTACAGGTGTTCGTGCAACCTGGATTCTTAGGCTGGTATCTATATCTAGAAGAGTGTCTCCTGCATCTGGCTGTGGGACCAAAGGATCACAACCAAAGGTTTGTTCTCTTTCGAACCCTTCTACAGTCATATGAATGTTTTCCTAGGGTAATCTGTAGTTCGGTTGATTCGACCAAAACGTGTGTGCTTGGTCATCTTCTATGTTTAGTCCGCTCAACTGAGAATTGATTTGTTGCAAGCTTACCGTTGTTCGGAAGACTTGAATCCTAAGATTTTGATCTATATCGGTTATTGCCGTGATGAGATTGGGCTGGGGCATGATTGGCTCGAATATGTATTCCCTGGGCTCTCTAGGTCCCGTGATTGTCATACAAAAGTAACAAAGTAAATTAACTGTAACAAAATGAAATTTAACTATGTGAAGTGTATCTATAGCATATATGTTTTCTCTATTTTTTGTGTTTTTCTGATGAACTTTACGAATTTAAGAAAACAACTATTTAAAATATCTAGAAAGACAACTAAAATAATAATTTAAAACAAACAAAATAACCGAGTGTAGCTATTTGTCTGTGCAATTTGTAGATCTATTCTAAACAATAAAATAGCTCATCTAATCTATTTGCAAGATTCTCGATCCTACCTCAGAAGTGAGGAGTGAATCATAGTTTCTCAGAAACTATCAATCCCCACAGCTTCCCTGGCAATATCGAGAATAGAATTTACTGAAATAAAGCAATTAACTACTCTATTTGATATGATTCTAACTAGAACTTTGAAAGCTAGAACACGGATTTCCGCAGTAACAGCTGGCGAATCCGATGGTGTGTGTGATCTTGTCCCCTCAGTGTGATCTCCTCATTCCTTCATGTTCACGTGGATCCAGAAAAGTGTGTAATGCTAGCATCAACAGAAGTAGATATTGGGATAAAGGAAGCTCAGAATACACACCGAATACAATGTGAGTAGGAGAGGGATAGCGCAAGAGTACAGAGCTTGGCTTATGCAATTCCTAGCGGGATCTATTGCGAGTCATGCAACATAAAGCATCCAGAACCTGAAACTATCCTGTTTGAGGAGCAAAACCTACAACTTTAATGGCTTCCTAAGCTATTCTACTCCAATGGATTGGATGAAATAACAGCACTGCTTGCACAAGATGGATATGTGGCTTACCAACAGTAAAACAATGCTAACTAAGCATGTAACGAACTAAACTATGAATCCTAAGCAAAATAAAAGACTGAATTACTGAAAATGAGAAGATGAGAAGTGAATGAGGGGCCATTTGCTTGAGCACAAGCCATCTATTTATAGCATTTGGATTTACCCAAGGTAAAAACCAATTTGAACTCTTAAACTATAAACAATGGCAAAACACTATTCCAGGGAACCAAAATCATAAATGCAAGCCTATGGCGGTGAAAGAAAGCTGGTAAAACATTGAATTTACGTGAGTCGTGTTAAAAGAGCTTTCTAGAAAATGCGTAAAGGACCGCCACCCTGAGCAGGGCGGCGGTTACAGGACCGCCACCCTATTCAAGCAATGTCACGAGACCGCCACCGGGGCAGGTGGCGGTTTCACATCCGAAGAGAAAAAGGCTAAGAAAAGAGGGGAAAAGGAAAAATAAAGCACGTAGGGGCTAAGCGGGGCATGCGGGATGTTAACGCACACTTGGAGAGATTTTTGGATCCCGAACACCTTGCGAGGAGACCTGTATCATCATTGGGGCACGTGTCACGTTGTTGCAGCGGGCAAAGATAAAGACCTTACAATTTGGTGCACGTATAGTAGCCCCTTCCATCAATCAAATACTCTCGAGATAACTCTATTCCTCAACCTTTTTCTTGTACCTCTAAAATGACTTCCGGTTCCAAGACAAGTTTGCCTTCATCATCAAGAGGAGGCAACTCATGGAGGGAATAATATGTTTCCCTAATGCATTTTTCAAGCAAAATACATGAAACACATTATGTATTTTACTTTGAGTTGGAAGTTCAAGCTCGTATGCAACATTTCCCACCTTCCGTATAACCTTTTTAGGGACCATAATACCTTGGTTTTAAATTTTTCTAACACTTCCCTTTGAGGGAAGATTGTCTATAATGTTGCAGCCTTAAGAAAACCATGTCTCCCACCTCAAAATACCTTGTTATTCTTCATTGATCTACATATAAATTTGTTGATTTAGAGCATGTGCAAGGTTATCCTTGAATGCTTTCATGATATTTTGACTCTGTTGTACCAAATATTTAGCAATCGGCACTCTACTATCCGGAAGAACAACATCAACAAATGAGAGTGCATCATAACCATATACTACCTTAAATGGAGACATACCAATGTACATGTGATAGGAAGTGTTGTAGAAAAACTCTCCCAAATAGAGTCATTTAATCCATGTTGATTGATGCCCTATAACAAAGCATCTCAAATACCCCTCTAACCACTTGTTTACAATCTTTGTTTTCCCATCCATTTTTGGATAGTATCTTGTGTTTGGAGTTAGTTCTATGCGCCTGCAAGATGAAAGGGATCTTGCCAAAATGAGCTTAAGAATTTGATGTCCCTATCACTCACAATATTCTTAGGCAACACATGAAGTCTAAAACTTCCTTAAAAAATATTCCAGCTACTAAAGGCCCATCAAACTTCATAGGAATAGGAGAAAAATGAGCATACTTGGTCAATCTAACTACCACAACATAGATAATATCTTACCTTAAATCGAAGGAAGACCAATGACAAAGTCCATAAAAATGCACTCCCATTTCTGATTTGGGATGGGTAGGGGCTGCAAAAGTCCCGTTGGAAATTCATGTTGTGTCTTGCTTTGTTGGCATATAAGGCACACCTAATGTGTCAAGTACTTCCTTCTTCAATCCTTTCTATATGAACTTCTATCTCACTTGTTTATATGTTTTAAAATATCCTTGGTGACCATTAAGGGTGAATCATGCATGGCTACTAATTTTTTGCATTTTACCTTATATTCGGGCACCAAAAGACTCTATTTTTATAGAGGATGAAGCCATTAATCACTTGGTACTGTCATCATCAATTTTCCCATCAAATATATCACAAGCAAGTTGATTTTTGGTGTACTTTGTTGTTATATCAGTCTTCCAATTTGTTGCAATCTCACTAATGGAACAACAATAAGGCTTCCTTGACAAAACATCTACAACTATGTTATTTTTCCCTTCACAAACTCAATTTCAAAGTAAAAGTATTGCACTTTACTTACCCATTTTTGTTGCCTATCATTTTGTTGGTGCGAAAATATGTCGCTTAGGTAGATCTATGGATGAGGCGAGCAACGGTGTGCGCAGGCATAGCCCCTCTTTGAGTCAGCAAAGGCTAAAGCTGGTTTATTGCTATTCTACCAAAAGAGGAATCTTGTGTAAATCTCTCAATATTCGCCTTCGTGGGTTGGGATCTCATCCCATTAGGGGTGTTTCCATTTGCAAAAGAAAGGAATGGAAGAGAGGATGAAGAAAGATCAGTGCGAAGGGAGAAAAGAAATGAATTCCAAAGCGAGAAAGGTCGGAGGGTTTATGTTTTGGGATTGGTAGTAAAACAGAGCCAAACATACTTGCATAAACGAATAAAGCAATACATGATGAGAAAATGACAAAAAGTAGATATGAATCTAATGAGAATAAACACACGAGATCTAACATAAGAAAGGTCGATGCATAACATGTATTCAAGACAAAGTCTCAATATTTGTATTAATATTTTCTTCATATAAGAAATCTCAAAGTCTTTCTCTCCTCACTTCTATTTTTCATCCGAAAATGTCCACACACGAATACAACAAGTATTCAAGTATTTATAGAAGAAGGAGAAGAAAGAAGGCAAAAAGGAACCAACCACCTAATTACAAAATATCTTACAAAAGATTCCAAAGTCATTTGTTGACTTTTTACAACTTTAGTGGATGACATCATCCCATGATGCAACATGGATGATGTCATCATTTGTGTCAACATACTTTGGATAATTACAAGGAGAAAGTCGGGAAGAAAGAAACTATTCATCGTCATCCCGTGGTGAAAGGGGTATCTGCTTTTGCTACTCAGAGACGAGATGTGGGGCTGGGCACAATATTCCATGAACTTGCTGATCATGGGCTGAAGTTGATCTTGGGAAGGATCCTTGTGTCGATCATTGATAGCCTCACAAGTCTCCCGCTCGTCCGTGAGCTTTTCTGGGAGTTTGGAATAATCATTTTACGCCTATTAGGTACCCAATGAAGTCACGACAAGCCAGATTGTTGATGGATTAATATCGAAAGTGACCTGCGGCCTGACCCCTCGTGAAACGATCTCCTTGAAGATCCGAATAGTTTCATCAACCTTTCTTAAGGCGAAAGAAGGAGTGAGTAAGCCCTGGTGACATTCTCGGACAATTTGCTCCATTTGGTGCATTGCATCCAGGGGCTTCCTCCTTTATCTTATCAATATTTTCCAGAAAAATCCATTGATCAACCCGATAATCCAGAGTAGAAAGGATTTTGTTGAGGGCTCTGGGGTGACCAAGGACGCCAAACTTGACAGATCTTGACCGAGCAAAGGTGAATATTTTCCTCAAAGGTCTCATGTTGCATCTTGGTGTGGTCCAGCTCTTCGGAGATGGGTCCTGCTATCACCTGGAGCTCTTTGTTCACCCGATTGATATTCTGATACAAACTGGTGAACTTGGCGATTACTCCCTCACTTTCCTTGAGGATTTGGCTCCTCCAGGTGGAAACTGCCATACCCTGCTCACCGATTTTGGCATACTCATTAATCTTATCCTGGCTCAGAGGCTCGGGGAGTTTTGGGCAGTGATTGTAGGAGGTGCACTTGCCCATTTTTTCGCAAGGCGTGGAGAAGATGTTTATTTTCTCCTTAATGACCTTTTCTCTTCCTTTGCTTCCTGGAGCTTCTTGCAAAGGGCGTCAACTGCAGATAGGGCCTCTCCTTGAAGGCTTTCTGAAGATGTCCCCATTGTGACTTGGGTCACTGTGTAATCTGTCGAAGACAGATCCTTTTTATCCTTTAAAGGATTGGGGTATGCTATCTCCATTACTCTCTCTCCTGACGCACTCTAAGAGAAGCGGGTTAAAGGCTTTTGCTTCTTGGTCCCCTTTGATGGGATGATGGAGAAGTCCATCGGTGCGATGGGAACTTTCCTCTTTTGTTGACTTAGGTCTTTTGGGATATCCATGCTGGACTTATGGGGAAGGACCGAGAAATAGAAAAGGGGTAGGCTGCCGCAGTAGTAGAAGGAAAATGTGTGGAGACACTTGGAGGTGGCATTGAGAGGGAAGCTGAGAAAGTGCTCACGGGAGGAAGGGATACTGCAGGGGAGGTAGACATGGGAATGGAAGGGAGCTGAGAGATGAGGGAAGAAATGGTGGGGGGCAGCTCTGAGAGAAGAGAAGATGGATGATGAGGAAGGGGGAACAACAGAAGACGGGGGAGAGGATACGACCAAAGGAATGGTCGCCTGGGTCACCCGAGGAGGGGAAGGAGGAGAGGGAGAAGGGATAGAAGGGACCTCAATAGTTATAGTAGTGGCCACACCCTGAGTGGATGTGCCTATCGGAACATCTTCCGCTGCTTCTTCTTCTAGGCTTTCCGGGATTACAACCGTTCTTGTGAAGCGGAAGGAGGACTTTCAGGAGCTTCCTCTTGGGTGGAGCTTGACTCACCCTCTTTGTCTTTCCCTTTGCTCTTTGGCAGCTGTTTTGGCCTGGAAGGTGCATTACCCAACGGAGAAGTGGTGAAATCAACTCCGAGGTAGATGAGACCATTCATCCTGCACCAGTGCTCTGTTCTCCGCAGAGTTTCTTTGACCCTTTCCTCTATTATGCGAGGTGCTTTGGTTCTGTCAATTATAGCGAAAGGACAGTCATCCCCACCTGTGTCAAGATATACTTGATCAACTTCTTGATCAACAGTTTGATAACCTTTTGGGATGATGACCATGTTGTCAGATGGATGATTTCATCCAAGGCCAAGCGGGAATGGTCTTTCCTCCTGAGCTCGACCTCATGATATAGGTCGATATAAATATCCTCGATCTGTGGAACGTGGATCGGATCGAGTTTGGCTCTAGGCAGGTAATTCCTTGGGTCGAAAGTGGGCCTTGCCGAGAAGTTGTGCTTTAAATTTAACAGCTCCAGTTCTGCAAACATATCCCATGCTTTGTGGTGAGAGAGACAAGTATACACCGCCTACCATGAGGGGAAAGGAGTTCTACCCTTCTTTCTCTTTAGGCGCTTCTCGTGGTAGGTTATAAGTTTTGTCTTGACAACTCCAACAGGATCAACTTGGGGCCGGCATATCTCGGTAATTTGGTTGGTTCCCCCAAGAATTTGGCTGCCCTTAGATAGGTAAAGGTGGGGAATTGTGTGAACAAGGCTCCCCATTTCTCTGTAGCTGCAACATTGCTCTTGGTCGCATTTAATCGTGAGTCATGTTTGGCCTCAAAAGGCGACGATGACGTAGAAGAAGGCATCATTGATCTTTGTAAACTATGGAATACTGTTTTCTAGCTTTAGCTCTGGATAGTATTCATATATCTTTACTTGGGGCCAAACCCCGCACCGCATTAGCGCTGGGTAATCTCTTTCGAGGCTACAAAGCATAAACAATGTAGGAGTTCATGTAGAACCTCCCGTTGTGGTAAGTTGTTGGAGCCGCTCGGATATGGTGCTGCTTATGATCTCCGCCCACTCGAAGCGTTGATCTGGTACATTCTTGTTCATTGTTTCCAAGTATCTCAGCATCCATTTATGAAAGTAGTGGGCATCAGGAAGCCCAAATACTCTTCTTAGGAACGTGATTGTATCACTTAGTTCCTCGGAAAAATCACTGCGATGAATGATCTGTGGCCATCTGGTCACCACCTTCTTGTTTTTCAGGTATACCTCATTCATCAATTGCATACATTGGTCTTCATTATCCTCCCAAGCCTTGGTGCAGTCTTCTTGGCTTACGGCCACAAAGTGACGGTGGTGAGGAATGCCAAGCATAATTTCAAAGTGCCAGGCAGTGAGGTTGATCATGACCTCGCCCTTCTCATTTAGGACACACCTGGTGTCTTTGTTGTAGCAGCGGGCCACTACCATCATGAATTCGTTATTTCTTGTCTTGACCGGGATTCCTCCAAAGAAATGCAGGCCACTGCCTACCAGTTTGTCCATCCAGGGACTTCCTGTGACCCTCTCGGGTTCTGGCCCAGAAATCCTCCATATCAATGTGACCGAGCTCTGAGTCTCTTATATCCAGGTCACACTCTTCCTGGGATTCGGGCATCCTGACCCTCTGATATTTGTACTTCATCTCTTCTTCTGTAAGTTTGGCTTTGCCCTTAGACTTGGTTGGTCTCTTACTTGATGTTGACATATGTAGTTCTGAACTCAGTTGTTGATCTGCAAGAAGAAGAAGTGAAACCCAATGCAGGAAAGTCATATTAGCTGTTTGATCTTCCATTAAAGCATTGACAGAAGGAAGAGTTAGCAATTTTAAGGTCTCAGGGCGCAGGGCGCATGAACACTGCAGGCTGCAGGGTTAAATAGTATGGCACACAGAAGAAGGGCTGCGAGGATAAATCGGCGCAAAGGCGAAGAAGGCGCATGGAAATTACAGATGACATTTTTGTTGTTGCATCGGAAGTGCGCTGCGCCATATATATGCATTTTATACAAAGGCCGATATTCTTCATGTTACATGGGAGCAGGATACGCGGTGGCGCATATAATCTTTATGTTACATGTAACTTTGGTGCGCCAAAGGCGCGTATATGGCTTTTGTGACATATGCATTATGTGCGCCGAAGGAAACTTCGGTACAGGCGCAAAGAGGGATTGCATAACATTATGTTGTTGTAAAGGAAGTGCTGCGCTATTATGATTTATACTTGGGCGTATCTAAAGTTGATGTTGCATGGATGCGAGGGTGTGCCGATGGCGCGAGGTTTTGCAATGTTGCACATGAGTTTGGTGCGCAAGAGGGCGCAGGGAAAGCGGGTGTTACAAGCAAGGGAAGTGCGCCTTGAGGGTGCAACTATTTTTATGCAGAAAGCGTGGTGGATGCGCCATTGGCGCGACTGTACTTCATGTTGCGAGGTGGCGAATGCACCAAAGAGGAAAAAGCTAGTTTACCAACTTTTAGGTCTTGTTCTTCCTCTACGGAGGGGTTACATGAGTTTAAGCCTCTTCTGCGGGGTTTCTTGGGTGATGAACAGGATAAAACAAAGAGACCCAGTGATTTTCAGAGGCGAGTCCTCTTTACCAAGTAGATCTCGGAAAGAGGGAGAAGTGCATCGGGGAGGACAACAAAGGGGGAAGTTTCAAGGCTTCACAAATCTATTTAATCCAACCCCACAAACAAACAACCAATAACCAAAACAAAATCACAAGAGCAATAAGGACCACATACCCGGATATATAAAATTTGAGAGGTGAAACCGGGTCCACGAAAGCGACACGAAGGCAGCGAGGCACGGCGACGGGTGCGAGAGGAAAAAGATCAATCACGTGTTTTCTGACTGGTGAAAGTGACAGGGCGGATGCACCTATATATAGGCAAGGTTGTAATAAATGCGCCAACCACTTTTTGAAGTGGCGCACCAAAACACCTGTCGACAACGGAAAGCATGCGCCCTTTGGCGCACCAAAACACCTATCGACACGAAGTTATGTGCACCTTTGGCGCACCAAAAGTGTTGTCAACACAGAAATATGTGCACCCTTTGGCACACCAAAATGTGGCGCAACAAAAACATTGTTGACACAAAGGCGCATGCACCTTGGCGCATGCAAGAAAGGCGCAACATGGTGAGGTGCACCAAAATGTGTGTTGACACTTCAAACCATGCGCCAAAGGAATTAAAGGGGGGTGCATGAACACCTGTAAACTGCATAGACATTAGGTGCGCCCACTTGAAAAAAACCAAAAATGGCTAAGTTCGGAAAACTAGATTTCTCGGGAAGGGATTTTGCAATGTTCTGAATGTAAGGAGTCCCGGCGAGGACCGGAAAATTTTTTTGGTAGGGTTATCTCGTAAAATTTCCCTTGCCAATTTTACGGGATAACACATTTAAATCAGTTTGGTTAAGAAAATACCTCAAACAGCTTATGATCCATTTTGACAACAAACCCGCATACAAACAAGATATTGTCTAAACTTCACTAGAGCATGCATGATGGCCAACATCTCTTTGTCATAAATAGAATATCCTTTCTCTAGATCCATAAGTTTTCTACTTTCAAATGTTAATGGATGTTTATTTTTCATCAAAATAAGCCCAATCCCATCACTTTGGATGCATCACATTCCACCACAAAAGGCTCTCAAAATCTGGAACAACGAGTACTAGACATGAACTTGTTACCTTTTTGAGGTGATCAAAGCTTTTGGGTTCATTATGACCATGTGAAGGCTCCTTGCTTTGTCAAATTTACTAGGGGCTGAAAGTTATGAAAATACCTTCACAAATATGTGATAATAACTACAAAGACCCAAGAATCCTCTTAGTTGAGTCAAAGTAGTGGGAGTAGGCCAATCCAAAATGGCTTGAATCTTTTGTTGGTCCACATGTACCCCCTTGCATTGATGACATGTCCTAGATATAATATTTCTTCCATGCCAAACTCACATTTGGATAACTTTGCAAAGAGAGATTGCTGCTCCAAAATGCTTAGGACCATATCCAAATGTCTCAAATGCTCTTCCCATGATTTTCTATACACCAAAATGTCATCAAAAAAATACCAAGACAAACTTTCTCAAATGCTCCCTAAAAATGTGATTCATGCATGATTAGAAAATAAGCGAGGAGCATTGGTCAATCAAATGGCATCAATATAAATTCAAAATGACCAAAGTGACACCTAAAAGTTGTCTTATGTACATCTTCATCTCTTACCTTGATTTGGTGGTAGCTAGATCTTAGATCAATTTTTGAGAAGAAAACAGCCCCATGCGATTCATCAAGAACTCATCAATCCTTGGTATTGGGTACATGTTTTTGATAGTCTTCTTATTCAAAACCTATATTACACACACATTTGCATGGTTCCATCTTTCTTTTTTATCAAAACAACTAAAGAATAAAATGGGTTAAGAATTATTCTTATGTGGCCCATCTCTAACAATTCCTTAATCACTTTTTCTATCTCTTCTTTGAAATCTCTTGGGTGACATGTGAAGGAGAAGATATAACTTAGAGTTCAACGGGATCCAACTCAATAATATGTTGAAATCCTCTATTCGAGGACAAATCATGAGGTAAATCTAAAAAAAATCTATTTCTATCCAAAATAGATTGAATATTCACATGATATGATGACTGCGATGAAAAATCAAAAGTAACACTTACTGAAAAAATGTGCCCATGCAATCTACCTTCTAAGAATGATCTCTCCATACTTTTGGTGGTCACTACTTGAGGAACTCCACCCCTTAAGCCTTACAATGTTATTTCCTTACCTTAGGATTTAAATTTTAGCTCCATGGTTTTATAATTTTGAGAACTCATCCAAATATTGCAACCATTGAACTCCCAAGACCACATCTGTTTCACCAATACCAATGATGAAAAAATCATCACATACCTTATGTCTTCCCAATGTGATCTCAATTTTAGGGACATTTTTGTATATGCAAGGGTGTATCCATCTGCCATAGTTACATTGAATCCTTGAAAATATTATACTTTCAAACCCATTCTTGTCACCAAGCTCTCATCAATAAAATTGTGAGTAGCTCTACTATCAATCAAAGTTATAATTCTTTGCCCATATAGAACACCTTTGATATAGAAAGCACGGTACCTTGGTGCTCGGATAAGGTGGTCAATGTTCCCTCCTTGGGACATTCATTCTCATCCTTTGTTTGTTCTTCTTCTTCCTCATGATCAGATCTCTCTTCTTCTTCATCATCATCTGAAATAATCTCAATATAGTGTGTTGCCCACTTTTGGAAGACAATGATGATTAGGAGTCCAAGGATCTATACAATGAAAACATAATTTCTTTCTTCTAAGATCATTTCTCATCTCTATTTCCTTATTTCTTTTTTCCAATCTTTCACATATGATTTATTTTGAAATGGCTTACCTTCTCGCCCATAAATTGGTGTCTTTTTCCCACTTGATGAAGAGGCCTTTGGTTTTCCAAACACTCCCTTTGGTTTCCCGAATGCTGCTGATTTTTAGAGAAGATTTTTACCCTTTGGAAATTCTTTTTCCAAGTCAAATGCTTCCTAATGACCCCTTGTAAGGATGGTGGGATGAATGCTTTCACAAGACCCTTTAGTTGTTCTTCTAACCCTTCCATAAACAACAATACTAATATATTTTCTCTCGATATCCGGTACCATAATTGAAATTATTTTATTTCAAATTCAAAAATATATTTTTCTAGTGACCCTTCTTGCTTAAGTTGTGCTAGCTCCCTAAAGTACATATCTTGATTTGTCTATCAAATCTCTCGATCAAATACGAATTGAATTCCTCCATATTAGTAATGGAACCTTGACCTTAAGTGATCGTATTTATATCCTTTAAAGGTACTGAAGTCTTCATACCCATGGTACCACCACTAATGTGCTATCCCCTCTAAATTCAAAGTTACAAATTTGAGGGATTCCTCTTCATACATAGGATTTAAATAGAGATATGTATCAATATTTTTGAGCAACTCAAGCTCAGAACATTTTCAATACCATCAAATGAAGTAAGAGTTACCTTTCCTAAATTTTGTTGGATGTCTCTTCTTGGTGCCTCTTGATGAGCTCTCTTATTCCTCCCTACACTCTTGTTATTTTTTGAACTAGAAAAATCTCGAAAGGTAGCATATCCCTTACCCTAAGGTTGAGTTTCATATACTCATCACCACATTCTTCTACATCATCCAAATCACTTTGTGCCACTTCCTCAATTGGTTCTTCTCTATGGAGAAACTTGGCATTAAAGGTAGGATGTGTAGTATTGAAATTATTTTTGGTTTCCCCCATCAACAAATGGTGTGATTTCTATTCACTAAGCACCCAAACTACTTCCCAACCTAAGTCACAATTCTCCTAGAGGGAATACAAAATTTATAATTTTATTTTATTCCTTCTAATTTCCCCATTTACCCCTAAGGCAAGTCATCAATGCTCTATGATGAATAAAAATTACATTAGCATCATTATAATACTTTGTCAAGTCATATACATTATTATAAGTCGTAGATATATAATTTTTTCTAATGGCACTTTATAATAATTTAAAAATGACTTAAGTCACCCTTATAAAACCCCTTTAGCAATCGGGTAAACAAAATAGGCCAAGGGTCTTCCAAGATGTTATTCCAGAAAGAGGGACATTTCAAATACTTAAAAGATCCAATTAAACTTTATGGGAAATATTTTAAAAGCAATCTCTCATTGTTATAAGAAGACATGGTAGATCTATAGTACTTAAGATATAGATATGGGTCAAAAGTCCCACAAAAAAAAATTTAGGTATGGAAAAATTACAAGGGAAGGATAATTAAAATATTTTATGCTTGAGATAGGATTGTCATGTATATTATTAGAGTCATCGAAAACATAGTAAACCTTACTCTTTAGGGAAAAATAATGCACTTGAATTTTTAAATCACCTATTGCATGAATGCGATAAAGGACCTCTTAAGGAGGTATTGCATAAACACTAAGAGTCTCATTAAAGGGTTGGAATTTACCATTTATAGTGGCCATAGGGACACTATTTTGTTGAAAAGAGATGTCATCATGCCCAAGAATATTAAGAACTAAAGGATTACATTGGTCTATATAATCTAAAGGGACCTTAACACTATGTACATCCAAGTTATCAACAATAAGATTAGTAGAAGTAATGACACTATAATAAACATATGAGGGAGGTTCATGGTTACAATTATTAAGATGTATAAAAGGTATACTATCATATGTATTGATTTATTGTACAATTAGTGTGAAATAATCACTATTAATGACATCATTTGTACATTCAGGAGAGAGAGGAGAGAAACTTGTAATAAAATTAGCATCTTTAGAGCACAAATAGGAACATCATCATGAGAAACACTATAATGAATAACAACATCACTAGAAATAGAAACATGATTAGGACTAACAACTTTACTATAACATCATCATCATGAATAACAACATTGTTAGGAATAGAAACATCATCATGAACATCATGAAAAATAGGAAAATCTTCTAAACTTGTATCCGCATTATCACATGGAATATCATAATCACTATGTGCATCACCATATATAGAAGTATAAGAATGTTCATTGTCACCATCATCATCTATGTCACTATCATGAAGAAAGTAGTAAGATTTTCTTTGGGAAATTACATGGGACATGCCCATGTTCTCGAAAAATCATCATCATATGAAATGGATTCATATATTCCCTTAGTGGATTCTATATCAGGAGATAGTGCATGACTAGGAAAAATAAGTAACTTAGCATGGATACGGAATGTTGGAGATTCATCCCCATTGAGCCATCCATTGTCACTAAAGGTATATTTAGAATTAAAGTCATTATCAAAAATTGGGTCTATTAATTCATCGGTACTATGTTCAGTATATTTTTGAAGATCTGACCAAATTATGTAAATAAATGGTCACATTTTGTGTCTCTAAGATGGGTAGAGAGATAGCTAAGGAGATTTTGGTATAAGGTATATTAATAGTGGGTGGCACAGTAGGAGTGCCTCATGGTGGATTATATAGCTTATGATGAAAATAATATGATGTATAATCATACGTAGACAACTAGCTAAGGATACTTCTACATAAGGCGTACTAATAGTGGATATCACACTAGAGTGGTAAAGTGAAGTGAATATTGTGGTTTAGGATAATAATCATATGATTCATACTCATACCCATAGTTCATATCATCTATAAATCAAGTAATAGAAAATACACGAGTATGCTATGGATAGAACCTTTTTGTGAACCCAAAAGTAGCATGGAACTTATTAGATGGATGATATCCCTTGCGGTTTTACAAATCCTTATTAGACACCATATATAACTTTAAAAATAAACCCTATATTCACTAGGGGTTTCAATAACTCAAGGCCTAACTATGGAATAAATAAAACCTTGAGCTAGGTGAAGGGTTTGAAAAAGGAAATGTTCACCAAAAGGTATCAACCCTAAATTAATTGCGTAATATATTAATTTAATTGATTTAATTAGGATAGATAACTATATGTTACATGGTAGAATAGTACATTTTTTTACATCTATAAAATGGAAACTAGGATATTTGAAAGCATCTCAAATTGATACAATAATTAGAAATGTATCTAGGGTTAGAAATATAGTAGCTTAGATAATTCATCACTTTTTGTCATGTGTCATTGCAAATATGGGAAGTATGTAAAATTTTGAAGGTGCCTAGATTAATTGTTTCTGCCAAAATCATGAAATGTTAAGACATAAAAGATTAGGAATAGATTCTACAAACCAACCCTATTCTACTATCTTGGACGAGTAGATCAAAAAATTCAGATTTTTTTGGATTGATTCATTGTCTCATGTATCACACTTTTGGATGTTCATATTCACTTTTAACCGTGGTTATCAATCTATACATGTAAAACAAGCATAGCTTCCTACAAGAACCTCAAGCACTCATTATATATATAAATAAAATATGCAAATGCTTGAGTCATACTTGACCTAAGTAGTCATCCCGTTTGTGAGTCACTAAGTGTTGTACTACTATATAGAATCAATGTAGTTCTCTAGTGCATTGTGTAGATGTGCATGCAATCTAAAACCCTCGACCTAGCTTTACGTTCATGCTTCTACACTAATAACATGATATGTTAATTTTCTTCCATGAAACCCTTGTGTGCAAATATGTAAAAAATATTTATGTCCTCTTTAGGGTTCATTTTAAGATACCTCTTGGAAATCAGAGGTGGAAAATACTTGGCAAATATCCCCATAACCGGTTTCGGGAAGGTGAATTTTTGGGGGTTGTATGTAAATTTTTCACCTGATTTTCAAGTGGTGTGACAGAGAAGGCTACAGATGCGCGACATGAGATTTGTTGTCATGTGACAACAAACTTGTTGTCGTGCGACAACAAACCTCATGTCGCACATCAACAACCTTGTTGGCGCACATCGGTGAGGGTGTTGTCCACCTCCACCCTCTCAGTCGCGCGTCAACAAACTCTCATCGTGTCTCACGCATCGACAAACTCTATCGCGCCGAACTCCCAAATCCTATCACATGTCGTCAACAAAATCTCACGCAGCGTGCGTCAACAAACTCGTCATGCATCTGCAGCAACAAACCCTCTGTCGCGTGTCACGTAGCCTTCGCCCTCATGTCGCGCATTTATTGTACTTGATAATACATATGCCCCAGGTGGTATGAGTGAGCTAGTAGTGTTCTACCTGGTGAATAATCTAGGATTATATAGGGGATAGTTTCAAGGGTAGGCAAAGCCAACCCCTAAAAAAATTAAACTGTAATTTTTAGGTGAACAAGTCACTGACTCCGTGCGCCAGAAAATTTACCTTTTCAAATTTTCAAAAATGGAATATTCGCCATATTATGAATATTCACCACTAAAATTATCCCGGTCCTCTTAGGTTGTGTTATGCAATATGAAGATTGTACTCTTTCTTTTTAGCTCAATATTTGGTACATATATAGGTGTCTTAGATAATAAATTCTTAAGATGAAATTTTATTTATAGAGTCTATCAAATTAAAATTTGAATCTTAGTGACATGCAAATCCAACAAAAAATATAAGATGTGAAAGATAAAACCATGATAAAGAGGCCCAATGGGAAGAAATGGCCCAAAACTTAAAAAGGGTCAAGACCGTACATCTCGATCAATACCATACTATGGTCTTGACCAATATGTACTGGTCTTGGACCGTTATCATAAAAATTTATATAAATAGTGGAAAAGGCAGAGATCCCTATGACACAACATAAAACATAAACAATAATCAAGTAAGTCATAAATAAGAGAATAAATCAAGCAAAATGAAAGTAAGAAATAAGGATTTGCACCACTGAGTTTTAATTTCATCATTCAAAACTGGCATGCATAAATATTTTCACAAACATGATGTAATAATGATTTTTGTGCAAATTTTAGTGTGTACAATGTGTGTGTGTGTGTGTAAGTTGTCATAATTATGAGTGAAAAAGGTGGAAGCGATTATTTAGAATCTTATCTAGCTAGACAAAGGATTCAAATCATAAAAGGGTGTTAAAAATTGACCAAAATGAAGCCAATATATTAGCCCATAATAAGGAGTAACAGGGGTTTTAAATTATTATTTTTAGGAAAATAAAAGGAGTAGGGTATGTGGCTAGAGGGAGTAGGGTAGAAACATTAAATTTTCAAACAAAATAACGGCTTTCTCCCACCCTTTACTTATGGGACCCAAACTTATAGAAATAGAGTTGGTGTAGGATTTGTCCCACTATGTGGTTTTACTTAGACGGTCTAGATAACACGGAGGTCCACGAAACACTATGATGCAACAACGAACATGGAGGTCGGTGGAGGAAGAGGTGAGTGATTATCCGGCTTGTCCCTCCTACCATTGGTGGTGAGGGATGGGTCGTGTCGGGATGGGATCCCACTAATTGCGGCCGATGTTTTTTCTCTTCTTATTCTTCTTCATGGTGGTGGCGAGAGAGATAACAAGCGCCAACCTGTGGTAATTCTCCGAAAAGCAAAGCCCGACCTACTTCGCCACCGGCGTCATTGATGGTCAAAAACACACCACTACGGGTGGTAGAAGGATGCTTGGATCTCGGGAAGGAAGTGACGACATCGGAGATAGATGCTCCACCGACTTCTCGAGCGGTGGAAAACCTTGGCAACTCATGTCTACTACTCTTCTTGTTGGGCTCCTTCCAAAGTCATTTATGCCAAGCTAGAAAAACTTCTCAGAGACTTTTTATGGACCAACTCTTAGGGCAATAAAGGATTCCAAAGAGTTGCTTAGAACATTTGTTTTAGACAGGAGAAGCAAGATGTTTGGGCTATTGGACGTCAAACTCCAAGGTTTTGCCCTTAGCATCAAATCGTTATTTGAAGCATAGAAGAATTTGATGCTTGGAAATCCTTCTCTCAGACATTGTATCAACTAAAGGACCCCTCGGGTCAACAAGCTTGGCAAGCGAGGCTATTCTCCCCACAAAATGCTATTCTCCCCACAAAATGCACCACATACATCAAATTGATAAATCCCAACCATCATGCCATCTGCTGCCACGTGGCGTGACGCTTAAGACTTAATTTTTTTGTGCTTTTGGTTTGGTTGAAAAACACAGTGTGTTTTTCAATAGTGTGTGAGCATAGACACCCAACAAGACTCGAACACATTTCAAATGCACCAACCCGCCTACTACCTGCCACATGCCCCTTTTTTATTTCCAATCTGTTTGTTAAAAAAATAAAGAAAGAATGATGTGACCGTTGACACGCGGGTCCCACCGATGCATGCACATTCATGTGCATATTGTGTTTTTTATGGATCGGTCTTAGACATGCGGTACATTTTGTGAGGAGAAGAACTTTCGACAACTTCGTAAGGGTTGGAATTTCAAAGCCTTATCCTTTCATATTTGGAAGAAATGTTTATTGCACAATTTGCAGATGACAAGCACAAAAGACTTATCGCAGCGTGCATGCCCAATGCCAACAATGAGTACTGACCTACAAGTGACATACCCTTGTGATGGATATTATATGGAGCAGGGGTCCCCTACTCGGGAACCCGACGGTCACATTGACACTTCGTGACCGCTTGCTACGCGAGTCACCATTACCAACGCTGTCGCAGTCCGAAGGCGTCGTGGAAAAAGGATCGTTTCAACCTCCGCAGGCAAACAAATATTCCGACTCAACTTTACCTTTGCTCAAAACACAGACACAGAGGACACCATTGTATTTCCTCTGTTCCTGTGAATGTCAACCTGCAATTTATTAGAATGGAGGTGGCAACAGCAGGAGTATGGTTTGTTCAACGGCGATTAATGGGGGATGTGAAGAGGCAGCTGAATCTGGGATTTCCAGTAGGAACAGTCCTCGTGTTCTTGGTTGTGGGCATCGGCGCTTTGCTTTCATGTTGTTACCGCTGGAGAAAAATCCAGAATTTCTATAGCCGCCACGCAAGATCCAATTTTTATGGCCGCCGGGAAAGCTTCGGTTCCAATTTTGCTGAGACATCCATCCAGACTGTTCGCCCAAATCTGTGTGCCGCAGAAACTTCATCGCCACCCAAGAATCGTGGGATTCAACAGGTAATAGAATGAATACGTTGGGTTTTTTTCACTAATTAAAACCATTTCATATACGTGAATAGTTTTACTGTAAATTGTTGTGTTATACTGATTGAAATGAAAATGTTGTTAAACAGGAGGAAGGAATTTTCACAGTAGTGATGCCCGGAAACCAGACGCCCAACTTCATTGCATTCCCATGCCCTCGCCCTGGAAATGTGATAAGGGCTTAGGGCAGGGGTAAAAATATTAGGTAGTGTTATGAACCTGTGCACTATTAGATTCGGCATACGATATGATTTTTTTCCGAAAAATGTATGTGTTTTGTTAGGATTATTTGGTTAACTATTGACATTTTTTTCAAATTTCAAATTTGTTAATTAATATTTTTTCCATTTTTTTCCTAGTTCTGGATATTGAGTGTTCGTTTTGTGCTAGAATTTTATAGATGTGGGTTGTTGAGTGTTTGCCATTGCGTTAGAATTATTCAGCTCTGGGTCGTTAAGTGTTAGTTTTGTGTGTTAGAACTTTGCAATTCCTTATTGTTGTGTTTGCCTTGTGTTAGAACTTTACAGCTTTGGTCGTTGAGTTGTTACCTTGTGTTAGAATTTTGCAGCACCTGGTCACCAAGTTTCTCACCTTGTGTGTTACAACTCTACAACTTGGTGTTGTTAGAACTTGTTGAGTGTTTGCCTTGTGTGTTACAACTCTACAACTTGGTGTCATTGAGTACTTGTCTTGTGTTATAACTTTACAGCTCCAAATCACGGATTGCGCACCTTATATATTAGAACTCTACAACTCCTTATCATTGTGTGTTTATCTTCTATTAAAACGTTACAACCTCAACATATATTTCTACACAAAACAACACATATATATCTTTTATTTGTTTCTTACTTAATTAGTTTGAGAACTGATTTAATATCTTTTATCTGTTTACAAAAATCAAAATGAAAACCTTATACATTTGATAACCTGAATCCCATGCACTGAATATAATTTTTGGTATTGTGTATTTTGTAAAACAATATTGGATAATGAAGTAGGAAACTATTAACAGATAAGGTATTAAGAGGTCCATAAGCTATCATTTTCCCACTACAACTACCTTTCCGCTCGGCAAAAGATTTCTGCATCAGACAAATTTGCCAACTCAGCACTCTTTTTCTATGATGGAAAAGTTAGACACACTTCTAAAATTGAAAATTATAAGCATCAATTACTTGTGAATATTAAATCTGAAAAATCAAATCACTTTTCACTCCTCCCTGTTTTTATATGTGAGAACTCTATATTCCGTGTAAAATGGAAAAATGTTACTTTAATTTTATACAATTTTAACTCACTTCAAGCCTTGAAAAGGACATTTCCATAGTAAAGAGATCTCTTATATACTTGTGAATGTCCCTAACATGTTCTGTATTTTAAATTTAAATTTCTATTTGTACCTCATTTTGCATGGAAAAGATCTTCAAATATAAATACATTCCTTAAAGGGTTTTTATTCAAATTTTTATCAAAAATTAGTTAAATTCAAATTTTTATATGTAAACATCACAATTTGGTATGTAAGAGATTTTATACATATATTTATAAAGGTTATTTTTATTCAACTCTTTATTTTAAATTTGTATATTTATTCACTCAAATATGTTCGTTGATGATTAGTTTAAGGTTTTCTTGATATGCATATATTATGTTTTATATTTTTCTTAATTTATGTGTCATGTAACTTTTAATACTTTATTTATTTATTATGATTTTATGTTTCTTTTATCAAGTTCTTATTCTCCCATATATGGCAACAACGTTATATTTTCCATTCTTCTACTTTTCTCTCTTTTCACATTTTCTCTATTTCCTTTATTTTACATTTTGTTGTCAAAATTGAAGTATGGTTATGATTGACTTGTATCATACTTATATACTTTAGGTCATCTTTTTTATGGGCATTTTGTCCTTGAATTTCATTTCTCAAATTTTCAGCCCCTTTTGTTGGCTTTTCCCACCCATTTGTGTGTCGTCATGCATGTTAATAGAGATCTAATTTAAATTCAAGAATTTTATAAATACTAAGGTACTAGTGCATTTATGAAGGACATGATACAACATAATTTCACCAAAAAAATCACATTGAAGTTGTAAGGAAATATTTTTGTCTAAAGTAGAAGATCAGGGTCACACAATTAGATTCACTCTTACATGAAGTGACCATTTCCATACTTGTACTAATTTGATTGTGTCATTTTTGTACTTCTAATAGATTTGATTATGTCATTTTCGTAATTCTATAGATTTGGCTTTTCAAGAAGGGGTCCTATGTTCTCTCTACCACTTATTGTTTTTTTGTGTCTTGCCTCTTCCATATGTCTTCCACCACATGTTATGTACAAATGTCTTGAGATTCGCTATAAATCGAGTATCATTCGAAAAATGTGGAGTATGCCCAAAACTTTAATTATTATGTGTTCTAGATTAATTAAATACTTTGAAACTAAGCATGCCTTACTTCTTACATCTTAATTAAAAACATAATTGTAATGTGATATGGTAGTGCAAATGCATTATTAGATAGAAACCACTTTTAATATCTACATTTTGGTGATCTTGCATTTATATCGAACATGTAAAACCTAGGTTTTTATGATTTGTGCAATCCAGTTTTCCTGTCACCCTCTTAGGGCTAGAATTGTCTTGATTTATGGTTTTTGTAGTGCCCAAATCTTGGTCTTAGTACATGTCAAAATTTATTTATTTATTATGATGTCCATCAAGGCCAAGATCGGCCCATGTGACTACAAAATGAGTGACACAACCCAACAAAGTAAGATATGTAACGAACCGTTGAAGAATCTCGTGAAGCGAGGGGTCATGCCTACTAAGTTGAACTTTTTTTCTCTTGATAAACATTTTTGATACTAAATTGGTGAAGAAGTGTGTGATGGGTGTGAGTTGTTGATTATGCAACACCTCGTTGGTTTAACATATAAGTTTGGAGGATGGCCATGAGGCTTCTTCTTAGTGATAATTTTAGAGGGATAGAAATTGGATGTAAATAACTTGGTGCAAGATCCCTTGAGTCTTATGTTTTAGAATTTTTGAATAAGGTCAAACGTCTCTCAAATGGAGAGGGCTAAACATCTTTGATCTTCAAAATCCTTGAATATCAAGAGAGAACCAAGAAAATATCTTAAAATGAAAAAGAATCATCCCCTTATCTTGTAATAAGGAGATAATTTAAAAACAAAATGGTCCCTAGTCTTAGACTTGAAAGAGGAAATCTTAAAAATATGATGCCCCTGAGGGATATGGTGGTCTATATCAATACAAAGATGATGAGAGAAAACTCTAAGATGAGAAAGGGAAACTCTTAGGTTGTAAGATAACTTTAGTTTTGTGTACCTTGGGGGTTGGATGAACCCATCACTAAAACAATATCATGAATCTTACTAGTGTTGAAGTTTTGATGTGAGTAGTTCTTCACTTGGACTCCAACTTTTACAACCGTATGTATTTTCCAAATTATCATTATTGCCTTGAATATTAAATTATGAATTAAAACCTAATTTCTTAGTACATTTTGGTGAACCCACTTATCTATAGAGATATGCCAACCTAGGGTTTCATTTTTCACTCTTAGGGTTTCATATTTCAATGCAATTTCTTTGATTTTTATTATAAATTTATGTATAGGGTTTTTAGCAACACCCTCCCTTGTTTGTGTTTAATTTCATAAAAAATGGTTGATATTAATGCTTCTTCTTCTTCCATGGATATTGTTGTTGATCTAATTTGTGAAATGTTTGATAATAACACTTCTAACATTTTGATATGCATATGTTAAATGAGTTTGAGCAACATATCTTAGAAAACCATGATCAAATCCCTTCATTACATTATGATGAGCTAAAAAAGTAAAAAAAAGGTGCCTATTAACCAAACTACACTTGGGAGAGCTCATGTTGAACCCTTGACTAGCACAAATCTACCTCATAGAGGACCTTTTCCCACATTAAGGGATCACTCTCATGTGTTCATCTAATTGTTTCATAAACTTTGCATTTCTACTACAGGGCATGACAAGTCACCATGTTTATTATTTTACAACACCTTACACTTTTCTTATTGTTGTAAATACTTTTCTTGATGTTTACACCCTATAAATAAAATCTATTGAAACCTAATTATCTCTCTTGATACAATGTAAGTTCACACTACAACAAGTTCCATTGGTTTTATATCTATAAACCATTAACTCCCAAAAATATCAATTATCCTTACCCACAACCTTTGTCTCTCCAAATATCACTTTATATGATGACACACCAATCCTAAATAATCCTTCAAGCCTTTATCACTTTAGAACATGCATTGATTTTGTAAGTAATGACACATTGTTGACAAAACCGTTGTATATAGTCTTAAGGAGTATGCACTAGATTGATTCTACACCCTTCGCGCAACGTTTGGGACACTCATTGTGACCATTAGTTGATAGTTTTCTAGATCATTTCTCTATCAACATTACCCAAAGAGTTTCCTTTGTGCAAATTTCTCAAATCAAATAACCTAAAGAGAAAGTCGCAAACAATGTGTTACAAAATAAGAATATGTTGTTTCAAGGACTGTACACATTGATGAGACAAAGCTACAAGAGGTATTCACTATTAGCCTAATTCCAAAACTTGAGAAAAATGTCATGTTCAATAACTTAAAATCCTTTCAAGAACTATTTCAAAAAATAGTCAAAGTCTTTGAGACTAATCTCCGGTAGAGTACATGCTCAAATCTAACACTAACATTCCTACATCCAATGTGGATAAGTTTCGAGGTAGACCGTCATACAAGGATAACACTAACGACACAAAAATAATGATGATATGATCATTAATGCAACACAACATGTTGTACCCACGGTTCTTTTTACTTCTCCACAAAGACAATGGACAAGTTTGGTAGATCCTCCTTAGAAAATATTACAAAGATACTTAAAAGCAATCTTATAAATCTACCCCACCTTTTGAAATTAACACTAGTAAGCTACAACATATAATATTTGATGATAAAGCGCGTTGTGACTACGGTGATACATAACTAATATATGCTTGAAGTTACAACATTTAAGATTCACAACCTTGTTGAAAAAATATTATTTTAGTGGAAGACCTTGAAAAGCCTACTAATATAATAGTGGCCCGACCCAATGCAAGCCTCAAAGTGTTTATCAATCCTTTATCTAATCATTTTGACACTCACACAAGCAATGGAGTACATATGAATTATCATGATGCGTCTCTTCCCGAGTCTTACAATATTGAATCTCATCGTATAGATTGTGTCGTTCGCATAAAAAATACTCGTGATCTATCACCTATGATCTTACTTTTGATGATTCAAAGATTCCTCATAATGACAAGGATTCACATAATTTGATAAACCATTACTAGTTCGAGCACATATTGATTCACATCTAGCCCACATTGCCATGATCGACAACATATCTAGCAGTGGAATCTAGCAAAGCATATACGCACTATGACACTCCTTACTATTCTAAGGTATATTACCTACTCATAATTTAACTAAGACCTTACAATTATGAGTGTTCCTCATAATATTTAACTTTGTCGATGAGGACAAATTCTATTCACTCTAGGTAGTCTCTAGGTAACCCAACGATGCAAACTTAGGATTTGCTTTACCGAAAATGTAAAAGCACGTTGCCGTTGTCGTGAATCGTACGTAATTAAATTCTTTGTACTGCTGTCCGGCTCGATGATATTTTATGATTAATCTTTGGATATAAAAGTTTGGGGTACTATAATAATGTATGGTGATGATGACAACATTAAGTAATGGAGTATGGAAAAGTGGGAAGCAATTTTTGTGTGTTTTAGTAGTGTATTGTGCGAAGCAATATTGAACAACATAATACAATAGGAGTTGAGTTGGCCAAACAAATTAGAAGCATATGTTGGCTTTTTTGTTGGTTTAAAAAAAGATGGAGGCATCTAATTTGCAAAACAAGTGTATAGTATTAAAAGCAATGTATTCAAAGGAGTGGTTGAGATAGTTTTGAAATGTTGGCACATGTAGTAGTCACAATTGATGCTAGAGATTCCACAATAGTTTTAAAAGCAAAGCTAAAAGTAAATTATCCCTGCCAATAAACATTATAAATACTAAAGAAGTTTGTAGATAAAAAAATACATAAATACCCCAATGTTGCAACCAAAGAGCAGAGAATGCAAAACTGTACCTGTAATGCTATAATACATCTATGTCTGCAAACACAAAATGTGTAACATTCAAGATAATAGATCATCAACAAGGGATTAAATGTGTGGTGGTATGACAATGAAATGGAAGAGAAGCTTTAAAACAATGATTTCTTTTATGTGTCTGTCTGTCTCACACAGATTTCGAACACAATATCATAGAACTAGTCGGTTTTAGGCCTGAAACTGTAGATCTTAAACCATGTGGGCTGCCATATGAAATTTATCACCATCATTATATGTCGCTTCTTCATCTAAAGAGAATCCAAGACAAACTAACCCATAAAATGGTGCATTGTTGCATAGGAGGAACATGTCCATATAATGTGTGTTGTAAAGGTTTAGCTTCTCCAAACTGCCGAGCTTCCCAATTATTGAAGAAAGATGACCGAATAAGTTTCTGTTGGGAAGAGAAAGTGAAATCACCTTGCCCTTTCCTGTGGTTGAAGTAGTTGCACACTCGATACCTTGCCATGAACAGGGATCAGAAGAGGCGTTGGTCCAGTCTAGAAGAAAATCAAGATGACCACATCCCTGCAATGATTGTTTCAGTTGTATAGTGTGGTGCCATCTTCTGAAAGCCCATTGGCACCTCTACACAGTAAAGCCACTCCACACAGACATAAATATAAAATACTAAAGGTGTTAGCCCTACTCTTCCCTTCTCTACATTTCCAAGCAATTTTCTCTCTCCATTTTGTTCTACACTGAAAATAAGGTAATTCAGTCTGTACGGTTGTGGTTTTGCAGTAAATTGGTGAGAGTTTGCAATTACTGACCCAATTCAACTCGTAATGCACCCAATTTATGGGTTCTATCAAAGAGTCTTTAGGACACACAATTCCCTATCCACTTAGAAAAAGGGTTTTGCTTAAAAAAGACAAAGGGATGAAACAATGGCAATGGTGGAAAATCTAGAAATTCAATCCCGACAAAACAAAAGGTATGTACCCTTTTCTTTTTTCTTCTTCTCTCGTGTTTTCATGCATTCACATGTCTAGATACCACCTCGTTAAGGTCTTCTTCAGTGTATATTTGTGTCGGCATGTCCATATTTATTCATATAGTCCATGCAGAAGCGGATTGTAGAAGGTAATGACTTGGTAGCTTATGCGGATATGATTTTCTTGCTTCTATGAATTTATAACTGTTGGTGAGGAAAAAAACTGAAGGAAACAAAATATATTAATTGTGTTCTATAATGAACAATCACCATTAAGGCCTCAAACAAATACAATATTAATACGCACATATGACCAAAATGAAATAGTAATGCCCATATATGACGAGAATAGGTGAATCACTCCAGTTGCTTTCCTCCCGTCTGTATGTTGTTTTGGTTAAAAATAGAGAAAGGTGGTTGAGGGAGGTGACTGAAAGCAGATATTTACTTTTGCATTCATGTTGTTTCACCAAATTAATTAATTCCAAACATTGTTAAGCAAAAACATTGCTTTAGCAAATAGATATGCAAGACAACTCACACTATTTCACCAAATATATTAATTGTGAATATTGTTGCAACTATAAATATCCAAAATCCGGCAAACAACAAATATCTAAAATCTGGCAACCTGTAAACATTGGATCCGTTGGAATTTGACACTTTCCAACAGGAGCATCTTCAAAGGAGAATGCCTACGTGAAAATATAAAACTTTATAAGGGGTATGATTTGAGGATGGTATTTAGAAATAAAAATATAGTTTTTCCTCTAATTAATGTCTCTAAATACCCCTTTTGTTGTAGTGTGTGAATTTGAATTTTCTACACATACATAAGTACCCTAGTGTTGTAGTGATCATTACAAGTATTACAAATAAATTGAGCAATTTTTATAGTAAGCACTATCAAAAGCAAGGGAGTTGTTTGGATCCATCTCCACTATTGTGGTCATGTCTGTAAGACGGGTGCATTTAATCTTCAAGTGATTTGTGTGGGAGGGATTGAGGGAAGGGTTTATGCCTCCTTTTCCTTTGAAGTTATAGAGCCTATTGTTGAATGTATTACAATGACCTATTCCAATCGTATGTCCACCTGCATGTTCATAATTATTAGATATTATCAAATTTTCTTGTAATGCAAAAAGTGGTGTAGGAATTTGTTACCCCCCTGAAAGCAAAATGTGGTCTTTCACGCTAAGCCCTTTCTTTGCAAAAGAGGTCTTGGGCTGCGAGAAGTTGAAAAATGGGCTAGGAAGGTTGTTGAAGACCTCATTCTGAATAGATGTCACTCCATCCCTACGCCCACTTCTTACCCGCCAAAATGGTCATCCAATCTGTAAAGTACAAGAAGTATTCATGCATGGATTTGTTTGAAATTGATAAATAAAAAAGTACAAGAATTGACATAAGAATTGGTAAGTAAACTCAATTTTCTTATCATCAACATAATGTTTTGAGGCTAGATCTCTAAACCATTATTAATAGTGAGAAGTAAAATTTAAAATGGATAGAGAAGCATGATTTTATATTATGAATTAGGCTTATGTACACAAGTTAAACGCAAAGAATAAGATTCCATGATTATTAAGAAAATTTCATAATGAGATACATTTAGTGTAGTGTGTAATGTATGAACAAGAAGGAAAGGGGGAAGCACTCAATTAATATGTTGTTGTAAAATATTAATAGGTCTTTATAACCGTAAAAGATAATATTGTAGTCAAATGTAATTATCGTAGCAACAACTGCATCTCAAACAAGTAGTGAGTTAATGTTAGCACAGGAAACCACGCCTGGACATTTTCTCTCTATTTTTGCTTTGGCATCATCAATTACTTCAAATCCAGGAAGACCCAGGTTTGGAATTACCGCCATTATAGGAACTTACATTTGAAAACATGATGGAAAACATCTGAAACTGTGAGCTTCAAAAAAACTAGGGGATAAAGATCCGTAATACAAAACATGTCAAAAATGAGACAAAAAATAATAGCTGAAGTAGTAGACATGACAAAGATTAAAGGGAAGAGAGAGGAGAAATACTTTTGGGTTGATATACGCCTTGGAAATTAGAGTCACCACAAATTATGATGCATCGACTACAAATAATAATGATGAATATGCAAAAATGGAGTCCTTATTAGCGGTGCATAGTACCTGGGAATGTCGAACAATACCGGCTATTGTCGAGGCTTCCGAAATAATCACAAGATTGATACAAAGTTTCAAAAGATCGGGACAAAAACCTCATAGACACAAATTACTTAAAGCTTCTATCGAATTCGTACATTGAACACTGATCTTTAACAATACATCGATTGACCTATAAAATTCTAAACTATCGACACAAAATCCATTCAAATGATTGATAAAGATTTATCGGCAAGAAACAACACGATTCAAATTCATCCCTAACAATAGAATTCTAGCTTCATCAATAACAAAAATATGTGAGCATAATCTTGCGTAACCAATTACTTTAGGTGAAGATCAAGAAACTAGAAGCAATAAATTGAACCTTGTCAAATATATGAACGCAACTACAGATCACATACTTAAAACATAGCTTCATATGTAAGAATTATGTACAACCTAGGTGCTGTAAATTTTTTTGTAGCAACACAAAAGAAAATACTAAATTAAACGTAAGCAATAAATGATTCATTCAGATGCAACAGGACATCCAAACAGGACTAAATTTTACAGATCTCAAAACATGAAGAAATAATAGACATATAAATACAAATTGAATTAGACAAAACAACTACCATGTCGCAACTCGGATGACAGATTAAAAACTGCTTCGTTCCTTCTTGGTGGATCAAATGAAAAACAAAATCAAGAAACAATCGTTACCTAATAATCGACAAAATAGGGCCAAATAATCGACAGTCGTTACCTGCAAAAGCCACTACAATTACAACTGCCAATTTTGCGTAGTGGATTCTTCTTCACATTACATTGAATGCATTATCTTGATATTTACATTTTTTTTTAAAATGAGGACGAATAGGTGAATCGCTCTAGGATGCTTCCTCCGTTGTATGTTGTTTTGGTTAAAAAAAGAGAAAGGCGGTTGAGGGAGGCAAAAAGCAGATATTTACTTCTGCATTCATGTTGTTTCACCAAATTAATTAATTCCAAACATTGTTCAACAAAAAGCATTGCTTTAGCAAATAGATATGCAAGACAACTCACACTATTTCACCAAATATATTAATTGTGAATACTGTTTCAACTATAAATATCCAAAATCTGGCAAACAACAAATATCTAAAATCCAACAACTTGTAAACATTGGATCCGCCGTAATTTGACACTTTCTAGCGGGAGCATCTTCAAAGGAGAATACCTACCGTGAATTATGAAATTTTTATTCTATAAAAGTCTCTTATGCAATACATCTTCCAATAATAAATATTTTTAAACCATAAAAATGTCAATTATGATAGAGATGTGATAAGGACCGTAGTGGGTTGGTGTTTTCATACATGTACACAAACCTGTAATATTAGCCTAGCCTTGCCTTGTAAAGTGTGCCTTACCCCAACTCACACTTACCTTCATGTGTGTAGGCTATGCACACGTGTAATTGAATTGGGTGGTTGACGCCACCTTCTACATTTCACACATTTGTATGTATTAAATCCTTCCTTTGTCTTTAATATTTTCTTCTAGATGTCTTCATGATGCATTGGTGCCTAATGGTAACTTGACCTCGGGGTGATGAAATATTGCTCATCTTGAAGCTGGTCAAGAGGTTGTCGATGCACGATAGTGAGTACCGATTCTTCACTATTATATTATTGAGTAAGTTATAGTTGATGCAAAAGCGCCAAGTGTCATATGTTTTTCTAGTGCGATGACTATTGAAATACCATTAACAAAACAACTAAACTTGATCTCTTCTTGACCAAAGAGATTTTATATTTGGTGGTGTATTTCATCATTTCCAAAATAAACTTGTGATAGAATGGACTATTTGGAAGAAAGGCTTTAGGAAGCAAATGAATTTGATTTGTTATCATGTTATCTAATGGAAGATATTTCAACTTTGTGAATACATCTTCAACTAAGTGCAATAGTTTGTTTCAAGTGTCATGTTATTATGATGATGTTTGTGTGACATGCTACACTATTGATGCACTCTTTCTCACGCACGTAGTGCCTCCAATTAGATTGCAAGTATCATGAGCTTATGCTCATGTGAGATAAATGAAAATTATTGGTGGAATTCATTCACTTGTGCATGCCTTGATGTTTATTGAGCAATCAAGGATTATTTCACGCTAGATTCGAAATTGTCATTTGAATTTTTGTATTCTTGGTGGTGCCACTTATCTCTTTGGTCCTTCTCTCCTTTTTCGGATGCTAGAGGTGCATGATCCTTCTAGTGTTGTCCAACTTTTTTAGATTTATCTCTCTTGAGCAAGATGTTCTACTCATGTCAAATCATGAATATGACAAGTGTTGAAGTTTTCATGTGAGATGATCTTTAATATGAGTCTATGTGGACTTGACGTATGCTCTGTAAATATTAGTATTCATGAATTCCATTATTTATCTCCCTCTCTGAGAGATGAGGAGAGTCTATAAAAAAAACTATATGAGGGTGGCATGTTAATATCAATATCAAAGAGTTGAAGTAATGAGGAGGCTCCCACATAACAACATGAATCAACCCATGGTTTTCCTTCTCCATATATTATATGAAACCAATGTATGCATACTTAAGGGTGCCTCTATGGGAGTTACCCAATTATGTGAGTCTGTGAATCATAGTAATCATATGAAAGATCGGTGAAGAAATGAGCATGGCATTAGAACTTATTTTCACATTTATCTCGTGGTTTTACATAAAATGACCAATTTAAGACACCCACTTGCTCTATGCCACCTCCTAGTCCCACTATGATAATTATTTTCTAACTTTTCTTCTCATGAATCATTACACATACTAAAAAGTATCTATATAGACTTCGATTGTCTCAAACATGATTCCTTTCACACATTGGACATGCTCGGATGCAAACTTGGCTAGCATCCATGAATGTGTCCATTATACTTCTAACTATTACTTTTTCAAAAAGGTAACTTATCTTAGTTGATAAAAGTTACACTTTTAGGTTAGTTGACCCATAAATCATATGAGTAGTCGAGATATAAATCCATGTATACCCAAACTCACATATGGGAATCTAGGGATCTTCAACCCTCTCACTTTAAGAAGTTCAAAAGCAAGCATTGAAGCAATTAATTACCTAGAGAACCTATCAAAATAGGAAGTTACTAACATATGAAGTCATATATTATTTTTCTAGATCAACCATGAGAAACTACAATTTCTCTTTCTGAGGTTGCCAAATCTATTTCTGCCCTTAAAGATTTGGCTCTTATTTATCGATTCAATGGTTTATGGCTGCGGTAGGAGGATCTACACACTGGATACACTCCAATTGTTCGAGTGATTGTGAGATTTAGTTGTGTGCCAAGGGGTTTTTCATTGTCCGATTTTTCTTCTCAAAGTATTATCAACATGTTCTTAATGAAGGACCCTGGTTTTGGGGTCGGGTTGGCCTTTTTCTTACTTCGTGGTTTTGGAGTTTGATCCTTCTTCTATGGTGGTGTCCAAAATGTCGGTTTGGGTTCGTCTCCGAACCTTCCGCTCCCTTTTTGGCACCCTTCAATTTGTGTTGTTATTGGCAATAGTATTGGTAGGTTCATTAAGATGGATGATGAGCGGTCCAAGCAAGGGTTGTACACCTATGCACACATTGTGTTGAGGTGGATCTAAGCAAAGGGCTTCCTGATAAAATGGAGTTGATTTTTGAAGATTTCAAGTGGGTGCAACTTTTGGACTATGAGAATACTACCTTCCATTTTGTCTGTGTCATCAAACTAGGCACCTTCACGACGCTTGTCCTCAACAACGCCCCATGACACGAAACAAGAAATCTCCTTCGACCAAGGTGAAAGGTTGGCAGCCTTTCATGCCTCAAGAAAGTAAGGAAATCCCTTCTCTAGTTCGTGCAAAGGACGCACATGTCGATGATTCATGCCCTCATGATTTTGGAATGTTAAGAGGTCTCATGTTTCTGAATCCTCGGATTCAGATCCTGATCATGGTTGTTCTGACATGGAGGCTTCTCATCGAGCTTTGGCTCTCTAGCCTGATAGTTGGATTGTTGTCACCAAATCTAAGGACAAGAAGGGGCGCTTTGAGCCTCAACACCTTCTCCTTGGACTTCTTCAAGCTGCGGCACCTCTTGTTTCTACTTTTCGTTTCGTTTAGCCCTAGTGGCGTTTTTGTTGCCTCTGTTGGCGTTTGTTGTTGCCCTCGTGGTGTTTTGTGGGACCATGATTTTTTCGGTCACCCTTGCATATGTAACTCTCTTTATTTTTATTTAATACAAAGGGCGGTTCATAATAGTAAAATATGAACTACAAGTGCATGTTTCCAAGTGTGAGGGTCGATTCAAGGTTCCATGTTTATTGTTTATTTTATAAAGTGTGTGTCTCATCATAAAATTTTAGAAACTTTTTAGGAATTGATCCCTCTTTTAAGTCTTGGTGTGTAACTCAACGCTCATCACATTAGTGAAGGCGTGGTGAGGCAATCCATATCAATATGTGCTAACCCATTTTTAGGTCTAGAGAAAATTTTAGTGGCGAATATTTGTTAATTCATGAATATTCCATTTTTTAAAATTTGAAATTGGTGAAATTTTTAGGGTAGGAATTAGGACTGGGTCGCTAAAGTTTTTTGGGTACAAGTTTATTTTAGGGGTCAATTCACCATTAGTGTGAAATCGAAATTCGTGATATCGCCTTTTATGTTGTTAGCCGATATCATTTTTTTATACTCTTGGATGACAACATAATATATGTTGTTGGTCAATGTAGCATAAAACATGCTCTATCGGGTCGACAATATATTTTATGCTCTGCATCGACAAATATAATATATGTTAGTGGTGAATATTTGTTAATTCACGAATATTATGGTTTCTCAAATTTGAAATTGGTGAATTTTTAGGGTAGGAATTAGGGCCGGTTGCCAAATTTTTCTGGGTACAATTAATTTTAGGGGTTAATTCGCCATTAGCATGAAATTGAAATTCATGATATTCACCTTTATGTTGTCGGTCGGTAGCATTTTTATGCTACTTTAGGTGTCAACACAATATATGTTGTTGGTGGTCAAAAGCATAAACCATGCTACTCTTGGCCGACAACATATTTTTTGAAAAACGATCAAGAACATACAAAAATGCCACCGATCGGTAGCACTTTTTAGTGATGTCGTTAGGAAAAAAAAAGTATCATTTTTTTGCTTACGCTATATTTTGGGAGGACAAATTTCTCATTGAGACGATCATTTTAATTGCTAATATCAAAAATTTCAAAAAAATTCCATATAAACTTGGCAAAATCGTATTTTTTTCACAAAAATCACTTTTTTTTATTTTTTTTCTTTGCGCCATATTTTGTGAAGATAGATTTCTCGTTGAACCGGTCATTTAAGCGCTATTGTCAAAAAATAGATTTTCAAAAAATTACATATATTTTTAGCTAATATCATATACTACCCAGAACAACAACATATAATATTAGTCAAAAATTGCTAGCGGTTGACACCATAATATATGTTGTCGCCAACAATATAATATATTCGCCATCACAATGAAAATCAATTTTCACAAATTCACTAATAAAAATATATGAATTTTTTTGGGAGTATTAAAATTTATCTTGTTTAAATCTCAAATACAAGAATAAAGTTTCCAAAATAAAGAAAATATATACTCATCACTACATAATCATCACACAATTCTTATATGTGAACATAGCCATCACTACATAGTCATCTCCATATATATATGAACAAGATCATAACTATTAGATTTGATGTCTCCCTACAGAAAAGTGTAATGGGTTTACATATTATGTATCCTACTTACCATGAACCTATCCTCTTATTAGTTCTAGATGGAGATACTTTCGAAGCAACTCGAGCATACATTGACCTTATTTTATCCACTTTTTGAGAACTCTTTATCATACGTTTTTCTTTTTGATATTTGACTATGTGGATGAGGGCAAATTCCACTTATTCTAACCTAACACTCCAAAACTTAGGATTTCCTTCAAGGGCTTAAATTTGGACGGCCCTTTAGACGTTTTCATGATTTTAGCAGTAAAGTAATTGTAAATATTTGAAATTACCCTCACACTCAATTTGCATATTTTAAGTATAGCTATCATTTATATATATATTTATATAACTTATTCACATCTAATATAATATGTGGAAAATGAAATTTACAAAATGTAAAAAATGTGACATTTTTAACTACTGACCTATTATTGTTAATTTTTAAACTCACTTATTATTAATTTTATACTTATTAAATGTTTACTTGGTTTGTAAATTGTGCACATTATGTTTTGCCACTTGTTACCAATGGGATCTATTACTGATCACTTGGCAAGTTAATACGCCAACAGCTGTTCATTAATATTGCTAGTGGTAGTTGATATAGATGAGAATTGCATTAATTCTTCGCAGTACCGACTTTGGTTTTCCCTCCCGCGCACTCTTTCATGGTTGATACAGATGAGAATTGCTTTAATGGTTGCAGACATAATACTCAACCACCGCAGCCTGGTGGTTTTCCCTCCCGCGCACTCTTTCACCGCAGCAGATAATACTCATAAATTGATTGATTTAGATCTGTATCTACTTTTCAAGAGGTTTCAGTCGTCTTGGAAAGGAAAATACGGCCTGCCCCTGTGTAGTTTGTTGTATGCAAGAGAAAAGAAAAGGGGATAGAGATTTTGGGGTGCTTCATTCAGGCATGGCATCCAGCTGAATTGATTTTGTTTTTATACTTCTGAGAAACCCCTTCTACGTGCAGCAACTGTGTAACACGTTTCTTTCTTTTCATGTTCTTTATCTTTGATTTTGAGTAGATGTTGATTTATTTGAGATATTGAAAGTTCGTTTCATGTTATCCCACTGTTGCCTCTGCCAGATGTTCATCACCACAACAAAACGCGGTAAACCTTGAATAGGGTAAAGCTTTCTTTGATTATGGCCCTCAGTCAAAGGCATCGCCTGGTTAAGTACCTTTCAACCCCCGCAAAAAGCTTCTGACTGGGATAGAAATAGCTCATTAACAGCTAAGTGCTTCATAAGTAACTGGGAGGGACCTTAAAGTGTGCCCCTGATGACCACTCATCCAGGTATCTGAATGAAAGCTTTGTGATAATATTGTCCCAACAGCTGCTAAATCCCTGCAAGAGACTGCTTGGAAAACAGAAGTATCTGCCAAGTCTTGAAGGTTGGCATCCTCCTGGAGGACGGAAGAGTATATGCTAAACGTGGGGGTATCACTGACCTTAGGAGCTTCACCTTGTATATTACAAGACACCCTGGAGGTACTGGACATTGATGTCTCATCAGCAGTGGAATTTGTTTCCAAGAAAACCTGTTGGAGCTGAATGTCAACATCTTTTCTGTTGTCATCTGAAGAACCAATCCCAATTTCTTTAGCTTCACTCTCTTTAGATGAATCTGATTGCTTCAAGTTGACTCTTGTATCGATTAAGGACACGTTTGTAACTTGAACACTTTGCTCGGGCACTGGATTGACCTGTACATTATGTTCTTCCTTTCTTGCCTGATGGCCTTCAGCTGTTTTTGCTTCTCTGCTTCTTCTTCCACGATACAAGTCATTATGTATGTGTAGGCCTTTTGCAACAATCTATACAACATTAAGGCAGACACACGAGCCTGATCTTTAACAACATCAATATCCCTTTCGTCCACAAACTCACACCGCTCAACAAAATGGGACGCTTTATCTGGCCTGTGCCTCAGGCAAAGTAACAGATGAGTCCGTTCAACATCTGTCCTTTTGCAGCCTCTTCTCAAACCAATAAGGGTATAATAATCAATTGTGTAAGGACTTGACAGTCTTTGTTTAATAGTATGAATCTTAGAATTCAAATATTGAAGGTTTCCGTGAATGTCCCTGAAATTGGCATTTGGGTGTTTCCATATAGGCCCTGGCAGCTTCTGGTGGCAAAGGATGGATTCATGAAGCAATTTAAGGTGCTCTAGATCTCGGGAAGCAATTAAGGTGCTTTTAATGAGGAAGCAATTTAAGGTGCTTTTAATGAGATAAAATAGCAATGATGCAAATTCTTTGAAGAAAACCAATATGCAAAATTGTGTTTTCAAAAGCAATAGTTGGGAAAATTTTTTTTTTAACAAGAAAACGCAATATTCATCCATATCTTGTGATTTTTTTAACACATTTATATTTTGGGAAATTCAATACTTTTTGCATTTTTTTCTAACATGTGAAAAGGGACTTAAGCTGGAGAATTTGCTAATAATCAAGGTGAGCCTTCAATCTCAAGGAAATTTTGGTCATCTCGAAGAACAAATGTCACAAAATCTTTTGTAGCATGCAAGCTTTGGGCACACAAATTATAGCAACATAGAATTTCGGCCAGGGTTGCTGTATTAGAGGTTGGAATTTAATGAAGCATATTCATGTTAGAGCTTTCTAATCTTAGTATCGGGTTTCAGCTTTTGACTCCATCTTGCCACTTATCCCAGATTAGCAGTTCCACTAAACCTTCTAGGATATGAGGCATTTAAATTCCTCCCAGCTGATCTAGCTCTTTATCTGATTTTCATTTGCTATCGACAATATATATTTAACATCATGATTGCATCCTTCTACAATATGTCAATATATATTCAATGCCATGAGATTTTTATTTCTGTATGCTATCATAATCCAATTGTTGTATGCATTCATAATCAGTATACTTCTTACTTCTAGCCACCCTCTCCTAGGTTATTTGTGCTATCATCTTGCTTCATTTTCCTATTCCTATGCTCAAGCATAATTAGTGAGGGTCCCTAAAGATGTACTTCTTTACTGCATTTCTAACAAAAAAATTTAATCTCTTGACATTAATTTGTTTGCAGGAATTTTGTGAGTTGCTGGATTCAAACATATGCAGGTAAGGTTGAGTGTGACCTTACTAAGGCAATGATCTATTTAAAAGAATTTAGATTGAATGACATGTTGATATTCTCTACAATTGTTAGAGTGAATGGAATAAATTTGAGTCCCTTGACATACCATTACAGTATATTGTTTTCCATTTCAAAATTTTCGATATATTCTTCCAGAAAAATTACAGCAAAGAAAACTTCCTGAAGTTTTACATATATAACATTTATAGATACTGAGTAAAGCCTGCTGCTAAGGCATTCGATCATATTTTTTACAAAAAAATTGTTTAAGGCCTGAGGACTTGGGTATATTATGAATTTTACATATTCCAACTACCATTGGGGAATTTTGTTACAAGTTCGACAAAATTTGCTAATGCATACTAAAAAGGCAATGTAAAACAAAATTTGTACAACTTTTCACTTAATAGTTTGGCCAAAATCCTGGGAATGGTGGAGGTTGCACTTCCTCTTGACTCTTTGATGTGGTAGCATTCACAGATTGAACTGCAGTAGGTAGCATGGTAGGAGGTGTACCTTGAACATTTGCATTAGCTTCTGAAAGTTGGCCAATCTGATCAAGCAACGCTTGATCTAAAATTCCAGAATTTGTAACATTGCTTGTAGGAGAAGATGGGCAGCTAGATTGGTTATTAAAAATGGAAGAAAAAGCAGGCATGAATGTGTTATACATGCTTAACAAAATTTGATGTTGATCAGGTAGGGGATTTGAAGGACTACTCAATCACCTATTTTTTCTGTCAGACTCCTTTTGTCGTTGTTGCCATTCCTTCATCCTTTTATCATGTTCTTTGGAGAGTTTGGCCTGCTCCTTTTTCAACTCATTCTCCTTTTTATTGTAACTGGGCCTCTTCCTTTTTCTGCCTTTTCAATTCTCTTTCAATTTTAAGTTGCCCCTTCTTTTCTTTTTCTATTAACCTTTGCACTTTCCTTTCATCTGCCTGTTCCCTTTTCTTTGCCTTCAAATCTTCAATTTCTCTTTTTCTTGTCTCTTGTTCTTGAAGTAAATGCAAGTAGTCATCAGAGGTAAGTATTTGAGATTGCCTTCCAATTCTGATTGCATCATCATTTATCCTTACACGGGTGTGAACCTTCTCAATTGGCAGTTTTAAGAATCTGCTTACTGGTTTATATGCTTGGTTGTTCTCATCTTGGGTGCAGTTCACCTCTTGGTTCTCTTGAGTGGCTAAAAAGTCATCATCTTCAAAATTTTCTTTATCTAAACCATGTGTATCTGAATTCATGGCATCTATTTGGTTTGCATCATGATCTTCCCACGCCAATGTGTCAGCATAATAGTGCACCACCTCGCTTGGAAGAGATGAGGGAGGAGATGGCATCGAAGCTGAAACTTCCTCATTGTTGAAATCAATTTGCATGCCCAGGTTAGCAGCCCCTTCTTTAATCCATTGAGGTGCACTGAATTGTGTTGGTAAACTCAAACTATCATCAATATCTACAGCTTCCTGTGTTTGGCTCACATGAGTTGTTGAACTAAGGTGACCATCTTCTTCATTAAGTGTTTGGGACTGATGAAAATCTGTAGGCATGCCAAAACACGTAGACTCAACATGTTCTTCCCTTATTTTTTGGTATTCCTCATTACCTACCACATTTTTTGCAAGTTCTTCTAAACAACATTGCACATCTGCTTCTTCCACTCCCGCCATCCTCAATATGTTTTCAACAGCTGCCACCTCATCTTCTTCAACATCAAAGGCCTCACTTGGCCTCATATCATTGGAAAGGGCATTCTCATCAAGTGGCCATATACCTGTCCTCTGAAAACCTGCCTTGATATTTTCAGGTGTAAGTGCAAGTTGGAAAGCTTGACTACCAAGCTTTGCCAATTCTGTCCTCCTTATTTCAAGACCTGGGTTCCTTGCCATCCATTTAGACCTCACTGTTTTAAAGTAGTTCTTGAATGGAGAGAACACACTAACATCTAATGGCTGAAGCTTATGGCTGGTATGAGCTGGTAGGGTCACAAGGTCAATGCCTAAATTTCTAGCCTCTTGGATTGTGCCTAAAGCTACATGGCTTCCATGACCATCAAATATGAGAAGATGCCTATTTGTTGGTGAAACTCCACCTGGAACTGATCTTGCAAAATGATGTAACCAATTCATAAACAACTCTTTTGTCATCCATGCATGTGGTTGGGCTGCCATGCATGCTCCAGGTTCACATCCAGCTATGTAGTTCTTCAGTTGTCTCTTTGCTTTGAAAAGATAAAATCCAGGAATGCTTTGTCCTGCTGCATTAATACAACATAAGATGGTAATCCATTCCCTACTTTTTGACATAATGTGTGGAACACTTCTGCATCCCAACTTAGCAATGACACGCATGCCACAATTTCTGCCTGCTTGAACACCAGTTTCATCACAGTTCCAAATTTTGTTTGGCCCATATTGATTTGCAGCATACATTTTTTGTAAGTTATCATAAAAAGCAGCAACAATTCTTGGCCTTAACATGACTGCTCTATCTCGGTCAAGGCCTTGCGGTTCTTATTGTCAAGTCAGGATGACGTCTTCGGAATCCATACCACCATGACTTTCCTGGCAGGCCATCTTTGAATGGATTTGGTCTGCATTGGCACATGTGCGCTACATAGGCCTTTAGGTGAATGACTTCAAGACCATGGCCAAGTTCTGCCATATCTTTGCACCAGGTAACAATTTCTTTCTCTTCCTCATCTGTCAAAATAGTTGGAGGTCCCTTCTTCTTAGTGGTTCTTTTTCCATACAACCAATCAGTCACATTTGTACAAGGGATTCCCCACTTAGTTGTTGCTTTTCGCGTGGACATTCCATTTTCCTCTACATCCCTTAAGGCATTTTTCATGTCAGCTTCTGTCCATTGCCCTCTTATGTATACTTTCTTTGTTGTAGCAGTACTTCCAATTACTTCCACAGTTTGATTAGTAATGTTGAATTCAGGATCTTGGGCAGCTGTGATTTTCTCATCAAAAGAAAATTCCTTACCTCTCGATGGATGCCTCATTTTATTGGAAGATGTTCTTTTCTTACGTATCTTAGCTGCATTAATGAAGGCAAAATTTTGTGCTTTGGCTCTTGACTGATTCTTCCTTTGATTGGTTGTGGTGGATTTTTGAGGTTGTTTCTCAGCAATGTTATCCTCATCAGACGAAATATTTGTAAACTGCACTCCCCTCTGCAAGTTGCTTCTTGTCTTTCTAACTGGTCTTTTGGCAGGCTGTTTTGCACGTGCCATTATGAAATGCAAGAAACTCTGTTTTTTCAATTAAACCTCTGTCAGCATATTTGGTTACACTATTTAAATACATGTATATTTTTAACAAAACTTACAGTAATCTTTTAATAAAACTGTTGTAATTTTTTTCTTTCCAGGAATCTACAGGTTATCATTAAAACTGCAGTTATGAATAATGATGACAGATGATTAATTGAAAAAACATAGGATTTGTTGTAAATTTACTGAGTTTATCATTAAAATAGTTATGAATAATGATGAACTGCTCATTTGGAGATAGAATATAAACACTGTGGATTTCTAGCAATAAAACAATTTATTGTTGATCATAAATCAAATCCAGTGTTGCTTATAAACTATCTAAATAAGCCATTATTGTTCATACCAATTTTAATGGTAAACTTTCTATTTTGAGATACAATTTATTTTACCAAAAAATATATGAAATAAACTTTTCTATAACATTGAAACAACATGAAAGAGATTTCACCTGGCTAGTGAGCAGCCTTTGCACAGCAAGAAAATGTAAATATCCAGCAGCAACAAGTTAGTGTTTGCACAACAAGATGTGAATCAATAGCTATATTCAAACTTTTTTTGAATAGGAAAGAAGTATATGACCCAGCTCTACTATTTATAGATTTTACTCAAAAAGTTGGATCCATGTTTGATCTGTGTGCTTGATTTCTATTGGCTGAGAGAGTTTGATATGGATTGGTGATCCATGTTTGATCTGTGTGCTTGATTTCTATTGGCTGAGAGAGTTTGATATGGATTGGTAATTTAAATGAATCAATTTCTTTGTTATATTTGAAACTTTGGTTGATCCGTGTACTCAAATTCTATTGGGGGGAGAGAGTTAAGTGGAGATGGAGTGGGAAATACATCACTTTGATTGTACAATTTTTAATTATATTTTTGAAATCTTGTTCAATCCTTCATTAATTGTGATTTTTTCTTGTAAATAGTGAGTCTTACAACACTTTTCTTGTTTGCAGGTGCTTGCATTTAATGTAGAGGATGACATTGGAGGTTGAAAGATTTTGGATGAATAGAATTTACATAGGGCAGATGTATGTACATAAAAATATAATATGATGTAAGCAAGTGGATTTAAGATTGAAAGAAAATATATTTATTATTGCACAAATAATTTTTTAACATTGTATATGTTGGAGCCTTAAAAAACTTAAATGGCACCAATAGTTGATGTTGAAATAACCTCTTTATATTAACATGTAGTGTATTAACTTACAGATGTGCACTTTATTCAGTGAGAATGACATGTATTTACACTTAAATATTGAAATAATAATAACTAACAAAGTTCACAATAACTAGAGAAAATATGGACATATTTATGTCATTTGATTTGAGGAAATAAGTTTCTACCAATAGTTTAAAACTCTGCTAAAATACTCTCAATTATTGGACCACCTACGCTTATTATGGGGTCCCTTCCCCTATATCTATTGCCAGATCTTGTTGTCCGGATTGCATGCATTTGTTTTCCCCTCTGCCGCGTGTCGACTAGCCAATTGATAGACCGCGGACCACGCGATTTCCACACTTGAAGAACCATGCTTAAAAAAAAGGTGAATGCATTTCAAAGAGATGGCGGGATCCACGTGTCGTGTTGGGGCACATTATACATACAAACGCGTAAAATTTATAAATTGGGCTCTTTTTGGATGCAATTGTGAATTTGTGGACAAACTTGTGCAAATTTTGAGCTTGATAAAATTTGAAAGAAAGGTGGTGTCGAGTATAACCTTTGATGAAAAATGTCACAAACCTTTAGTTGGGCGACGTCACAAGTGATTGTATCCTATGTGGGCTTGACTTTATTATAGAAACTACATTATTTGTATATATTTTCTTATTTGAGAAAATACCAAATAGTATCCTTAGGGTGTGGTTCAATAGTAAGAATTCGACCTCACTTAGGTGTTGGCCTATATCTTCGAAATGATGTTCTTATAGTTCATGTTGATGATGATGACATGGATATTTTATCTTTGATATAATATTATGTGTAGAACATATATTTTCACGCTTCCAAAGTGTTCGTGGAAATATTGTTAGTGAGCATCATTCACTTGTGCATAATTTGATGTACATTGAGTAGTTAAGGGTTGTTTTACAATTCATTCAAAATCATTATTTACATTTTTGAGATGGTGGCACCACTTATCAATTATTTTCTTCTCTCTTTTGTTAGATGTTAAAGGCACATGGGCCTTTTGGTGTTGTCTTGGTCTTTTTAGGTTTCTCTCCCTTGAGCAAGATGTTATGCTTTTATACATGTGAGATGGTGCATTACAAGCTAGATCATGTACACATCGTTTGATGAAAAGGATTCCATACGATTCATCTTTGTCTTAGCTTGTATCTTGGCAGAGTTATAGTAAGCTTCCCTAAATGCATTGAAATTTAAGAACTCTATCTTCACACAAATATAAGGTAATAATTTGTTGATGTACTTCAACACCTCATGTTTCTCCATCAAGTCATTGTGTTGACATATTATGTATCCATTAAATTTATTAGTGTAGTCTTCAATCTATTTCTCCTTACACTTTGGCGTAATTGATGGAGCATCATGTACTCATCCTCAACATAGTGTTTAAGGGGTAAACTCATGCAAAGCACTAACAAATGAACTCTAGTCTCAATGGCCTATATGTCTCTCACATTATGTGTTGTAAGATTCCCACAAGTGAGACAATGTAATGGACATATTTTTTTCTACGAAGATGATATGGGCATGTGCATGGAAATGGGGGACCAAAAGTGGCCAAAAATATGTTTGAGAACCATTTTGAATGTAATGCACTCATGTTATAGATTGGTCATGTTAGAACGTGATTAAGATAATGCGTGTGTGTTATAACATGAGAGCATTATGGCTTGGTAATTCCAAGCCATAATGCAATCACATTATAATCGCGATCACATTTTTACTATGTAAAAATGTGTTTTCATTGAGAAAATAATGTGAGCGCATTATGTTTTCTTTGGCATGGAAACCACCCACCATTTGGCTTGAATATCTAAGCTTGAGGGTTGGATTGCCTATTCCATGATTAAATTCATGTTAAAAAAAAACATAAAACATTGGAGCGTACTCTTCATTTTCTCAAGTGTTTTTGATAATATTCCTAAAAACATGAATATGATGTCAAACTTTTTATTATATATTTGTGTCGATGTATTTCTTTCTAAAATATGAATAGTTTAAGGTTTTGATTCTTAATTTTTTTTAGTAGTGTCTTCATTTTTGCCAAAAACAAATGTATTTTTTCTACATAACTTTTGATCAATCAGCCATTTAAAAATAAAATAGATCGACACAATCTACGTTCCATTCTACACATTCAAAAAAATTGATTTTTAATTATTTTTCTCAAAATTAGGGTGGCATACACACAGTTTCATTTTTGGGACATTTCCACTCTAAAAATTAGTAAAAATAATATATTCATTGAAAAAATAGGAAAAAATAGTGGGACCTAATACATGATCTTAGCTAACTTTCTACTAAAGGGATTTGTAAAATATTTTATGAAACTCAAAAAATGGGGGACACACACACAACATTATGCTATATTTATTTTCGATATTTCGAAAAGTTTGATATAGTGTTAATTTTATCTGGAGAATTGTGTATGAATTTAGAGAAGTCCAACGTTTGGTCACAAATATGGACCCATCATTAGGCACAATCAGAATAAAATGGTAAGATTGATGAAAACATTTTCTTAATATTTATATCAAAATGGAGGGTAAATAATTACTAGAAATGAGAAATAACTAGAAATAATTCAAATGAAACATAGTTAGATTTTAATCAAGTTAAATAATCATGGCACCTAACAATTATGGCCATAAAAATCAATAAAAACATAATATTACCTATCAACATTATCAATGTAATTGATGATTTTTAAATTATCCCTTATGCAACTAACCAACTATTGCAATAAGGACCTAGGAAATAAATTGAGAGTTGGTTCATTATTAATTAACACCGACTTAATTATCAACCTAAAAACCAAAACTAGTTTGTAGAGGGTTATGTTATATTTTTACACAGAACAAGACCACTTTGTGTGCACAACACATTTGACCCTCTTAATATCCACCATTAAAATAGTAGTAGTTTAGAAACTAAATTCCAAGCATTGAGATTCTTGGTTTTATCATATTTTCAAACTTTTAGCATAGACATGCCAAATTACTCATTGAAATTTAGATTTTGTGATTTCAAGAAAAACTTGGCCACTTTTGACCCCCTTTCAGTCCCCTATTTCCATGCACATACTCATATTGTCTTCTTCATTTAAGAGGTTAATAGAGAAATGGGCCTCAAGTTCTCGAATCCATCCAACATGTCGTGGTGTTAATTATAACTTTAAATATTGGGATATAAAGATTGACTTGAACCATATAGGGATTTTTTTGTTGAAAATTGTGATGTATTAGCTACGCAAAAGAATGAGACAAGGATAAACTAAGTTGCATCATGAGTTCATACAATTAGATAAATATATTGTGGCATTTTCTTCCTCAAACCATCTTGAATGGACTTCTAAAATGATAGGAATCTTTAGAGAAATTATTCGAGTGCATATTCAACCAATTTACTCTTACTAGGATGTTTTTCCAAATACTCTAAAATGAATCTAAGTGGGTGTCCTCCTTTTTGTTGGTGCGTTCACATGTTTACAAGAATATTATATTTTTTATCTTGATACCAATGATTAACACCATAAATTCCAAGAGGTTAATGAAAAGGAAAACCTTGTGCTTAGAGACAAGTTGTGGGTTATATAATGTGCAAAGGAAAGCTAAATGTCATGTCAAACTAAACACATTTGATTGTGAAAATATTTTTCAAATAGTGGTAAATTCTATTTAATGGAAATAATATGAAATAGAATAATTTTTGGTAGGTTAGGAATGATTATTCCTATGGTTAGAAAGGGGAAGAAAAGATTTACCTAAATTGGAACTAAATACAAATACATATGAGAGACAAGATCCTCGATAAACATTAGTATTTCCTACATGGTTTTGTCATTATATCACCCTTTGTATTGAATGGCTTAAATATATATGTACATCATTATAAGTGTAAACACTAAAATATGCACTTATTACTATTACATTACACTTTTAGTATGTTATTATATACATGATTTCCGAGCAAGAAGATTAGACATTAGTGACACAAGTCCTTGTTTTCTATTACTTTTGATTTATTCGATTGTGACTCCTCATGGTTTTGTCGTGTCATAGGGATCCATGTCATCATGCTTTGATTGTTTTGTTTTCTAAACTTTCAAGATCAAAGCATACGAAATGGGCCATAATGCCCATACACTATGGGTCACTCCATACACGCCTTACTCCCAACTTGTTTTCTTCCTAATATTTTTCTTTGAGATTCTTCATCACTCTTTCCTTATTTGAATTTTTTTACTTGGGGTCACCTTTTGTGTCACTAGTGTCGAAATTTGAGAAAAGAAACTTATATATACTTATTACTAAAGAATCGGGAAGGCAACTATTACTATTGACTATTATCTTTTGAACATAAAAATAGGATATTGACTACATTATCACAACATGGGAAGGGTATATATTCTAAATTCCATACAACACATGCATTAGGGGAAAAGTAGTGTAGTACACTATTTGGTATAACACCACAAGGGTAAACCTAGCTTTATGAAACACAATGCGCAATCACACATATGCGAGAATTACATAGAGTTTGAAATATAGTGCAACACTTAGTGCAATCATAGTGGGGAGATCATTGAGGTTATCCTGACTCAAGCATGTGCATTTAATTTTTAAACTAATGTGTACTTGAGTATTATGCAAATTATCTTGGGTTTATTTTGTAGGAATAAGTACAAAGATCTTGGGGTTACTAGTAAAATTAGAGAGAAAAAAGTGTGAATCCGGGAATAGAGAATCAAACTACACGGGAAGAAGATTTGAACAATCTAAAGGGAAAAAAGCATACAAAAAGGACTATACTAGGGGTACACTTTGGGCCATACCATATACTTTGGTCTAGGAATCTATTCAAGACAAAAAATTTATTAGTAAAGCTTTGTCAAGTCAATTGTAGCCTTTTCCAGGTCATCGGATCATCCCAAATTAGCACATAAGCTAAAATATCAGCTAATTCTTCTTCTCCCTCTCATGCTAGCACTTTTTTACATTGTCATCATTATTTGGACTTGTTCAATGATTATTACTGATATTTTATAATTAGATTTGAAAACTAATTGATTAGGATAATCTACCATCGATTACTACCCCCTTAAATATTAACCATTTAGGTTTAATCATTTGTTGAACATGTTATTGGCCAAATCCTAGTTGCCTTAGGATCCTAAATCTTTGAATTACATATCTATTTATCTTCTTGGCTTGCTTGTGTACACCTCTTCTATGGATTACAATAAGCTTTTGTGCAATCATAGTACCTACTCCCCTCCCATTGATCCTTCTGTAGATAGTTATAATCCATCCATGTATTATGAAAGTTATAACGTATTTATTAAATATAATGATCCCCAGTGTAGGCACATTTTTGTAGGCAATATAACCTTGTATATCCCTACACTAACTCTTTGCATGTGTTCAAGAGATTTTTTTACTTTTCTACTCAAATTAATGAAGTGAAATAATAAAAACAAAAATGACCTTGGAAGGATGGTGGGGTTTATCGAAACCCACGAAGATGGATGTTGTGGTGATGGATGAAATCTCCTTATTTCACCGAGTGAGAGGAAATTGAAAATAAAAAAACTAAGAAGAAGATGGGATTAGATAGATATATATATATATATATATATATATATGGTAGATTACATGGAAAAAGGCCAATCCTTGAAAGTCAAAGGAGTTCTCTTGCGAGAATGTCAATCATGTTCAAGAAATCAATCTGATAATGATAAGATAAAATGATAAAACAAACGATATAACCAATAATGAAAATTCAAAGGATTGACACGGTCCAAGGCTATGTGATGGTATGATGGTGACACCTGATCCAAAGGGATTATAGGAATCACAAAATGGCTCAAAGAAGAAAGGATGTAGATAATTTTGCACTCACAAAGGTGAGCAGGATGATAGATTTGATTTAGATAATTGATAGAGTGCTAAATATGGCTCAAAGGAGCTTGATATGATTGGATAGACACTTTGAGGGCCTTACAGTAGTAAATTATGTGATCTAGATGTCTAAAAAGCAATCTTAGGGGTCAAAAAACCTTTTGATAGGAATCATCAATGATTATGGTGAATCATCAACTATTTTGGTGAATCGTCAATGATTTTGGGAATCATCGGTGATCTGGTGAATCGTCAATGATTTTGGTGAATCGTCAATGATTCTAGTGAATCACCAATATTTTTTGTGAAAATGTATAGGTTGATAGTGGATGGAGATAGGAATCGAAAGAGATATTAAAAGGTTTATTTAAGCTTGTAAATGATGTATAATAAGATAATGAAGCAAGGGAAACCACTTACCTTGTATAAATTGATGAATGTAGATCAGGAGATGATATTACGAGAGAAAGAGATTGCATATACAAGAAGACTATTGAGTTGATTCCTAGGCGTATGGATGACCTTCGTGAGAGGAAGAAGAGATTATTGATGCCTTGAATGTTGTTGGGATGATCTCTGACTCTATAGCAAGGCTATGATACAAAGAAAATGTAATATGAAGTCTTTAGGCCATGTTCACCTACCAACTAACCTCAAATGGAGCCATGGAGCTTGTTTATATAGAGTTGCTTAACAACTAGGGAGAATCGTTGGTGATTCTAGGAATCACTGGAAATTCTGTTGAATCCCTAACGATCTAGGTTTTATGGGGAAAAAGGTTACAACCACCTCCTAAATCAAGATTTTTTTGTTTTGATGAAGGGTGAGTGTTGGAAAGAGGTTATGCGGGTTAGGAATGTTGTTAAATGGTTGAGAAGTTGGTGATCTTGTTTTGTTTTATTTGATTTTGGTTTATAAGTGGTTTGAGTGGTTTAGGAGAGGATAAAATAGGATTTTACAGTCTATAGAATAATATTTACATGGAGTAAATATAAAGGGGGAGGAATAAGACTTAGGATAAGGATTTAATGTATAATATGATAGTGATGTGATAATGGATTTAATGTATAATATGATGGTGATGTGATAATGAATTTACCATATAATATGCCTCGATGTGATAATGAAGGGGAGCTAGTGGATGTGGATGCAAGGATTAGGATGCTAATTTTAGGTGTCTACATTTGCCCCCTTTTTGTTGAGTGGTTTGGTGTAGGCAAGCCATGAGACAAAAATGAGATGTGATAGATAAGGAAAGATGTAGAATTATATGATGAGGTGCTCCCCCTCAAACTAGGGATTGATGAACTAAAAGGGAATTGATCATGAGTTTGAAAGAGGTAGATGGATGAAAGATGCAAGGATGGGAAGATGAGAGATGATGCCCCAAGATGAGGTATAGAAACAAGATGGGTGTCATCAGAAAATCAAGTGATAGGGGAACCAAAGGGTTTGTGTCCTATAAATGTATGATTTAATGATGGTAAGGGAAAATAAAAAGGATGTTTTGATGAGGTCAAAGGACCGATGATTGATGTTGCCACAAAGGTGGATTATGAAACCGAGAAGTCAAGTGATAGGGGAACCAAAGGGTTTGTTTCCTATAGACATATGACTTAACAACAAAAAGATGATGGTTTGATGAGGTCAAGGGACCAAAAATTGATGTTTCCACAAAGGTGGAATTACGAGGACCGAGAAGTCAAGTGATAGGGGAACCAAAGGGTTCGTGTCCTACATACGTATGACTTAAAAATGAAACAATGATAAAATGAAAATTTGATGAGGTCAAAGGACCATAAATTGATGTTGCCACAAGGGTGGGATTTCGAGGACTAGATGGGGGTCCTGATGGTGATCAGAGGTGTAGCACTCAAGGAGGCAAATAGTTTTAAAATGTTGATTTTAGTGAGTAAATGTGACTTTTTGATGTATACATGGATTTTGCGAAGCCTAATTTTGATGTAGACTAGAGATACACAAAGTTTTAAGACTCAGATGATGTACAATGATACACTGATATGATGATGATTTTGATTTATGATTCATGTGTTGATTTTTATTTGATGTGATGTTTTTAATGTGGCATTTAATATGTGATCATGATTGTATGGATATTGATAGATGTTGATGTGACAATTGATAGTATGAAGCCTAGTTTTGATGTAGACTCGTGATACACAAAGTTTTAAGATTGATGATGTACATTGATACACTAATATGATGATGAGTTTGATTTATGATTCATGTGTTGATTTTTATTTGGATGTGATGTTTTTAATGTTATGTAATATATGATCATGATTGTATGGATATTGATAGATGTTGATGTGATGATTGATAGTTGTTAAAGTTATGTTTTAGATATGATGTGTTATTTGATATTGATTTTAAAGTGATTTAATGTTTGTCAAAACCGTGGTCAAGAATGAAACATGGATTGATTTCTTTGTACTAGATTTGATACATATGTGATGGGAAACAATAGAGTGAAGGCTCTTACACTTTTAACAAGATGACTAATAATGGGTAGTCACATGTAGGATCTTGGATATAGAGATGAAGTGATAAGATGTACCTTCCTAGGACATGAGAAGGGGTTTAACATGTGTAGGTTGTGTGGGAAAAGAGGGTTCTCCTTTTCAACAGTTTCATAGAGAAATTCCCTAGGTATATATTTTATTTTTGATGCAAACTGATCGATGCGGGAAGTTTTCTTTAATGGGAAAGTTGATCAATGTGGGAAGCTTTCTAGGTGCTTTATCTTTGAATTTTTTTAAGGTTGATCGATGCGGGAATCATTTTTTACATGGGTAGCCATCCTTCGAGGGAGTGGTATACAATTTATACTTTTGACTTTGATTTTTTTATAGATAGTCGTCCTTCTTGAGGACCGATCTATTATTTTAAAAGGTAGCATTTGTCCTTCGAGGGATCAGTCTACTTTTATTTTTGATAATATGATTTTGATATTTGAATAGTTTTCCTTCGAGGGATCAATATATTATATTTGAATTTTGATAGGAAGCATCCATAGATATTTTTGACTTTTATTTTAAGCTAAGGAAAACCATAATAGAGCTGTTTCAAGGAGGGGAAAGAGATGTGTACACAACCCACACATACGTGCCCCATGAAATGTTTTTAGTTGGTACAAGGTAGGTGGATGTAATGATTGCATGGTTACTACTAAAGAGGAACTTATCCATGTGAAAGATGCGATGAACAAATCCATGGTGCTCATCTTTAAGTTTTTAGGATAGTGACAAAAGACCACATATTTTCAAATCATTATGATGATAAAAAGATGGCTGGTTGATGGTGGAATAAGATCTTTGATGTGACTACTATCATGACAATCGATGTGTTAACAGTAAAAATGTTGCAAGTGTAAGGCATTTAGAGGTTGACCCATACTATATGGACCGATCTAGTTAGGGGAAAACTTTCCATGTTTACTCCTTTCTAGAGTAGTGACATTTTGATTTGATTGATAGAATAAGTATTGTGAAGATACACTAGGGGAATGTGCAAGGTAATACTTTTGAAGTATTAGTAGAGAGGAGTCCCCTTAACATGACACTATGGATAGAGATGACACATGTGAAAGGAATGAAAACTTTCATATTAGGATGATGGAAGTTTTGATCTTGATTGATTGAGTATATGGTAAATAAAGGAGCCCTTGACAAAGGATCCGTTGAAAATTTGGATGGGATATGAGAGAAAAATTGATGAGGAGGGGTAGATGACGAAGCTTTGATTTTACCTTTTCTTCATGTATGATGATTTTGGGTTCGTATAGGTAGATGAACTGTATTGATTTGAGACGAGAGACCCTCAATGGAAGGTGATGAGAAAACATATGAGAAATTTTTTCAATATTTGATTGAGGATGAACCCCTTGTCCTATAGATGTTGATGAGGACATTTTTAGTGACTTGGGTATAAATGTTGATGAGATTGAGAGACCTTCAATGGAAGGTGTTGAGGAGATGTTTGAAAAAGGTTTGATAATACGAGATTGAGGATGTCCCCCTTTTCCTGTAGACATCAGGGGTGGAGGTGTAGATGATATCGATGATGGCTTAGGATGGTCTTATTCTAGGAGAATATCATTGATGAGGAATATTCATTGGATTATGGCTTTAAACGCTTTACAACTCTTCGTGCTATGTTCGGGCTTCTATGATAGGCACATGTTTTATCTTGATCATACTAGGAAGGTTTATGAGAATGTGGATTGGGTGTTTTGATTGGTGGTAATGTGATAAGAGAAGCCTGCATGAGCCTCTCGAGGATGTCAATGTAAGTCCCTTTTAGAGGGTTTGGATTAATGAATTTTGATTTTGATTTTACGAGAATGCTTAGTAGGACACGTCTTATTTTTATATGGGGGTGGATTCATAGATGTCATATGGTGTTAAACATCATAGGGACATTGTGAGGTTGATAAGAGAGAGGGTATGATGTGGGATTGATATAATTGGATGATGAATGAGGTCCAAAATGGACGAGGAGGGATGAATTATGGATGAGATAGGGTATGAATGTGTGGTGTGATATTGAGATAAAGGATGGGGTCCCAAAATTGATGGTAAGGGTGGGACCGTAGATTTGATAGATTTGGATTATGACAAAGGATGAGGTCCCAAAATGGATGGTAAGGTTGAGACCTTAGATGATGTGTGTTTTGATTTTGTAATGTTTATTTTAGGTAAAGGAGGGGTTTTATAATAGATGATGAGGATGAGGTCATGGATGTGATAGGTTTCAATTTTGTAATGTTTTCTTTAGATAGAGGAGAGGGTATCATGTCAGATGATGAGGGTGAGGCCATGGATGTGATGGTATTTGATTGTATAGTGTTTGATTCAAGATAGGGTTCTAGACTAGATGAAAAGTGAAGAGCCGGGGATAGGATTGGGTTTTATTCGGATAGGGAGATGTTGTTTTGAGACATGATTGAGGTGGGTTATATTTATGTGAGTTTCCCAATTCTTTGATTAGTTTAAAAAGTGGTTAGATGTCGAGATCTTTGATTATGAATGCCTCCTTAGTAACGGTCTCTAAGGTAGAGTCTAAGGGTTGCAAGGAGGTAATGGATGATTGGACAAGTGGACACAGGTGATATCGATGTGTGAGGATCATCAAAAGAGGATTCAAGGGTTCTGAGTTTTCAAGAGGAAGCATTGGTGATGAATGGGTCTCCTCATGGGGAAGATCATATGTAATAGTGTTGATTACATGACTAAAGGGATGTGCAGTATCTATATCGATTGAAGCTATAAAGTGTGTCGGGTTAGGAAGAAAAGTAATGGAATCATGCGTGGTAGTTTCATCAGGTTTGTAGGAAGATCTAGGAGAATCATATGGGACATGTGTAGATTGAGGATCGAGGAGTGATAAAGTTGATAAGGGATTTATTTTCAAATTTTTTGATGGTAGACAAGTTAGAAATGGTGATTTTTGTGAGTAAATTTTATAGTGAAGTGATCGAGAAATAACATGGCTAGCTGAGTAAAAGAGAGAAAAGAGTGTCGAGGGAGGGAGTTGTACCAATCTAAGCCGAGTCCTGCCAAAGTGACATAGGAAAGGTTCTAAGAAGGAGATCTTGATCATGGATGATGAGATAACATGAATGTCTAAAGGCTAGTATTTGTTCTTTGAGGATCCTACTTGCCATAAAACATGGTAAATTCAGAAATTCCCAATGTAGAGGATATGAATTATACGGTATTGATGGATGGATGGGTTCATTACAAACTGATCATAAGTGAGGACATGTTTGGGTCCCTTGGTAGTGGCTTCCAAATTGTCTAATCTATTCAACAGAGCTTGCATAGGATTGTTTGTAGGATTATATGTGAAGGAATTAACATGTGAGTGTGGATGAGCATGTGATTGATTTGATTGATGAAAATGTGGAGTAGGATGGTTTTGTTGTGGATGGGATTGATGTGGAGGTTGATAAGGGGTAACTTGAGAGGATATTGTTTGTAGAGTAGGTTGTGATAAAGGGATGTGGGGAGATGTGAAAAAATGTTGAATATGTTGTTGTTGTTGGATGAGAGGGGTTGATTGGGCCTGAGTAGGGATGTGTATATAGGTTTGGGATGTCGAGGTATTGAAAGGGGTATTGACATTAAGATAGGTTAAGATTCTGATGATTGGATAAAATATGGGGATGTTAAGATTCTGATGAGTTTTTGATAAAGGAGGGGATGTGGAAAGGACTGATTGATGGGATACACTAGACATGGGCTGAGGAGTGATAGTTTGGAAGTAGTCTGGACATAAAGGATAGTCATAGGGTTGTTGGATGGGGTTATTGTAGGGTTGTATGATTGGTTGAAAGGTAGAGGTTCCATAGGGGAAAAAAGATGGTCTAGATTACTTTGGGAACATTCCAGAGCTAAATGAAGTTAAGTGGGATGTGATAGGTTGATAAGATTGATAAGGACTAGATCCTATGTAGGGGATATTTTGAAATTTATTGGGATGAAAATATGTAGAGGTAGTGGATGAAGCAACCAAAGATGATTGTAAAAATGATGTATAAGGGGTAAAAGAATATGTTGATGTAGAGGGTTTATCCATGATAGTCAATTGATGATGATACAAAAAATCCCTAAGAGAGATACAAATGTAACAGACAAGTCAAGCAAAAGAATTTTAATTATCTTGATTAGAATTTATATGTAGAGGAAGAGGCTCAAAGGGAACCTAATGATATGGCCGTTCTAAGGTTGTTTCAAGTTTGTTCAAGGCTGGAGTCCTCGATATACTTGAAGTTACACGAGGCCTGAATATGTGTTGGTGTTGGTACATGGCCTGGTATTGGGGCCTACCCCCTCACTTCACGGTCCCACAATGATAAGGGAGTCAGTGCTTAGCCAATATACCAACAACCAATTATTTATACTTGGCTAGAACACCAAGTCGGTTTCCTATTGGGTGATGAAATCCCAATAGTTATCACCTGGGTAGGAGTGTTTGATGCAAATTTGATATTTTATGTGGTTTGGATGTGTGTGAGGGAGATTAAGTGAATACAATAAATTAATCCTTTAACTAATCTATGTGATCAATCAGGATGCAAATTTAGTTTTAAGCCTAAAAAAACAATTGATGTCAATGAGAATAGATAACAAAGTACAATGCGTGAAAATGAAAAAAAGAAAAAAAAGGACTCACCTGAGAAACACTTCCTTTTTAATTTTCAAATTTTTGATTTTTAGCAATAATCACGATAAACAAAGCATCCAAAGAAAAAAACTGCAAAAATGTTAGTAGAGGACATAAAACAAAAAGATAAAATGAGGTTAGAGGCTAAGCGGCTAAGTAATGAAAAAAACTCATAGAGATCATAGGTGATTGACAAAATTACTTGGTGATTCACCCAATCGTTGGTGATTTGAGTGATCAATGGTAATTACGGGGAAGAAGGCCTAAAAATAAATGAAAAACTAATTTAAATAAAATAAAAGACAAATGAGAAAGGGACTAAGGGTCCCACAAGACGTGTCTTAATGTTTAGAGAGGTTTGATGTCTTAAGTGTTGTTGTGATGAAATCTAGCTTTGTGAGAAGATTATGATACAGGAATGTTACACTGTGAGAGGAACGTCCAGCTAGTAAGTCAGGATGAGAGAAGCTAACCTTGAATGAAGGTTTGAGACATGTTTATATAAGATTTATGTTAATGAAGGAGAATTGCCAACGATCCAGAAATACGGGAAAAGGTTATAACAGTTTCCCAAATCAAGGTATTTTTTTGTTTTTTCAAAGGATGTGTGTTGAAAAGAGGTTATATGGGTTAGGAACATTATTAAATGGTTGATAAGTTGGTGATTTTTTTAATTTGATTTTGGTTTGTAAGTGGTTTGAGTGGTTTAGGAGAGGATAAAATAGGATTTTATAGCTGTAGAATAATATTTGAGGAGTAAATATAAAGAAGGGAGGAATAAGACTTAGGATAAGGATTTAATATATGATATGATAGTGATGTGATAATGGATTTAATGTATAATATGATGGTGACATGATAATGAAGGGGAGCTAGTGGACATGAACATGAGGATTAGCGGTGCTTATTTTAGGTGTCTATAGTATGATCACACTTCTAGCAATTTGTATGTACTTCTAACATCTCTAGTCATGATGTTCATATTCCTATTGCTCCTATTGTTGTTATTAATCTATTTTCATGTGATTTTTCTATAAATGTGATAGATGCTTTGCTAAATATTGAATCTAGTTGCTTTATTTCTATCGATAGTGACCTCGAATCTCTTTCTAATAATGATACTATCACCATGATGCATATATAGAGGATTATTTTCCTTTTCCGATGATGAATATTTTTTTGATGATGTTATTCATGCTTTAGTGCCTAAAATTGCTTGTGCTTCTTCCTTAGATACCTATAAACAAAATATTTTAGAAATGATGCTTGTCTCCCTTCTTCCTCTCAAAACATTCTTTCAAATACTTGTGAGAAAGATACATGTGTTTCTTCTCTTCCTCTTCCAACTAATTTGGTATCTACTCATGCAAAAATGTTATTGTAAATGATGCTAGTGTTCCTTCTCCCTCTTTGCAACAAGATGTATTAAATTCTTGTGAACAAACTATTGTTCCAAATGATGTATGTATTCCCGCTCTTAATTTTCAAAAATATATTTCAAATAATGATGCATATAATGACACTTGTATTTCTTCTTCTTCCCATACTAAGGAATTTATTGATAAGGGTGTACAACCTTCCATTCCTTCTACTTTTTCTAATAATCCTCCTAGTTCCAATACAACTTCTCCACTAGCTAATCCAAAGATTCAATTCCAAACCAATAGTGTCCCCATGGCTACATATAATGGAAAGTTGCAACCTCTCAATGATTCTTTTAATGTTTATGTTATTCCTCCACAAGAATCCCTCTAGCTATTGCACGTTGTAGGTGAATTAAAAAATCAAGTCCATAAGATTACCATTGAAAGGAAGCATTTTATACTAGTATCGATTATAATTTCATTTATGAAAATCATAATCCCAAGAAGATATTTTATTTTGCATTTCTTAAAGGTTTTACCATGTCTAACTTTACACTCTTTGATGGGACGGTAAAATTACATGAATCTCAAGGATTATCAGATAGAAATTTCTTCACATCCCAATGATCATTTAGTTCTCAAACTATTCCCTAGTAGTCTCATAGGCATTGCATTAGATTGGTTGCATCATTTTCCTTGTGGGTTTGTACATACTTTTCTTGACATGGAAGAAGCATTTTTAGGCGGTTTATCTTTAATAATGGACCTAAGGTTACATATGAGCATTTTCCATCATTACATCAAGGAAAGACTGAATATGTTATTGATTTTATCTTGTGTTTCAAATCTTGCATGTATCATTTAATATATTAACCTATTGATTTAGAAATGAAATATATATTTTGTCGTGGCTTGATCTTTCCTCTTGAAAAATGTCTTGTATGAAACATGTGAATATTTTTCCACACTTCATTTTCACTTAATTGACTTAGAACAATAAAAACTTAATTAGCACAATGTTACAACTACACATGACACATATACCCCTCCTTCACGTCTACTCACTTTTCACAATTAGGCTACATCCACCAAAAATGTTATAACAACTTCACATTTTTCATCCCCCATACACATGAGGTCAAGGTCCTTCATCATGGTGATACATATCACCTCAATCCACCTCCATGTAGACATCCACCACGGTTCACTCCTTCTCCTAAGAGAGAACCATTATATTTTCTTATTTAGCTAGGCCACGTGATATCTTACACACACTAATTGATGAAAGTTTCATTTGGTTACCGACGGTGGGAAAGTGACATGCGAGGATGATAATCGACAAGTGACCTTCCCCGTACCCGACCTCCCGAGGTCGTGCCGAGACAGCCGGTGGTTTGAAATGCGGGTGACTTAGATGAAATTACTGGCCGAGATTATGGTCGATTTTCTGAAAAGCTACAAGCGAGGATGAGAATCGGCAAGCAACTTTCTTATGGCTAACCATGGGAGGATCAGTGACTAAGATCTGGTAGTTTGATCTCCTGGTAGCTAAACTAAAAAAGGGGAGATTTAGAGGCTATGAGCGGGTAGCATAAATTCCCTAGCGATTTACCCTCCTAACTAGAATTTAAGCGTTTAATCTAGTTATGAAGTCTCCAAATTAACTTAAACTGAAAATAACAATTTATACTACTATTGAAAGGGAAACTAATCTAAACAAAATATACGATTGAAACATTATAATTACAAGCAACAATTAAACTACTTTTATACTAAAACTAAACAAGTGAAATAACCTGGTGTGGTTATTCACATGCTGAATGATGTGTGAATCCAAATAAAAGACAACTAATTAACTTAATTGAAAACCTTCAATCCTACCTCAGAAGTGAGGAACAAATCATAGTTTCTCAGAAACTATCATTCCCCACAGCTTCCCCAGCAATATTGAAAGCGAGCTTAACTGAAATAAAATGATTCACTACTCTATTTGATAATAACTTTGACAATTTAAACCTGGCATTTTCGAGCAGAGGCAAATCCGGTTATGTTGTAGCTTGTCCCCTGAGTGATCTCTTCGTTCTTGCATGTTCACGTGAATCCGAGAAAAGAGTAGGAGCGTAGCAACATCGCAGCAAGGGAAGGCATTTGGGACGACAATTACTTTAAAGTGAAAATGGCACAAAGCACAAGTAGGAGAGGGATGGCGCAAGTGAACTGGCTTGGCCTATGCGATTCCTAGCAGGGTTGTTGCAGCAATGATAAACCAAAATGATAAACAGCAGGTACTCAAACAATGAATAATAGCAGCTTCCAGAGAAATACAACGAAGTACAAGTAGGAGAGGATGGCACAAGAGAAGCAGAGCTTGGCCCATGCAATTCCTAAGCGAGGATCGTTGTTTGTACAATGAGGCATAACTAAATACTCGTGAATTCTAAACCATGCTAAAGATAAAATGATTCATAAAATAAATCTAGGACTGAGTATGAAGACTGAAGCTCAAGAATGAAGACTCCAGACCAAAGAACCAAGACCAAAACAAACCAGACCATGGGTGAAACAACAGCACTGCCTGCACAAGATGGGTATGTGGCTTACCAACAGCTGAACAATACTATCTAAACATGTAATGAACTATACTATCAATCCTAAGCAAGCTAACAGACCAAACCACTGAAAAATGAGAAGACTCTCACAAGGAAATGGTGGCCAGAAGCTCCAGCTCAAATTCTTTACCCAAAACTCAGACCATTTGTATGTAAACAAGATGCATATTTATAGCATTTACAAACACCAGAAGGCAAGTTCAAATTGAACTCTCCCACTATTAAACAAAGATAAAACACTGTTCAGTCGGCAAAAACATAAATGCATGCTTAAGTCGGCAAAGAAAAGTTGGTAAATCGTTGATATTTCACGCGGGTCGCGTCAAAAGAACGTTCTGGAAAATCGCACGCATAGGACCGCCGCCACAATGAGACCGCCGCCTGTTCGGTGGAGGCGGTCACGAGACCGCCGCCCTGAAGGGCGGCGGTTTCGCCACTGAAGGCCAAGAAGCCAAAGAAAGAGGAAAGAAAAGGAAAAAACAAAGGCGCGGGGGCAAAGCGAGGCATGCGGGATGTTAACGCATGTTTAACAAACTTTCTGGATTCCGAACACCTTGCGAGGAGACCTTAATCATCATTGGGGCGCTTGTAACATCTTTTCGGTGGTGCAGTACATACAATTTTGGGTACGTAGATTTACCTTCTAATGACCACCACCCCCTCATTGGTTGAACAGAATTGTACTCAACCTTTCTACAACTTTCATAAGATCAATGGACATCGAGGAAAATTTGTTATGCACTAAAAATAAGCTCAAGTTACTTGAAGACATGGGTACCATTTCCTTTTATACATGACATCCTAATCAATCATACTCTCTTGTGTCATGGTGTTGCTCTTTGGAATATGTAACTCAACACAATCATTTTCCCACTATTAATATGGTTTTACTGATCCTCTGCAAGATTTGACCCTATAATAAGAGCCAAATGCATAACCTATTACCATTTAGATAATCTCAAATGGATCACAAAAGAACAACACTTTGTATTACAAGATCCCAATACAAGAAAATATTTCTATGACCATTATTCCACCATCATTAGGAATCTCTTATTCATCTACATCTCCTTTTGCATCACTAAGTCCGTGCATAATTAGTCATCATCGCACCTCTAGATAGGTTCTACATTGATTCTTAGCTAGTGGACCTCTATATGTAAGTTAATTTTCATAATTCATCACCGACATGAATGGATCACCCTCCACACGTTATATGCATATGTTTTTGACACTCTTGCTCCCGATTAATCATGGATTGTGCCCCATATAAATGATTACAAAAATAACTTTATCTACTATATGAGTGAATATTCAATCACCAATTGACTAATGTAAAAACCATCATATCTACCATGTTATTCATCCATCATTTATTAGTAAATTAAACATATAATGCAATACATAAACATCATCATCATTATGGTTATACACTACTTGATAACATATCATCATCATACACATCAAGCCAATCATCAAGAATCAATAACAAAAGTCATCCATACACATGATAACAAAATACTAATCCAAATGATCATATATATACAAATTTTTTAACACAAATCTAGGAAAATTCCCTCAATCTTCCTCACTATTATTGACATGTGTAACCATGGGAGCTCTCAAACTCGAGACTTCACCACTAGATCTTTGTCTCCATGATCGAGCTCAATAATATTGTAACTAAGACCGTAACACCGTGGCCTCAGCTGTAACCTCAATGTGTTATGTATGTAACTCTATATACCATGTAAAAATATCTAATGCTAGGCCTCCTCCTACATCCTCTCTCATACTCACCACCTCATCCCTCACCTTGGATATCTCAACCTATAACACAACATAGGTGGCTGCTGCTGCCACCACCACTCGAATCAAATAAATGTGCATGCTCTCCCCTAATGTCCTCTACACACTCTAGCATCCCACCACCTAGAATGACATCTCGGTGGCACATTTTGAGTCAACATGCACATCACAACATCTATAATAGTGGTATAATAGGTGTGACTTACATGACATCATACAAAACCAATTTTAGTAGATCATTATCACAAACACCCCATACAATCTCATTTACTCAACATATAAACAAAAAAAAATATTCATTTAATACGATAGCATGTTATTGGAAGCTGCCATAACATCATCACTAGGGGAAGGACCCTCTCCTCCTCCTCCCCCACCTACTTGTTGACCACACGGTGGCATACTTTCACCATCGGCTACAATTGGAAATAAAAACACCATTGATGCTCTTCCCACCACTATGTATATTCTAGAGTAGTGCATGTATCATCCCCCGAATGGGGACTATATCTAGATCCACCTCATCTACTAGTGGAAAATAAAATTCCTCCATTGTGGGCCTTGGCCTAGCTCTCTGTCCTCTTAGCTCTATGTAGTGATTATTTCCAAATGTATGGCTTGAGGGCACCTCTTGTATAACACCAATTTTATGGGTTACCCTATCATCTTGGAACAACTCCACATACCCCAGAATATGTCCTCTAACCACATATATCATTGCATACAAAAATTTCTAACCCATCCTCTCCCCATCTCCTATAATATCTATATGGTCTCCATGTAACTACCATTGGGCCCATGTTGTCTATCAATTATATTTAAGTCATAGTATCATAAACATGGCCTCATGTCCAATCCATATCACTACAAAGATCTATGGTCATGCCCAGTCAACATGAGGCCCACCTAGGGGTCTTAACATAGTTATGTGCTCATATACCCATATATGTAACAATGTAACACCTCTTATCTGTCCTCCATGACCCTTATGGCCGAATCTATGAAAGTCCTTGTATAAGTGGGCTAACATACATTGACCCCATGCATATCTTATACCCCGATCTTCTATACCGTGGAAAATTTGTAACATACGGTGAGATATCACAACCCTACCACCATCCACTACTATACAAGAATCCAATACCACTGTTATAAACTTCCGCACATGTAAAAACACTATTGTCATAATCTCATCTACGTGCACGTTTGATTCTGTTACACCTCAATCACCCACCCAAAATCTCCTAAAGCATCCCTCATTTGTTGTGACACATCTTAAGTAGCACTTTGGACCCTCTCCCTAATAATAGGTAATCATAGGATGTAATACATAACCTCTACGATTCACTGGGCCATATCCCCTGTATGGAGCTAGAATGTGTATGTATTAACACATCGCCTCTCACACAACATTGTAATCATATGCATAATGGGGAAACTCCCTAATCTTTCCACATGTCATAGGCTTTCCTATCCAAAAAATCCCATCTAGGACCATATGAACCTAGTGACACTAAAGTGATCATATGACGGCCTCCAAAAATTCCCTGAGTATCACATCTCACTACAAAACAAACACACTGAGCCAAAAACCACACATTTTCCCATCATATCTAAAAATTCATGCAAATATCAAAACAAAAAAATTTAGTCTCATTGACCAAACTATATGGATCCTAGGACCATAACATATTGTTCAAAGCCCATACCTTATTGTTTCGTCCATGAGGAAAAATTGAACTATATGGCCTTGTCTTAGCCTGAATCTACCAAAATTTTAAAAAGCAAATTTCAAAAATTCAATATAAATACTATTTTAATAACTATATCAATAATAGAATAGGCTACTTAGCAGCTCATTTGTCATCTAGGCTTGAATGGCCTCCACAACTCTCTTGAACCTAGTCGGGATCACATCTCTCACATGTGGCATGATCGCAACTCAAATCTCTCTAACACAATCACTTGTAATAAAACATGACAATTACTATTCAACTTTTACTAGTAACTATATGTAGTAAATCCAAGGTCCTTACAAAACCTTACTATCTATAGTCACCTACTCGCCAACTAACATCTCTCTCGCTCTACTGACCCATATCTTGAGCCTAGTTTCTCCCCTTTTAGAGCCATTTATGGAATTAAAATAATATTATTTACATCTACCAAACTAAGTAATCAATTCTACACCTATCTCTAATCTTTCAATAATTTTCATCTGGAACATCCCATGCTTCTCGAGTACTATCTATCCTACCAAATCTCTTACTACGATTATTATACTAGATACTTACTCTCTTTCTCCTTTGACTCAATTTTTTGATGCTTCACATCTCACCCTCTTCTTTAGAGGTAGGATAATATCCAGTGTAGTCACACATGACTACCCCACCAATTCAATCGAGTAAGTGGTAAAATTTTCAATTCAATATCACCAATTTAACGAAATACTAATACTCAACACAATTCAATCACGGCATAAATTCCAAATTCTAATAAAACATTGCAAAATCTACCCTCAGATGACCTAAAGTGGTAGAAAATTAATATATTATAGAATATATATTTTTCAAAATCCCAACCTACAATCTAAACCCATACAATGATACAGTGGGGGCAATAAGGAATTGTTTCCTTTTTAACTTTACACAAGTTTTCAATAAACATTTGGCCTAGCTATGTCTATAATGACGAGGCCTTAATTTGGGAAGTGTTATAGTGGGGAAAAAAAGCCTACTCTCTCAATGCTCTTCCTTTGGCAACATGATGATCAAATCCCTTAATGAACACACACTAGCTCAGGAATTAATCACTCTCGATCAACTTAGAAAGTCAAAGGATATAAATATCCCAAGTCTCCGTGAAAATAACTCTCCTTCGATTATGTATCTATGAAAACATATCTGGTTTTCCTCTCGAATTTGTGTGAACCAAAACGATAATACACATTTATATTGCGTCACAATTTTTCTTTCGGCACACTTATGACTACATCTTCTTCGGTTCTCCACAATCACACTCTTCTTATCTCCTTTATACTAGAAAATTTCATTCACTAACATAAAGGGGGTGAATGTAGACACTAAAATATGCATTTATTATTATTACATTACACTTTTATTATGCTATTATATACATGATTTCCGAGAAAGAAGATTAGATATTAGTGACACAATTCCTTATTTTCTATTACTTTTGATTTATTTGATTATGAATCCTTCTCATGGTTTTCTGGATTTATTTCTCTACTTTTGGTCATGTCATAGGGATCCCTATCATCATGCTTTGATTGTTTTGTTTTCTGAACATTTTGGACCAAAGCATATAGAATGGGCCATAACGCCCATACACTATGGGTCATTCCATATGCCTTTGTCCCAACTTGTTTTCTTTCAAATATTTTACATTGGGCTTCTTCATCACTCTTTCCTTATTTTTATTTTCTACTTAGGAGTTTTCCTTTTTGTGTCACTAGTGTCAAAATTTGAGAAAAGAAACTCATATATATACTTAGATTACTAAAAGAATTAGGAAGGCAACTATTACTATATACTATTATCTTTTGAACACAACAACAAAACATGCTAAGGATTACATTTGGACTGCATTATCACAACATAGGAAGGGCATATCTTTTGAATTCCATACCACACATGCATTGGGAGAAAAGCGTAGTGTAGCTTTATTTTTGGTGTGACCCTTATAAGGGAAAACATAGCTTCAGAGGGAAACAATTGCAATCACACATACACCGAAACCGCATAGCACGAAATGTAGTGTAACACTTGGTGCAATCATAGTGGGATGAACGTCAAGGTTATTTTGACTCAAGCATGTGCATTTATTTTTAGACTAATGTGTACTTGATCATTGTGTCAAGTAGTTAGGTTTATTTTGCGGGAACATGTGTGAAGATTAAGGTTTATATTAAATTCAGAGCGATAAAAGTGTGAATCGGGTAACTAATAATCAAACTACACATGAAGGAGATTAAAATATTCTAAAGGTACAAAAGTATATAGAAAGGCCATAGTGGGGGTACACTTTGGTCCGTACCATACACTTTGGTCTAGGTAGCTGGTCATGATATAGTTTTACTAACAAAGCTCTGTTAGATCATTTCCATCCTTTTCCAATCATTAGGTTAGCCCCAGATTAGGACATAAATAAGAATATCACCCAAGTCTTCTTCTCCCTCTCATTGCTAGTACTTTGTTACATTGTCTATCATTATTTATCCTGTTTTAATGATTATTAATGATATTTTTACGATTAGATTTGAAAACTAATTTATTAAGATAATCTACCATTCGTTAATAACCCCTTAAAGATTAACCATTTAAGTTAAATCAACAAGAAGGGTGGTTTGATACATGCATGATACATGATGTTTGTAATGGTTCATCTTTTAGATGAGTGACAATTGGTCTCATTGCAAGTGTTGTGGTTGAACTTCTAACATGTAGCTAGATGACACTTTCTTTGACATAGTGTTCATGTGAAGAGTGCCACTTTGTGTGCTACATCAAAACAATGCTAAAACAACATATTGACATTTAGAAAATCGCTACTACATATAGTGTAAAAATGTCACAATATGTGTCAAATTTGCATCAATCCACATTTCATTTTCTTACATTTTAGATGGAAATTTTGACTCAATTATGATGCAAATATAATGGTATAATATTTAAACAAATAACATCAAATTTTCATCACTTTTACATCATATCCATCCCTAAGTTCAAAATTAAAAAAGGATGGGCCCATCCACACCCATTTTTATGTTACCCTATTATGCATTCACACAAAACAAAAAAAGTGAAGGTAGATGGAAGGAGAGAAGGGGGTGAGTGGAAGGATAAAAATAGAATAAGTGACATGGAAGGGCACTTCACCATGCAAACAATTATTACAAGGGTATACATTGATTGGGAGAAGGGATGGAAAATTATGAAATACATGAAAGATCTCGTAGAAAATTTGGGAAATATATTGAAAATGGATGATAAATTTTTGAAATGAAATCATCTAGACTTTAACCAAATTAGTAAATTATTTCTCACATTCAATATTACTACTAAAATATCCATGTTTTTATAAAATTTAGATGACATTCATAATTTTTCAAAATACTATTGTAGAAACTAAAATTAGGTCACACTCCCTTTGGTCCCTCGACGAATAAGAACCTTTCATCACATTCACCTAGCCATGGCCCCCTTCATTCCACTAATATTAATTTAATTAAATTAATTCATTATCCTCACCATATTTATTATTTAAATATCTTAATTTAAATAATATCCACACATACACCTCACTTAGACACCTCATCAAGCCAACTCACCCTAAGACCTATTCGAGTAAGTTGCCATAACTAATCGAGACTTACCTAAACCCTAAAAATCAATGCCTACATTCTCTCTAACCACATTCCCACATGCTTACAAGAAGCTTCCGGTGTAATCCGCATTGGTTAACGACACGAGATCCAAGGAAATCAAGAGGATCTCCTAGTTTAGTAAACCTAGGAAATCCCACTTGAACGATGCTTAGGTTACCCCCTAACCGTCACCGGTTAAGATGGAACCACCATCGGTTACCCTTTTAACCCCAAAACAACCTTATTCTCAAGGTTGGTAGAAGGTTGGAAAAATATTGGAAAATTTGGTGAACATTAGCACATTCCAGAGAGATATCGCATCTTCTGAGAGAAAATTTCAGCGAGAACACACATGCAAGGAAGGAGATCAAGCATCTTTTCTGCACAACCATCCCAACAATGATCTGATCTAACCAAGCAAAGAGGAATGTACATGCAGCCCATGCAGAAGATTTCCTTCATTGGTGATCACCTGCAGCCTTCAACCTCTCATCAACACCTCCATCCCTCACTTACAGACATCTAGGACCAGAATCCAAGTAAGTAAACGTTATACTTCTTTGGTTCATTCCATTTCATCATTATATTATCATCTATTGTTTACCTAGCCACCCATTGACCTCCTCCAATACTCACCCCTCCATATACCCATTAAAATCTCACCAAATCCTACCTAAATCACCCAATACCTCATCCCGACCAACCAAAGTCTTTTATGCAATCATAAAGGAGACCTAAATCTCGTTATGTGGCATTCCTAGTTTTCCATAAGAAGGCACCGATTACACCCAACCATTTTCGGTTACCCTTAACCGACATCATCTCTGTATTTTCCCATATAACCCAGAACAATGACCTATCCACCCAATTCCACCTCATCCCCTTAATCACTTGTGACCTAGACCTCTGTTAGACCTGCAGAGAACCAAACCAACTACTTGACCTTCATATCCTACTCTAGCCTAGCCTGTTAGATTAGATCTTTCTTATTGTGTTTTAAGTGAGATACCTAAATCATTTCAAATTACAATAGGATTTTCCTTATTTACCGCATTAAATTGTTTAAAACAATGGACTGACAGCCATTTAGGAAGTATCACACTTCCTGGATCTAGAACACATTAGGCAGTTCACTGCACATATTGTTTAACTCCTTCTGGTGGTCTTGCTTTGCATTATAGGTAGTTCCTCCTAGCCAAAAGGAAGATCTCATGATTAGTTGTGGATTCAGGAAGTCATACGCGCGCAACAACCCATTAACCAACATTAAAACATGTATTCAACCTATGCTCGTTACCCTATCTGTTTCATCAATACTTCAAAGAAACGATCTACAATTAGGTGAAACAACTATTTTCATGCCTAGAGTTTGTAGAGAAATGAAGTTAAATCTAGAAACATATTTTCATATTTAGATCCATTCCTTTATGGCTAACCAAAATATAAGCACAGGATAGGGTTATGAGGTTGAAGGAAGAAATGTTAGTAGAAAATAGGTATGTTACGTGTTCCATAATAGTCACCCTCATTTTCGGGTATATGGAATTTTATCAAAAGTTGTAGAAATATTGTTTTTCGTGGCTTGAAATGGAAATATTAGAAAGGAAATAAGATCAATTTTTGGGATGATAAATGACATCCGATTGCTCCCTTATTTGGGAATGAAATTTTGAGCTCCTTTAAGGAGGAGGCTATCAACAAGTGGGGCTACATAGTTAAAAACTACACTTGTATGATGGATGGGGTTACGAGGTTGGATCAACTTCTCCTGTGAAGATTTTGAGAATCAGCAGGGGTTGAGTCTCTTTTTAGGTTATTGGATCCCTCCCCTATCCAGGGGGACGATATGGAAGATAAAATTATTTGGGAAGAGTCAAGCTTTGGGGAGGTGAAAATTAAGGCAATCTATAACATGATTTTTAGTAGAGAGGTGAAGGGATGCGCCTATCTACTTCCTAGTAAAAATGGTGTGAAAAAGAGGATTTCCCAAAGAAAATATTTTCCTCTGGCTTTTACTTTAGGAAAGATCCTTACTTATGAAAATATGATGAAAAGAGGTTTTCATGGTCCTGTCTTCTTGTTTCCTTTGTGAAGAATGGGAAGAATCTGGTAATCATATTTTTATTCATTGCCCATTCTCCCATCAAATATGGCTTATGGTGTTGCAACAATGGAATGTAAATTGGATCCTTACTCGACTTATGATATAATTTCTCAATGGAATTGAAATGGCTCATAAAGGGTTGTAACTTCTTTAGAAACTAACTCCAACAACTATTATTTGGAGTTTATGGTTAGAGAGAAACATGATAATTTTTTAAGGAATCAAACTTTCATTTCACCAAGTATGGAATAGGATAAAATTCATTTTATCTGAATCAGTTAAGTCATGGAGAAAATATTTGGAGTGTAGAAATAGTGAGGAGAGAGACTTATGCTATAAATGGCCTTTAATCCCTTGGAAGTATACTCATGGGCCTCCTGATAATGGGAGTAAGGAAGAAAAAAAAAAAGTATGTGGTGACTCACTTGAGGAAGGTTGGATCAAATTAAATTTTGATGGCGCTTCAAGAGGAAATCCAGGTAAAGCGGGTTGTGGATGCATATTCAGAGATTCTAGGTGTCAACCTATGTTGGCCTTGGCGGCAGATTGTGGCGTCTCCTCCAATAATGTGGCAGAAGGCATGGCCCTCCTTTTTGGTTTATTGGAGGCAAAAAATCAGAATTGGCAACATCTGTGGATAGAGGGTGATTCTAAAATCATTATTAGAGTTACTCAGGGTAGGTATCCTAAGGCTTGGTTCGTTGAAACCAATTTATCAAAAGATTAAGGTTATTCTTCTTTTTCTTTGAGATTCGAATTTCCCACATTAAAAGAGTTGGGAATCAAGTTGCCGACTGTTTGGCTAACAAAGGTGTTGAGATTTGGGATAAATGTCATTCAAGGTGTCAAGTGTGGGAGGTGAATTTCCCTAGTGACATCATCTCTCTAACCTCGAGTGATGCAAGGTTGGTGAAGGACATGTGGGATGGTAAGAATGTAGGTTTGTTGGGTATTTATTACTATAATTGGAGTGATTATGGTAATGCATGGGATATATTCTCAATGATCTTAGTACTGGCACATGCTCTTCCCTTCATGCGAGGTGTGCTTGAGGGTCTTTTAAGCCCATTTCTCAAAGCGGGGATTTTAATTTTGTCTCCATTTGTGGTGTTAGGCTTTGTTGCATAGGTGTATGGTTTGTTCATGGTTAGATTTTTTCTGATTGCTAAGAAGAATTTGAGGGGCTCGGAGGCTAGACCAAGCAGAAAGGGAAGAGGGCCCTTACTAGAGAAGAGGTAGGAAAACCGTCTCCTCCTGAGATGGACGCTAAAATAAAAAATGTTGCAATGAGAGGGTGGTTGGAGAAAGTGTGGTTAGTTGTTGAGAACTTTGAAGAGGATGAGGATGTTGATATCTGCGAGAGCATGAGAAATTTGATGCTAAACGAAAATCAATCAATTAGAAGGCATAATGTATTTAATATGGCTTAGGGTCTGCAGTGCCATAAACCTTCTATTGAATTCCTATGGTAATTTATCCTCCATAGGGATCATGTATGTCTAGAAGAGCATTTAATGAGCATCTAATTTCATATTCATGCTCTTACCAAGGGCCTACAGAAGTGACGTGATGTCGGGAGGCTTGGGCTGCAAAAGTGGGGGTCATTCTTTCGGTGGGTAAAAAGTTAATATGCCTAAATGTTGTGTGGTGCCTTCCTCTTCATTGACTCAGAGCATGGATGATTCGGAGGTGGAAATCATCGCTGAAGTCTCTCCTGGTGGTCGTAAGGAGAAGTAAGTCTTGCTTGTGTCTCAAGCAACATGCATATATTTGTTTGGTATAAGATGTAAGTGATTAAAAGGGGGTATTTCGAATATGGCCTTAGTAGGATGAAAAATATAATATATTGTATATAGTTTTTAGTAGATGGTAAGGGTGGTTTTTGTCTGAATACAACTCTTCCCCTTATATTTCATATGTTTGATGCACAATAAAGTGCTTACACACTTTTTGAGAGTCCATCGATGAATGTTATTATCATGGACTGGTATTTCATGTATTTTTAGTGCTAGGGCCTTCTTCATAGGAATCAATAGAAAACAATAGTCACCCTCCTTTGGAAATTTAGGATTTTTTTCATATGAGTTAAATGATTTTCTTTTAAAAGAGGAAAATTGTGAATTTCTAGTTGCTAAATGAGTGTAATCATTATTAATTCATGTGAAATACATGGAAATAGATGTATCATCATTTCCATTGAATATCATAAGTAAAATTTCTAAAATAAAGATGTTTCCAAGTGTTTGAAGAAATGTACAAACACTAAGATATCTCTAAGTAACCATGGGATGCATTTTTTAAAGGTTTTAATATATTTTCAAAAGATTTAAAGATATTATTATGATTATTACATGATTATAATGTATAAATATCTGTTATTTAGCTGATAGGAGTTTATTGTGGGAATCCATTCCCAAATAACATTTAGTAACCTTGTCACACACCAATTAATTACTTATTTCTCACCTGCATATTGTTTTTCGTTTCACGAAAAAACACGTCTCAACTCACTTTCAAATGAAGTTTTAATTTTTGTAAGTGTTTCACACATATGAATGCCAATAACCAATGACCTAACACATCTTGAGTCTTTCACTCGATGTGCCATCCTACCTATAAATCACGGGAAAAATAAAAATCTTATGAAGAATTTAATAATCAAAGTTCATTGTACTTTTCACCATTTTTTTAAAATTAGGATTTTAAGAAAATTTACATAAAAATAACATTTATTTTACATTTTATCATCAAGATATAGTCGGGGTAATTTTTGGGGAAAATATTGAGAAAAGGCGAATAGAAAGGATTTTGATTTTTGAATCTAGCAAATTTTGTACTATCGTACGGTAGCGTGTTCACCAAAATTTTATGGGACCTAAAAAAATTGAATATAATTTCACCTAGGTATTTCCACCAAGGGCCGACTAAAGTTAGTAAATTCACCTTCATGTTATAACATTCTAATATATATATAGGATTTATTTGCCATAGTATAGTCCTATTTTTTTACATTATAAGGGTGTGAATAATCCAAAGTATAAGACCACAAACCGAAGGATTCAGGAAAAAGTGAGAGAATCAAGAGGTAAGAGAAAAAGACAACTCTTTTTATAAACTGTCAAGGTTATTTTCTATTGACAAGACAAATGTCCAAAAGTTACAGGATGACAACACCTATCGTTGTTACAGTTGTGATAGGCAATAGACATATCTATTAATGATTGGTAACAAGTGTACGAGTTAGTGATTGAAAACAACTATATATTACCGACCGTTAATAGATATACATGGTACCATCCAGTAATAGATATAAGTGTTACCATCTAGCAACAGAGATGTATATGTTGCCATCCTAAGTAACAAATATATGTGTTACTGATCGCGTAATGATGTATTTATTACAAATCGTAACATATATATCTCATTGTCGATCGTAAAGAGATATATATGTTACCGATTAATATGAATATATGTGTTACCGGTACATGGCACAGGGGGTTCATTAGCTAGGCAATATCCTAGCACGCGGGTTCATATTTAGGTAATTACAATCGATAAAAATCGAAGCCAATATATTGGTGTACATTAGGGGGTGAAAGGGTTTGATTTATTAATATTTTGAATTAGATATTGGGGGTAGGTTAGAGAGGTGGGTAAAAGAAGAGGTGGGGTTTATTTTAATATTAAACTAAAATATTTGACCCCTATTTTTTAAAAATAAATACCTTAAAATTGCAAAAGGAGTGTTTTCATGAAATTATAATCTCGTTTTGAATAAGAAAATATTGAAATTAGGAGATTCTTAAACAAAAAATAATAATATTGTAGAAAACTAGGATTGAGTATGTTTTTCAATGAAAATGATATTATTTCACCATCTTAATTATTTGAATAACTATTGATAAATGATTAAATTTTAACATTAACGTAATTGATAATATATCTTAAATGGCTTCAAATATATTTCTAGAGAAAAAACATATTAAGAAAATAATAATTGAGTGGAAAACATGATATATTTTCTATTTTATATATTAGGGTAGAATAAAAATATTTTCTATTTGATATATTAGGGTAGAAATAAAAAGGGGTAAATAAAATTGTAATGGAAAATGGGTAAGTAAAGTACATAGAAAAAATATGGGTATTTTCATTCTAATAATATAATTGGAGGGGATATTATCAATTGAATAATTGAAGGTAAAAACTAACATTAAGGGTATTCTTTAATACCCTTTGAACGAACGTGCTATACCATATTTTTACTAGGTGAACCCCATGTGCCGACTGCAACGTAACATGATGTATCATCTTGTTGGCCAAAGTGGCTCTATGTTCGTAACCATCATGCATATTCATTTTCCATTCAAGTGCTCGGTTGTATTATCATATGTCATTCTTAAGTTGTGTTGGCTAAGGATTGTGTTTTGGTAAAGCTTTGTTCATGTTGGCCAAGTCGGTATTTAAAAGTTCTATGTTTTTCTCATATGTGCAAACTTTAAAATCATCCATTCGATGACCCCTGTTACAAATGAGAAAAGAACTCAACTTCAAGGAAAAAGAAAACACGAGTATGGAAATTTCCAAATATTTTAATCAGCCACAAGTAACCCCAGTGGTGACAGGTAAGCAAACCAATTTCTACTATGATATTGTTACTTTAATTTTTTAATTTACTTGGACAAGTCTGTAAGCAAACCAATTTCTCTCAAATGCAGAAAATCCTAGCAGTGACCTTAGTCCAGATGAAATTTACAATCACTAAAGTAATCCAAATTCAAATTGATAGTACTGATAATCCCATTTCCCATCAAATCACACTTCGATAAACATTCTAGAAATTCACATCAGAAATGTAAGAGTGGGAAGTGGACTATAGGAAGAACTTATAAATTTGAATGGTCAACCAAATATCCATTCATTAAACCCGTAGAACTGAGATCAATATTGATATTTCTATAGTATGTAGATGTACTATTTGTATTTGGAAACTTGACAGAGACCACAAAATGTAATTGAAACTGGATATAACAGAGAAGCATGTGGTAATATATACGAGTCAAAAAAGCAAGATGATGGAACAATTATAAAAATAACTTGATGGAAAACAGAGGAGGATTTTTTGCATATGAGATATGCTATAAAATATGATAATAATCATAAACACCTTGAAGACCTTGTTGAGAAAGGTGGTACTATAAAGGACAAATTTGAAAAAGTTATAGATGTAAGTCTTCAAGAAAACTCATTCACTTGAACAATATTTCACATATTTAAAAATGGTAGACCAATTTCAGATCGATTGATTATAAGAAGACATTGTATCAATCTAATGGATTTGCAAATATTCCAACAATGCCCAGTTGAGATACCAATGCATGGGATATGGCAAAGTGTATGGAGAAATAGAAATCACTAATTTGAGAGAGAAGGAAAAAATACAAATTTTATCGCTTTATCGATTGATGAGGTCACTACAGTAGATAATACATTTTGGGTGTGCATGCATGTCTACAATTTCAATTTCAATAACCATTTTAGGGAAAACCATCTACTAAATATGCACAAAATGATGGAGAACTACAATGCTAAGAACACTTGTAAACTTGTTATTAAAAATATGAAGGAAATAACTGGTATGGATGATCATTCCATCTCTGTAAATCTGATTTGTTTAGGATTTGATGGCGCATCTATCATGCAGGGTCACAAAACTGAAATTTTTATCCATCTGCAAACAAGAGTATCCCCTTATATGATACCTATTCACTGTATGGCTCACCGAATGAATTTGACATACAAGATTGTAAGTAACTTTGAAAATATTGCTAAGGTGGAGGATCGATATGGGACTTGCATTCATATTTGCCAAGTAGTCCTAAAATATTTCTGGAGTTTTAAAGATTTTCTCTTGGAATAAAAATGGTAAAAAAATGCTAAAATATGTTGACACGAGATGGATATCATTGTATGAACCAACTTGTAGGGTTTTTGAGGAATACAAGTCCTTAGCAGGTATATGTTCAAGCATCGAAGACAAATGGACAAGGCTAAAGATCTCTTTTGTATCGCTTGACTGATATAGATACTTTACTAAATTTATGTTGTATTTTGCCAATGTTGTAGGAAATAAAAACTTGGTGAAACATGCTTAGGAACAGTCCATATATATTGTTGATTTTCTAAAATTAAAAAGACAAGTATGTATGATTTTAAATACTTTGTATATCACCCAACATTGGATTCAAAATCCAATTTTTAGTAGCTTCAAGGTTTTGACAGACACCAAATATTTGAACAACTATCTAAAGTTCAATATCAAGTGGTCATCTTTGTATTTTTGTTGATGGAAAAACATTAAAATACACACTTTATACAAAGATCCTTATGTAGCAGGTTTTGAACTTGAGGAAGTACTTATCACAAGATATCTTTTACATGGTGCGATTTCGATGTACATAAAAATTTGATGAAAATATTTGAAACATTATCTTCTCGAGATCGAGAGAGCATTTCAAAAATAGTGATTTGTTGGAGGCGATGGGAATTGTAAATGCCATTTTCTAGAATCCGCTTATTGATGAAGGACAACAAAATAATAACTTCATGAAATCCATAACTACACTTATGGAACAATTTTGCAAATCTTCACATGTTTATGGAGGGGAATTAAATGGTATATTAGATAGAAAATTACTCATATCCCAGTCACAACATTTTGGATTTACAATTTTGATCAATATAAGATTATAGTTGACCCAATAGAAATGGGAGTTGTCATGTTGTTGTGGAGAAAGATGTATCAGAGCAACATTCGAGAGAAACTATTAGTGAATACTTCAAACTATATGAGCTCATACAGATAATGATTCTTGGGTCTATTGAAGATGAAATGGTATTTAGTGCACTTTCATTTGTCAAATCAAAACTTCGCAATAGATTAGACAAGAATTTGGAAACTTGTTTGAGAATCTATGTTTCAAGATATAGGTGGACACATTTCTGTATGAAAGAGCTCTTGCTACATGGACATCTCTTGGAAGACCGCATAGCTGTTAATCAGTTAGCAAACAATGAAGTCTCTAATAATGGTGAAATTGACTTGGACTCTGCTAGATAAGAAACTGCACCAGATATAAGAAGTGATGAAGGACCATCTAGGATAGGGTTGTTCAATTACTAGACAATTGATTGTATTCATTTTCTAAAATATAAATTATTACTTGATATTTTTTCATTCACATATATTGGGCATATTATGTTTGGAAATTATTTAATCCCTTCTATATATTTAATAATGTTTGAACTTTGAAAATAACAAATGGTAGATAGTTCATATTTGTGCAATATGTAAATTGGATGATGTAATAATATTAAAGTTCATTACTAATAAAGTATGTTCATTAGCTGATTTCTCACTTTCAATTCCACATGCACAATTGTTGGAAAATATCTTATAAATTATAATCCATATATGATATACAAGTAACAACATCGTGATTATTAGGATTAATAAAAACATCATGATATATGAATACATCACTTGATCCATCATTATTGGAGACAATATTTACATGAGGAATCAAGAATAGAGATTCAAGAATCGATTGAAAATTATAAAGTTTGACAACAACATGCACATGCAAATTTCAAGACAAATGTTTTAATTATTGAGTTCATACTTTTTTGAAATTAAATTGAAGAATGTAAACCAGGGTCTAGATTCCCTTATTTGAATCAATGTGTACTATTCTAATATTGTAGAAGCTTGAAAAAATAAATGACTAGAGTTTTCATTTGACAACACCCATGATAGAAATAAACAGATCATGAATAACAATTTCAGATAAAGATAATGTTTCCAAATTCCAATTATAATCCAATATCACTAACACAATTCCACAAGAACAATTGTTTACAATTTTTTTATAATCCATATATGTTATATAACTTCGTGATTATTAGGAATAATCAAATTTTCAAAAACATATTTGAAACTAAATTCCAGAATCCATGTGTACTATTTATCAATTATTTCACATAAAGATAATAAACAAATTCACATGAGATCTCATAATAAAAAGATCAACAATTTCTCATAAAGATAAAGTTTTAAAATTGTATTTGTCATAGTAAAATACTCAATACATCAATAGTAACATAGATAAAAGTTTTAATTCAAGTTAAGTGGACCCTTGTCCTTGACCAGATTCAACAACATCACCAACTTTCTCACTATCACGGATTACACCAGACTCCACTAATTCCTTTTCCACAGCCTTAATGTTTTCCAATTTTTCTCTATCTTCCCTAGCTACATCTCTACTTGAAAGGATAGAAGGATCCTCATTAGTTTTTTTCTTCATAAGAATTTCCAGATCCATTTGATGCTCCTTGATAATCCTCCTGCAAATTATTGTTCTTCTTGTTTAGTAGAACAAGTTTTTCTTTAAAACCAATAGCCCCTTTGACACTCTCTTTCACTTTTCTCAAAGTCTCTGCATCTCTGTTCTCAAAGTTTGGTATTTTGACTGTAATTAAAAATCACATAATTATTATTTGGAATAAGATAAAGAATAACTATATATATGTGTAACAATCTAAAAAAATAGAACTTACCACGACAAGTCTTTCTCTGCATTGACAATAGTGACAAGATTCTTGTCATGATTCCACTTGTTGTAGTATGATTGCACCTCATAATTTAAATTAGCCAATCTATTTAACATTATTGTCAAAAATTCATCCCTATTATAGACATTTTCGGTGATTGCATTTCCTTTTTGTGCTTGAGAAAGAATACTATCAATTACCAATGGTTGATTTTTAACCAATGAAAACAATTGTTTCTCTGTTTTCAAAATTATGGTATCTATCATTAATTTCTTTTATTAGAGATTTCTCTCTGATCTCCCATATCTTCATCTCCTTGAGGTCAAGAATAAAATTTTACATTACAAGGGCATGTAGCATTATCTGACACAAGGATCTCAAGTGAAAAGTTGGTATTTGCATCATCATCCATTATGCGTGTAGTTGGGGAAGGAGATTTGAAGAGCCCTGTTAGCTCTGGAATTTTCTTACAAATAGATTGTGTTAGATCCTCAGCATTCCTCCCTGACACTTGCATCCCAAAATAGTTTTCCCACCCAAGAAACTCCTCATCCATTTCTATATTGTTTAGAACAGAAGTGCCTTTGGCACTCTACACACCGTCAACATTAAAACTGGGAAATCAAATATTGTCATATTCTGAGTTCCCTTTCTCATAGTCATTATAGTTTTGGGAGCATAAGCCTTTTCCCCTACCATAAGAAAATGATGGAGGCGGAAGGGGAGGTTGGCTAGAAGTGATGCACTCATTTTGTCTTTGGGATGGATTGAGCATTGGTGGTGGCGGTGGGCGTCGAGGAAGCATGAATTTCAGATTGCAAAAGATCTGTAAGCATATATAATTTAACAATATAAGATTTAACTACCAGTATCAGTAATCAATATTTTAAAAATTTGAAATTAAAAGACAAACAAGCTAACAATAAGAATTTATTATGTTGTGAATGTTGTCTGTAGTCAACAAAATCTTGGTGTGTTAATGGGTGGAAGGGTGGTGGTGGCACAAGCCCTGTTATGACGTCAAAAATCTTGAATATTATGAAACAATTTAAATATGTTGATAAATTCATAAAATAAATTCAAAACACTAATATAAATAAAGTTTAAGTCATTATTTTTAGTTACTTTGTACCAGAACTTGAAAGCGAGTGGGTCAATTATTGCAGCATGAGACTTAATCTCTTTGTGCTTCGGTTGGCCTCTAGGTATGTATGTGGTGTCTTCAAAAACATGAGAAAACTCTCTCTGAGGTGATGTATATGCTAGAAAAGGCTGCACATTAGGATAATGAAATTAGAAATATGACATTGTAGAAAATTAGAGATTTAGATTATCAATATCATTACTCTGTAAAATAATTAAATAAAATTGAAACGATTGATCATTGTGTAGTATGTAAAACTTAAAACCTTGATTTTGTTGTTGGATAGTAGTAGCTACAGAGCGCACTCTACTTCTCTCCTGGCTATGGGACCGGGTTGAGCGTGATGAATCCAAAGAACCACACATCCATTTGTCTGGTCTTATCTCTTGAGCCATAGAGTCTTTGGACTCAGAGACATCAACTGTATTGTTGTCACTAGAACCCTCAAGCCTAGTAGAGTTATGCAAGTGAACTACCTTTTGATGACGTTCCAGTGTTTCACTTTCTTTGACCTGTTCATTCACATTGGTTCAAAACAAAATTATAGATTACATATTTACAATACAAGAATTTATTTCACAATGATTTTTTTTTGAAAGGAATCAAGATGAAATGTTTTTAAAACAAAATACTCACCAATTGTTGGTCAATAGGCATTCCATGTTTTTCCATCTTCTCGTGAAGAGTAGTTGGAATAGTTGTTGATTTGATTCCATAAAAACCTTCATAATATAAAGCAAGAACATAACAAGAAGAAAAAATAACTACAGTAGGATTGAGTTTGGCCTTGTCAAGATCAAAATGAATCTTTGACGTTAGATATGTGCACCAATCGAATCTAATGCTGGAAATGGTTTGAAGAAGGTAGTGCATTGCCCATTGAGGAATGTCGGTGTATCTTCCCTGTAACACTATACGGGACTAGAAAAGTTCCACCATGGCTAGGAGAAAGGGGTCTTTGATAGATTGAGAGTTAATGCCTCTTTTGGCCGGATTATTTACCTCAGCCTCAACAAATAGATTGTAATGATAATATATTTTTTTTCTCATCAAGAAGAACAAATTTGGAGGTTACAGGAAGTTCATTTTGATGGGGCAAGCCTGTTATACGATGAATGTCTTCAGGTTTTATTTTTATGATAAATTTGTGGGAGGGTAATCAACTCAAAACAATTGCATTAAATTATTTAGTAATGTGTGCTCTGTTTGATATTGGGGCATGTAAATAAGACCACGAAACCTTGAGCTAACAATCCAGCCAGATTATCTAAATATTTGAGGGTCTTTGAGCAGTTGCAACAATTGGGGATATAAAATGTTTCGGTAAACATAGGGAGTTGGTTTAATGGTTTTTTTCCTAGGGGCCATTATTCTTGAATGTTGAAAGTAACTTGATAACTTGATAAAAGAAGTGGTTTACAAATTACAAATTTAGATACCTATATATGATGATAGATGTGCCTTCAATTTCACCTTGAATCTTGATGATCGAGTTTGACCCTAATAGTGGAAGACTGGAAGTAGACGAGAAGCCTGGAACTCTCTGAAAAAATCTCGTAGAAACCTATAGGAGAAAATGAGACAAAATGAATGGGGATGGCTATATATATAGGAGAGGAAAGTGCATTAAATGAGAAAGGCATGCCACACGTATCGCATGATAAATATTGGATGAATTGTAGTGTCACCGTTTGGAAATGCAAAATTACTCTTGGCCGCAAGATGTTATAGTATTACCAGTGACAACACCAATAGATGTTACGGCCGAAAACACCTAAAAATGGACCGTCAATACTTTAATGTGTTTCCGGTCAGTAACACTAAAAGCTGTTACCGACCGGTAACACTAAAAGTGTTACTGCGGTAAGTAATCTGAAAAGTGTTACCGACCGGTAACACTTTTGAGGTTGATAGCGGAAAACACTTTTAGTGTTACCAACTTGTAACTTAGACATTGTTTTAGTATTATCGTTTGGCCTTTTAGTGAAAAACATAGTCCACCATTTTTGGAAAATGTCCTCCTTTTTCCATCATCGCGAAACTCATTTTTGCACTTTCACCTACAATGTGAATGAATTTTTCGTCAATTTTTACGCCCATTCTATAAATTTGTTTTAGGAGGGGGGTCTTAAAATGAAACTTGAATATAACATAGTTTGGAAATTGATGAATCATATTCAACCCAAAACATTTATGGAAGAAATCACAATCATTTAGAAAAATTTTCACCAAAATATTCCTTATTAGATTAGCATGACAATCTAAAAAATATAATTACAAAATATATTGAATATCTTTGTCTATTCGGTGATGAAAATTCTTATGCCTCCTTTTTATTGGTCTTTTCCATTCATTATTTAATACTGAGGCCCTCTTACTAAAAAGTTATTTTTGAAATGATCACTATGATGTTTTTGGAAATGAATTCTATGAAACCTCTATCGGTAGAAGGGAGAACATTTAGTGAAGTAGCGATAACCATAAAAAACACCATAAATGTAAAAAAATAAAAATCTTAGAATTACTTTTATTTACGTAGACATGTTAATCCTAATCCCAATACTAGGCAAGTAAGTGCCAAACCACAACCCCTCACCACATAGGCACTAAAACATGAACTATCCCACCCGGTGATGCATAGGCACTACCATTAGCACATAGGTTCCATTTCGGCACATATGCACCAATTCATGTGCATAAGCACCACTTTAAACCCCTAGTGCCTAAAATTTACCTTAAAACCCTAAAAAACCTCAAAAAATGTGCAAAATTGCAAACAATAACTAATCACAAGGTACCTACCCTAGTTCCATCAACTCTTGATTGATGTTATGTCCTCACTAAGTCTTCTGGTTATAAAAAATCCTCTCATAGGCCATCATGATCTCTTAGGGGCTCTGGTTCTCTACTATGCAAAGTGAAAATGACTCGTCCCATGGTCCCTGAACCCCTTTTATACCCGCCACGACACCCTAAAAACTTCCATAATCCCCTTCTCCTACCGTGTGTCTATTTTAACCCCCATTTTTTCCTACCCTCATCAAATACCCTTATCTACAAAAATTGAAAAATTATTAAAAATTCAAAAATAATTTTTTTATTAAAAATCCAAAAAAATTGTAAAATTATTACAAAATCAAAACCATTATAACAAATCTAAACAATCTCAACCTTATAAAATTCCAATCAACATGACCTCCCCATTTAAACTTTGAAATATCAATACAATGTATGTGTTTTTGTATGTTTTCTTGCTTATCTCGCATTTGCATTGGCTAATGATATGAGGCCCCTTTTGATTATTTTTTGTTGCATGGATGATGATACAAAGCCAATTTTTCTACGTCCGATGATATGAGGACCATTATCATATTAATTTGTCTAATGATAGGAGGACAATGAAATGCGGCAATATAGTCACCATGGTCTTTATATCCTCGTGCATCTTTCCTATACCACACTAATAACCTTGCTAATGATGATAACAAGTGGGCACTTCATTGTAAGAAAACCCCCTTCTACCATCATCTTCTAGTCCTATCATCATCCACATCATCATCCACATCATCATCTAACTCACTATCTAACCTCATCATCCTTCATCCAATTAATCCTTTATCAATCAATCAATATCCACATCCCCATATTATCATCTCACATCCAAAATCCACAATCATAACCCTTCACCTGGGGGCATCCTATAATCCCAAATCTTCCTCTTATTCCCTTGGTAGGGAATCATCAAATCCAAAAATATTAAATCTTCACCCCCTGTCATACATCATTTCTTGGGCATCCTCAAATCTAAATCCATTCAAATACCACCCCTTTCTGGGGCATCCTCTAATATGACCTCAATATCTCCTCTAATACTCTCATCTCCTACTCTTCTAATCCTCTCATTTTATCCTCTAATACTTTCCTCTAAACACTAATATCTCTCAATCCTTCAATCTCCCACTCCTCTCCTCCCTCCTCTAATCACCTAATTATATTCATTCGAATCCTCCTTCCTTTACTCCTCTAATCCAAATCTTCTAATTCTTTGAATACACCACTCCTCTCATCATCTAATTATGTTCCTACGAATCCTCACTCCTCTACATATTCTAATCCTCCAAAGCCTCCACTCTTCTTCCCATCTACTTCCAATTCTCAGCATCTTCAACTCTTTTCCTCCTCTAAACTTCACTCATCCTCTACCTTGGGACTTTCATATTTTCGATCGGTTACCCAACTCCTTTATCCTCTCCCGAGGCCCTCGGGGGGAATCACCCTCACCATCTATCCTATCATCTCTCTTTATTTGAATGATCATTGATACACAATAACCATTCAAAGAAGGAAAAATGCGAGACATGTAAAATGTCGACATGATCATTTAGCAAATAATATGCTCATTATACATCATTAATCCCTCCCCATCACTAACCATATAATAATTAATCATGAGATTAATTATTATTATCCCCATTATCATGCCTCAATTATTTCTATTATTCACCCCATAATCCCATCTCATCCTTAGTCATATTAATACATCATTAATATTTTCATTATCCCATTAACTAATCTCTATTACCAATTTCTAAGAATTAAAAATGCCTACTCACCTACCACCTACCCTACACCTAGCTTCTCCATCTAATCACTCTAATAACCACATTTAGTTTCACCTAATCCAAAAATAACATATCCTCCAAATCTAGAGGCTTCATTTTCTAGAACTCTCTTCAATTTTCTCTCTTCTATATTCAAAAATTTAAATATTTCCCTCCCTCCATTGAATTTTTACTTCTAATCTCTAGAATTTTCCAATTTGAGGTCTTTCTCCATTCTCACCCATTCTCCACCATTGATCTACCACTTGCATGACAAGATCTCAACCCTTCATTTTCCTCCTTCTAACTATAAATAGTGGTGCCACCCTCCATGGCAACCATCTTAGAAAATTACAAGTATATGCTGCCAAAATACTTCTAAGCAAAGCTCTCAATATTTAATCATTCATCAAGAAAGATCATCATCTAACGAGGAGGTGCTGCCCAAATCATCCCACAAAATTTGAGGTAATACAAAAACTATCTTGAGCACATCCAAAGAAATAATGGAAGATCATTGGAGCTTGTAGGTAAGTGTAGGTATAACACTCTTTATCTCCTTTTATCCAGCTCAATCTGAGGTAGATAATAGGTGTGTTAGGTTTAGGATTGATTTGGTTTGATAATCATCTTATATTTGCATACTAACACCACTTTTTGTCTACAATTATAACTTGGAATTAAATTCATGGTAGTTGCAACTGATAATTAGCATTTACATTTTGGGTTATCATAGCTCTCAAACCAACATATGAGACCTTATATAAATGGTCACATCGATAGAAATGTATACATAGTTCAAACACTTTGAATTTAGATACCACATAGGTGTGTTAGCATATGAGGATAAATGTGGTGGTATTAGAACTATCAATGTTTTCCTTCATTGAGAAATAACCCTTACACATAAATAAAATGTTTCACTATTTTAAAATATAGTATTACCAAAATTTGAGTATAATTTGTGATAAAAATTTCTCTTACCACCTCAAAACTAATGCAATCATGTTTTTGTAGACAATGTGTATTTTAAGTTGTAACTTGTTTTTTTAGGAATTAGTGTGTTAGTACTCACATGGTTGTTAATGTGGGTTAATATATTTATATAAATGAGTTGTTTTAACAACTTATATAAGTTAGGAGTTTGGGATAATAATGTTGTGAGATATTTGTACATGATTATTGGGTTGTTCAACCAAATCAAAAATATAGGAGAGAGAAAAGAAGGTTGAGATATTCTAGAGGTGTTAGAGAGATGTTTCTCGTCTAAGTTCTACTCCTCAATCTTAGTTTCATGCACATGAGACTAGTCCACTATATGGGTGTTGTGATTTTTGCAACATTTTCAAGCATAATAGGAGTGGTTATCACTAATCTTCATAATCATACATAGGAATTTATATTGATAATTATATGATGTAAAAATAAATAAATATAAAATTTAGATTCATTTATAAATTCTCATATGGATTGCATAAATTTATTCCTAGTATCTGGATTCTATTTTAGTGTAATTTTGTAGCAATGGACTCATTTTTTACATGGCATATCCGTTTTTGTAGGTGTATTTTTTGAGGTTTATTCCCAAAGTTGATTACCTTACACTATGCCATAAATTTATACTTATATGCATCCTCAATATGTCTATATTTTTCTCCTATTTTTTAAGGGAATAATGCATTATAATTTGTGTTTTTATTTTGATAGTAAAATTCCTTTACTACTACTAGGACCCATTTTTCTTCATAGAGCACATTCAAAAATAAAAATATATAAAGAGATAAACGGAAGAGGACTTAATTGTTGTAGTGCACGTATAAGGTATTATATTAAATATTAATTTTATTTAAGCAAATTTGGTTTGTTTATCTTCTTATTGAGGTGCATAAAATTTGTTTACAATTCTCCCTATGAATTTTTGTTGTGTACACAGTATCCAGGTAATAAGTGCATTGAGATAATATCCATGCCATGAAATCCCACTTTGCATGCCTCGGCCAAGATCAAACATCGACAAAACCGAGAAAAATTTTCCCATCGAAGTTTGATATAGGATACACCCTTACTTCAAAACTATTTTTGTGCAAACATTTATGATTTAAAATTCCATCTAAGATATGCAAACTTCATGTAATTTACATTGTAAACACTTGTAATTGGAATTTATTATAAAATCATAGTAGACAACCTATTTTTTTAAGAAATATTTTGATTCCTCTTGAAATAATACAAACTATCAAAAAAATGACACGAATTTTGATTTGATATGCAAAATTTATGACCTCTGGAAGTTGCATGGTTTTTGAGGAAATAGAATTGCCCAGAGACAATTGTGCATTCGTTAGTGGTGAACATGGAGTAAGTCAATGGAAATTTGGAATTCATGAGTGATAGTTGTATGTTTGTTAGTTGAGGTTACCCATTATTTATTGAGGAACAAACATTCTTGATGGTGGTTGTGTAACCACCTCTTGCGAAGAAGCGGTGGTTTCATTTTGAGTATGAAAAAGGTGAATTTAAAATGGTTACAAACATTTCAACTTACCAAATCTATTTTGGAAATTTTGGGAATTTTTTAAGGTATAACAAATCAATGTAGGTTTAAGGGATGCCAATTATCATCAATAATGGGTAGAGGATTTACAAAAAAAGATTCTTCCATCCACTAAAAGAGGTTGGAAAAGTCATTGTTGGGGTTCAAGTTGTTCCTAGCCAACAATGATGTGTTATAGTGTTGTAAGAAGAGATATAATGTCTATAGATTATTAACGGGGTATTGTACAAGCTTTGGAGAGATATTTATTTCCATGAAGGCCATGAATATGGCAATATGATGTACAAACTATGAATTACATAGTGAAGGGGAGTGATATTGCCTCACTTGTTGGATTTTTTTCTGTATTAGGTTTAGCCAGGGTAAGTATTATGTTCTTGTGTGCTTCGGTTGTTCTCATCTCTTTTCCATGTTATGCGTGTGTTTTAATTCATTTCTAAAATTTTGAAACTCTAATTTATATGCAAATTTGAGTTGTTTATTCATCACTTGTTGAGTTGGAACAATAAGAATTTGTGTTAGTGAAACCTATTGTGGAATACACCTATCTTAAAGATCAATTTATGTGGCTTCTCCAAGAATATTTAATTCTCGAGGTCCATTTTGTTGCCAATACTTCTTCTAGAATAAATTGGTACTTGGGGCAAACCATTGAAAAATCCTCTATTTACATTTTCTTCCTCCTCCTCCTATTCTAGCGCCATTGTGTTCCTTCTCCATCTCACTCTCTATCACACTTGTCTCTAAGAAAAATATGAATCTTAATATAATACAAAGCGTAAATAAAACACAAGAAATAAACATTATGTGTGATATATTATTATAACATTTTAAATAACTTTTTTCATTTAAATTATATTATTTTGTATATTGTCAAGTTATTTTTGTAGAAATGATATTAAATATCATTTTAGTATATGTATTTATAATTTAAAATATATCAATTTTATTTTACATGTAAAACACACACACACACACACACACACACACACACACACACACACAATTTAATGTATATTACATATTTAGCAAAATCAATGTAATATATCAAGTAATTATATTTTACATTTTAAAAAATTTATTGAGCGAAATGAGTGATGCAAGCGTTGCACAAAAAGTGACATATTTTTGTGCAAGTATTTAGGTGGTTTCTCTAACAATATTTACTACTCGATGTCCTTTCCACCACCACTACTACTTTCGGGATCGATTGCCATGGGTCAAGTGACTAAAAACTCCTCAATTTCTATTTCTTTCCTCTTTCTTCGGTGTTATTTCATTCCTTATTCATCTCGCTCTCTATCACAATTATCTCTAGGACACATGAATCTTAGTAGAATGCAAAGAAGAAATAAAGCACAAGAAATAGACACACTAAATGTGTTATATTATTTTAAAGTTTTTATTTTTATTTTTAAAATGATTTTTTCATTTGAATTCTAGTATTTCGTATAATTGGTTTTGTAGAAATGGTATTGACTATTGTTTCGGTATATGTATTTATAATTTGAAATATTTTTAATTCATTTATATTTAAAAATGTGTTATATGTATGTGTGTGTGTAATATTAATGCATATTACATATTTAACAAATTAATGTAAATTACATATTTAACAAATTAATGTAATATAATTATTTGATATATCAAATAATTATATTACATTTTAAATTTATCAAATGCATTTTGCATCACTTTTGTACCACTTGATATTTATTTATTGAAAAAAATTAGCGGAAAAAACATGGCCGCACAATAAAAGATACAAACACGATGCGATTAATTTTTTTAGTTGTGTCAATTTTTGTCGCATGATTTGTGTTACATCCATGATGTAAATTCCTCAAAGAAATACAATGAAAACCTCAAAAATTTCATTTCGACATGAAATTGACCCAAATAATGGCATTATTTGCACAAAATGTAGTAATGGATGCATCTAAAGGTCTTGCATAAATACATGTTGTGAGGCTCACATGGTGTTATGAGGTGATTATAACATTGTGAAGTGTGTCATATTGTGAGATCTATATAATTCTATAAGGTTCACCCTTGCAAGAACATTGTGGAGTTTAAGAGACAACACATATATTATAGGGTTGTGTGGTAATCTAGAGTGGTAATCCACAAGAAAATGCACCAAAATGTTATGAGGATACTTTGAGTCTTTATGTGTGGCATGATGCACCAAAATGTTGGGGAACTCAAGTCTCAAGGAAAAGAGTGTCATCTCGTGCAATTGTGATTATGTAAATCACATCTTATTTAATTAAAGGTAGGTATGTAATATTTAAAAATAAATATTGAAGATTGGCTTTAATGAAAAGCTCCAAATAAGTTTTCAAAATACAAAAGCTTTCTAGGTGATGATCATTCTCACATCTCTTATGTAAGATGGTTCACAATAAGATTTATTATATCAATAAAATTAAAAAACACTTTATGGATATAGTTTAATTAAAGCTAAGAGTTGGTTGTACTTATGAAAAGAAAAGGGGAAGGCATTCTTACCTATATATATATGTATGTATATATATATGTATGTATATGTGTGTGTATATATATATATATATATATATATATGTATGTATGTATGTATGAATGTATGTATGTATGTGCATTCGTGCATGTGCATGTGTGTAAGCGTGTGTGTGAGAGTTCGTTGTACTTATAAGTGAAAAAGATGAAGGGCATTATTTAAGCTCTATCTAACTCTCACCCAACTTAGCTTATTAAAGCTCCATTGACGATCATCTTCACTTTGCACCGTATATACAAATATACAAGTTTTGACATAATGATCAAGTTTCTTGGAAAAATTAGGCTTATTAATTAACCTTTGTTACATTAGATAAAAAATCACAATTATTAAAAAATCATATTAAATTGTTGTTTAAATTTTTTTGATATGTTGTGATGGATATTATGCGAATATACATTACCCTATTAGAAAAAGGGTGTTCACCACGATAAGCACCAACTATTGGGTGTAAAAGGTGGGTTATTATGTGTTATTAAACCACAATAGTATGAATGTTTTCCATTAAATTTAGAAGAACCCATTATTTGTAAAAACCCTAAATGTCTAAAGGAAAAATTGTAAGTAAAAAACCATCATTGCGGCATTAGTTTTCTATCAATAGCTCTATTTTGCAAGGAAGTCATATTGTGTCACCTAGTGTCTACTTTGCCCAGCTCTCAAGCTCTTGAGGTTATCATTCAGACTTCCATGGGTAGAGGATACACACATAGACCAAATTCAAGGACTTGAATTTTCATTGGGATGAGAATCTTGAGTTTCTCATTAACGATCCCAAAAATATTCTTGCGAGAGGTACTCAAAATTAATTTATGCAATATTAGAAGCATGGGAAATCGAGTAATTAATTGGGAAAATTTAATAATTTAGAAACAACATCATCTATGGGGGAAGAGAATTTGGTTTATTATTCCCAAAAAAGAGAAACGTCTTCTTGTAGATAAAGAGGGAGTTTGACCTCAAAATTTATTATACTGGATGAAGAGCTCACATGACCACCTCCTCTTAAATAGGATGATAAGACCAATGATTCCAAAGAGGCATAAGTGAATCTAAATTATCAACCCACAAAATAATAAGGATTAGATAAAGAGAAGGCTTCTCCTCCTACTACCGAGGAGGATAAAGCGTTCCATACAATTAGGTCTCGTAGAGGAAGATAAAAAAAACAAAAGAGGAAAAATTATCGAGACATGGCCATTATGAAGGGTCAAGGTCCTCCCAAGGAAAGCATTAAGGGTTCTCGACTAGAGTGGAACAACCTGTATTATACTATGCCATGATATTGTAGATGATGCTTATCGATGACCTAAACCCCTCAATAGGTGATATTGATGGTGAGAGAAATAACATGTATGCTTTGGTCAAATAGATTCATTATATTTATGTGTGGGTTCTTAAAGCTATAAATATGGCTACCAAAGACCTTAACAACAACTCTAATCTCTATGTGAAGATAATCTTCAATAACCAAATCATCCACATCTAGCGAGAAAAATCCACACATGGTTTCTTTTCATCTTCAACAACATCCAAGATGAATTCCTCCTTCTATAATTTTATATTATGTGTTAGGGATTAATTCATGTTCATGATTTTTTTAACTTTTAATGATATGTAGGAAATGGTCATTTGAGGATGAATTATTTGATAGTGTGGACCATGGTAGAAATAATGCAAGATGAGTTAGAGGGCATGGTGGATAAGGGAATAAGTGTGAGGGATTATAACATATGTAGAATTCCCTATCTACAAGCAATAAATAAGGACACTCTGTGAATGCATCCATCTAGTTCTCTCTCGACATAAAAAAATCTTATAATACTAGAATAAAAACATATAATTAGTATTTATTAATAAAAATCGTGTGTCAATGTTTTCTCGTAATATGAACATCCCCATTATTTCTTACCTTTCTACTTGATGCATGTTTACAAGAGCTAAAGTTCTTCCTATTTTACTAAATTATTAAAATATTGTGTCAAAAGTGGTAAATATGCATGTGTGGTCAAATATTGGTAAACATACTAATTTATTTCAACATTCAAAAAATGGTTAGTGGTTTCCATGGCTAGATAAAATTTAACCTAATGTGTTGAATCATTGTGTTCTTTAAGTAACGCTCAAAATTTATACGATAGAATTCGTTTACAAATAGGGATGTCAACATATTTCCAAATATAATATATCATGTTTATATGTTCTTAAGTATTTTCCATTTTCAATATATTTATAGATTTGTTTTACTATATTAGCTATATTTTTAAAACATATTTGTTATTAAAACAAATTATAAAATATTTGCGATAATCCCAAAAAGTTACAAAGACATCAAAAAGTAGGGTTTTAGGTTGGTGACCACTAAGATAGACTTAATACTCAACAAACATTGCATTTAATAAAAAATAGTTTATAATAATTATTAATATTTGAGTTTATCATGGAATATTGATTTTTATTGTGAAGTACACATACATATGTCTAGACATCCTTATAGTACATGTTAATTTATTTTATTGAGGATTATGTATCTACATGGTCTTGGAGTGATGAAGGAGGAGATGTTTGAGTTGTAAGTGGATTTCAACTAAGTTGGCCATATCTTTTCCTTCACCTACTAGACCCCACTTCAAATCCACTAGATTTTTATCACCTCATGCCATGCATGGAGAGGATTTGTTAGAAATATAAGCTGTATGCACAACTTATCAATAATTTCATCAAAAATATTGTCATTGTATTCTAGTGTTGGAGAAATAATTTGTCGTGTTGCAAATTATTGAGTTTTCACCAACAACTTGTTGGGGATAAGACTCTCCTTCTCGTGTATGAGGAGGCTCTCATTATTGAATGCAAACTAATATAATTATGTGGGGTGGAAAATAGGTTGGGGATCACACATGAACACTCCATTGAACATGCAAAAAAGTGATTTTACGAAGTATAAGGGAGGAAATTGCAGCGAAGAAAGGTAAAGAGGAGTTGGGAAAATAAGGAGAGAGAGGGTTACTTATTATCAGTAGGAACTATCATAGTTCACATAAAATAATTAGAGTAAGTCCACATCAAATTAGAAGAATGCAAAAATACAAACCATGATAAGACATAAAAATCATAGACACAAAATTCCATTAACTAATTTATCAAAGGTGAAGTAACCTTTATTGGTTTTAAAAGATTATCATATATGAAAAGTTGGAAAGAGAGAGTAAAGGAACATAAGACAAGAAATAGAAGAATTGCATATTTTATTGCTTGATGTAGAAGTGGTAATCTCAACAACATACATTCAATCAACAATTTCCAACCTTTTGGAATGGAGAATCCATTCCAATTTATAGCATTACAAACTGTCATTTCATCTACCCCCCACACGACCTTTCACCTGTCCTCATCACTTGTGACCTTTCATATTCCTAGGAAGTAAGTATTTTTATTATTATTGGAAAAAGGCTCTTACAATGTTTAGCTAAGGGTCACTTAAGTGAATAAGAAGAAATAGAAAAAGTACATTCTTAATGAGAAATTATAACATGGAGAGAGAAGAGGAGGAGAAAAAGAAGGGGTTGACTGATTTGATGAAGAGAAGCTTTGTTGATGAAGAACTTGCTGATCTGAGGCATGGTAATCAAAATTTCCTCCTTCTGCAAGATGTATGAATGCTTCAAAATTCTGAATGAGTGTTTATAAACACTATTTTGAGACATTTCGATGCAATCCTGAGATGAATATGGGAATTCCTCATGATGGTTCCTTCTTGATCTCACAGTGAGAGTGAGGATCACTTTCTTGCTCCTTAGGATTTCAAAAATGGCTCCAATGATCATGAGAGACAACTCCATGATGCTCAAACCTCTTTATGTTTATCCTTCTCTTACTAAGATGAGTCTTCATCATGCGGGTGAAAGAATTACCCTTGAGTGAAATCCTTGAGAAGTGGGCACCGGTTGGAATGGAATGAGATGACGAAAATGTCTCTCCTTCTTGAGATATGCTCACACTACAATGCCTTAGGTGAGTGTTTAAGAACACTACCAAGTGGGTGGCGAGTAAATGAAGATCATTACCTTCTTACCTTTTAATTTAACAAAAATAGATTTTTATTAAAGCTTGTATTATAGAGTAAGCTGATGTAAACAATGATATACATATGCTAAGATATAATGTGAGACAAGAAAATAAGAAAATAAAGAATGAAACCCTAAACAAGAGATAGAGAAAGAAGACTTAGATAATTTACACACAATCTAGGATTGATCTAGATAGAGAGAAATGATGCACAAACTAGGAAGAGTGTCATTTACTACACACTTGTAAATGTTGAAAGTTAGGAATGAAGCCGAACACGAGGTGCACGGTATAGGGAAAGGGCACTGGGCACTAGAGACTACTTACGGGCATCGATGATTGCACTTGAGCTAAGAATATGATCTTTGATGTGTCATAAGGTCATCACAATTGATTCCTATTGATCACTTATTATTTTTAGTATGATCGGCGAGGGTACTTGTAACTTGCAAAATAGAAGTTCACCTACACAAGCCCATAAAGCACATCAAATATAAAAATAAATATGTAATAAGGGTATTGATTGACCCCAATAGTCATCCCGAGAATGAAATTACAAGCCGAGTGTTGCACTACATCTTAGATTCCATGTAGTTATGGTGAATGTGTGTAGGAATTGTGCCTTAGGATTCCTAGTGCAAGTTACACTTGATGGCGAGGCTAGATATATAATGTAGAGATGTATGGAATGTGTGGATGAAATAGAATGAAATTCCCCTTCCTATGCAGTGTATGTAGAATATGTAGTCCCTTATCCCTTAAATGGATGCTAGATGGATGCCTTTAGTGCTCTTTAGTGCCTTTGGATGCAAGCTTAGGTGATGATAGTATATGCTTAGTGTTTGGTCCTTTATTTTGAAAACATAACTATGTATTTATATGATTCCCTTGTTTGAATTTCATAATTGACAATTGGAAGGCCGAACCATACATGAAAAATATGCCCAAAATATAAAAGATACCCAATAAGATTGAGTAAGATAAAAAGGGCAGTGGCACCCAAAGGGGATAGGGACACAGGTGCTTCTGTCTTGGCTAGGTCTTAGTGTACGAAGCCATAAAAATACATAAGTCTTGACTAGAAGTGTAGGGTGTGCAAGACCAAATAGAAAGTAAGAAACATAGAAAATAGGTCAAAGATAGTTGTCAACCACTAGTTTTCTTTCTTAGGAATCATGTAAATACTAGCATGCTTTTAAGACCTAGAAATGTACCTAAGTGTGTGATTTTGTGTCTACATTTGCCCCCACTTTATGTTTTTGAGTGAATACTCAATAACATACACTACATAAGAGATGAAGTGTTGATCAGTCGAGACTTCAGCACTTAGTGAAGAAAATGCATAAGGTTCACTTGGGAGAGAAGAGCGCATTCAAAGTCTTGAAGCATTGGAGAGGATCACGCGCAGAATAGAGATAGATTCGGGACTTAGCCATTTTCATGATGAGGATCTATTTTTGGAGATAGCGTGCGGAGCATTCAAACCGATTGGATACTTTTGGGTCACGCATTGGCTATTTTTGGATGATCAACTATGAAGCACTTTGCATGGATGTAGGCTAAAGATATAATGGCGAACTAATAGTTGACTAAGAAAGATCTATTGTTAACACTCTTGCATGTAAGCCTATTTTTGTAACAGCGCGTGGCTAATAATAACATGCAACCTATTTTGGGATTAGATAAATGGTGAAGGGAAATTCCCCACCCTTATAAGTATGTAGTAAAGCGTGTAGAGAGAGATATATATCAAAGAGAGAGAGAGAGAGCGAGCATCGATATACGTGTGAGAACTAGGGTATAGTGAAATTATCTTTGCTAGATCTATTACGTGCATGAGCGTATACTACTGTGATTGTAAGGAAGATTCTATGTATTTATTGCAATTAATATAATGGAGATTATGGACTGAAACAAGGTGTTATCATGGTTATAATTTAGTATTCATATGCTTGATTTCATTATGGTTATCTGTTAAGTCTGTTATGTTCTAGATCTAGATCTGAATATGCACTATAGGAGGATTTATTAGTCATAGATCTAAATGATTAAAGTCTTAATCATGCTAAAATCCCACAACAACAACCCCAAAGAAGGGCACGATACCTTTGTGTTGACAGTGAGCACTCGTCAGGTGAGTGATGTCTTAACTGCCTTGGCTTGTATTGCTAAATTCTAGGATGCATCATTGGTTATGTTTTTGGGACCTCTTTTTCAGTTGTTTTCAGGATGGTTCATGATGAAGACATACCGACTAACCTTAGAAAGTGTTGAGGAGTGGATACATGATCTAGAAGAAGAATAAACATGACATTCAACATTGAATCGAGTTTAATACACGTGTGTGGGTGGAATAGAACTTATATTACAATTTATATGAAAATTTCTTCACTATCTTTCCAATAGAATTTTACGAGTGGCTGATTGCTTATGTATCTAAGTGGAATCGGAGGTATCATGCACTTGTCCTGGACGTAAAAATAATTTCAGGCCCTTTATGATGTTGATCTAATTTGGACTTGGTGTGGATACATGGTTCCGTGGTGTTTTAAACAGTTATATCTTAGAGTACTCGGTTTCCACTTATTCTTCTCTAGAGGTAGCTGAATTCTAGTTTTTACGATACCCAGGGGAGCTTACTTACAAGGAATTCCACTTTGGAAATCAAGATCCTAATGGTAAATTTTAATTTGGAGAGTAAACCAATGGCTAACTAAACCCGGCATGCACGATGGCGGGGCGAGGTTTGGTGAAGGATGCAAATCTAGTGGCGAAAGGCGAGAGAGAGGAGAGGTGACTTAAGTATAATGAGGCATGCAAGAGGGAGGTAGAGAAGCAATGTGACATTACTGAGAACATATGGTCTTGAGGAGAGAGATGGCTTGTGAAGGATTTGGAGCTCATGTAGAAGACGTGGAGTGAGAGCATTAGGAACTCCTCCATATGGGAAAGCATGACATGGATCCCTCCTCGGCCTCACACAGAAGCATGCTAGTAGAGATGACTGGGCCATGGGTGTGCATCTGAATCCACTGGACAACCTTTCCTTTGTGCTTGGTTTTCCAACATCTAGTACAATAAGTAGTCAATAAGATAATTCAAGCAGTGGGAGAGTAGGAGAAAATATTATAAGAGGCACAATGATGGTAGCATAAATGGCTTCATTGTTATATGGGAGTACCTTTTTGGGTGTATCATCAACACATAATACTGGTGTGCCAATTTTTGGACTAACTTCTTGAAGTGGTAATGCTTCATAGACTGTCGGGGTATAGTTCAATTCTACTATTGGGAGACAGGAAGTACATCTTCTAGTCCAATACCAGTAACATGTTTAGGATCGGGAGGCATGAGTAGCTCTAGTTATGATGGATTTGGTGGTTACGGAGGAAGGGGAAACACAGGAGGTTCTAGATTAGGTGGGAAAGGTTTGCACCAACCCCAGAATATTTACATGGAGATGTATCTTCATCTTCTAGACTATAGGGGCATAGAAGATGCTACTGAACATGTGCATATGTGTGAAATATTGTGGCGCACAAAAGGAATCATGAATTCTAAGTGTAGGGCAAGCCAATTTGCTACTATGTTACAAGGGCATGCACACAACTGGTACAAAAAGTTTGACCTTGATCAGACTTGTGTAGACTATACAACTTTAAAAGATGCATTCCTTAAAGAGTTTCACATCCCTGAGTTTGAGCAGAAGAGTATAAGTGCACTCAAGGATATTAAGCAAGGAACTACTGAAAGTGTTAGAGAGTATGATGCCCATTTTAAAACACTATTATCTAAGCTTTCTTATGATATACACACAAGCCAACATGCATAGTGGTTCATTGGGGCTTGATTACCCATTTTAGGAGGACATTATCACATAAGACATACACTAATCTGTGTGAAGCACTTGAAGCATCCTTATGCATTGAGGTAGTTGGAAGCATAGACACTGGGGTGAGCCCATTTTTAGAAGCACAAATCACAGCTATGGCAAAACAGTTGGAGAAAATATCAACAAATTCAGCACATGAGACACACACAGAGATTTGGTGCATGGATTGTGAAGTAGAAGGTCACACAAGGGATAGTTGTCTTCATAGTTAGTGTGATTGTTGTTGTCGGATTATGAGATATGCCATTTAAACCATGATGTTAGCCACTTGCCCATTACTACAACGTGCGATAAGGAAGAACGTTTCAAGCTACTGTAAAATATGTATGTCCACGACTCATGACACGGAAGACTACTGACTGATTGGTCAGATCCATGATGCTATAGATATTGGTGTATGATAGATAAGAGTTTCAGATAACTCTAAGGGAAATAATGAGCATTAGGACCAGGATCATAATTAGGCACACTATGATCGGAATGAAGGGCATTTTGAAGGCGGTCATGGTAGAGGTCAAGGATATCATGGTGGATTTGGAGGATGAGGCCATGGTAGTGGAAGAAGTGAGTTCCCTCACAGAACATGTTATACATGTAGATCTCGACCACTACAGTGTGAATGTCCTCGAGAATATTACGTGTTATTTTTGTGGGAAGAACCACAACTACGAGAAGTTCCTAGACTTGTATGAACATCTTAGTAAGCAACATAAACAAGAAAAAAAGGCACAAGGATGGTTAGGATACAACGCGTTGTTGAAAATCAATAGATGCCTAAGTTGGAAGCAGAGTTCGAGGCATTGCAAGTGAAGATCACGACCCACGTTGAGGCGACACACACTAGAGAAGCATTATAGAAGAAGCCTACCATCACCAAGAAGGAGGTTCTACATGCAGTACGTAGATCCCGCCCATAAGAAGGAGGTTTATTAGGAAACCATGGAAGTTCTTTTGAATCTTCAGGGGTGAGATACAATACTTAAAAAAGAGAAATCATGGAAGATGAAGTAAAATAAAGTATCGAGAGGTAGTCCAAACTGATATAGATGACTTAAGGGAAGTGTGTAAAATGTTGCGCGGGAAAATATCATTCCATTGTTAGGGGATTGGTTAAAAGGAAACACTCTGCATGCAAGTATTGAGACTAGATGACATATCCTGTATGTGAATCTTCCCCCTCATAGCCTAGATTATGACAAGGAAATCACTCTGAATGCTATTGTAGATGGGTGACTATTGAGTAATATACTTGATTGATACATGCATGGAAGTCAATGTTCTTACTTAGATGCATGGGTACAAATGGGAAGACCCCTATTGCAGCCATCCTCTAATGTATTGTTCATGGCTAATCGAACTAAGGCCACTCCCATTGGAGTTTTGAAAGATGCATCTATTACCATACAAGGAGCCAAGTTCACTAGAGATTTTGAGGTTTTAGAGATGACAGAGTTAGATAGCTTCCTAGATCTATTGGGGTGTCCTTGGTGCTATGAAAATAATGCTGATATTTGGTTCAAAAAGGTTATATCTGTTTTGAAAACAAGGATTAAAGAGTTATTATCCCTTTAACAAATGGCAAATCTGTACCCTATGTTGAGCCCTTAAGTGAAGAATATCTGAATAGGATTTATGTATGCGCCATCCGAGACCTAGAGATGCTCAAGCCAACTAAAGAAGGAATAATTTAGTGGGAGGATGCATAGTCCATTAGCGATACTACAAGTGTTGCTTGTGATAATTGGGCTCATAACACTTATGAGTTGGTAGGGCATGAAGTAAAGAGCATATTTCCTAGAGGTAGAAAATTGTGTTATGTCAGAAGGATAGGTAACAACTCGGTACCTTGTTACACTAGAGAAGGAGATCCTATGGTATTTTTGAGCACCATGGAGGAACAATGGATAGACCCATTAGAAAGAAGAAATATGCTAGCATATACACTACGTGGGACAACATCACACGTTGGTGGGTGGCCCACAAGGATAATCTTGTAGGATGGAATGAAATTAGGATCACCCTTACTACTAGGTTCTTCAGAGCAATGCACCTACTCAAATTTGTACTTATCATGGTAATCAACCTATTCACCACCACATTCAGAAGTGTGAGAGACTCTGGATAGAAGGGCAGGAAGATTTACCACCTTCGTTATGGGTGCACAAGTTTTATTCCACTTTACAAGGATGCGCACGTGCTTGGTATGTATATGTAGAACTCCATAGAGAGACTAGAAATTGGTAGGATTTAATTGTAGGAATGGCCCAGATGTTTGAATTCTTCTCTACAAAGCCTCGGTGGAAGAAGCATTAAGAGTCATAAAGTTCTTAACTATGGGAGATAGTGCTAAGGCTGAAGAACTCCTTCAGGATTTATTAGATGAAGGGGACTCAGGAGCGCGTCTTGTTGAAGAAACAGAGGTGGATGCCACACTACTTCAATGTAATTTCCTTGAGAAAGGAAAAGATAAAATGGTCTATTTAGTGGATGACAAAGAAGTAGAAAATCTAGATGAAAGGCGTGAGGTATTGGACGGTGTAGATATGACCATGCACTTATCATGAACCTATGAAGACAAAGAAGGTGAATATTGGATCTGTTGTCACCCTAAAAATCCCCTCTTGTGAAAGATGAATTTGTAGGTCCCAAGTGTTGGTACTCGGTTTTTAATCTCACCAATTCTATTTAAAATTCCTCAGTCTGTGCATTTTGAAACATTTTTCTATCTCGATTTCATGGATGTGTGAAATTTATCAATCTTTTCTATGGTATGTTTGTGCATTTGCGTCGAGCCTTGTATTCCTCACATTTATCTTTCTGTAGAAAAAATATTTGATTTGGGTGTGAATGGTGGAGTTTTCCCCCTTCGTTTTATCTTTTATGGGCATACCTTCCCTTTTAATTTTTTTCCCCAACATCCATGGGTACGTGGACATATCGATTGGAAGTGACGTGGTAGGTTTATCTTTTAAACTTGTCACTTTTGTTATTTTTACAAAAGTGTCAAATTGGCCCCATGGCCGAAGGATCCTGATTGGTTGAAACAAGCGGTGGCGAGAAAGGCGGGCCCTTTTTGTGTTTTTATGCTTTGAAAGGTCAAAGGTGGGTCCTTTTTATGTTTTGAGGCATTATGGCGAAAAGGCGTAAAATGTAAAAAGAATGCCTAAGGCCCGCAAAGGGACATGTGGCCATTTTAAAGTCAAAATCGAGAGAGACGGGTTGTTGGGACACTTTAGGAATTTTACCTTTGCTCCCAAAAGGTTGTAAAGTTATAAAGTGAAGTGCAACTCCACTAGTGCCAGGTGAAACCACGTCTTTGATGCCCTGTGTTGAAAAGTCAAAGAGGGAAGGCGGGCTATTAGAGAAATTTGGGAATTTTGGTTTTATTTCCAAAAAGAGAGTTAAAAGTTATAAAATGACCCATGAACCCACTGGGGTCTTGAGCCCACGTTGAAAAGTCAAAGCAGAGAGGTAGGTTAGCGGAGAAATTTGAGTTTTGAGCTTTTCTTTGAAAAGAGTTAAAATTGTAAAAGTGAGCTGCGACTCCATCCCCACTCAAGTAAAGCCACATGTCAAGCCCGTATCAAAAGTGGATGGGCGGGCCAAAATGTTATGAAGTTCCATTTCTCTAAAAGGCACAAAATATAAAATTTTTCCCTCAGGCCTGTTTTAGTTTAGATCTTTTCCACGTGGATGACTCATATTTGAAGTTACAAAACAGGTTTAATGGCTGCATTACAGAGCATCATTTTTTCTTTTGCCATTAACGCTTCTGCAAGAACCAAGAAACTAAATGTAACCATTTTTGAGGATTATTTAATGGCTTCTCCATGTCATTATGAGTGGTTGGATCCTGGTACTCTGTAGATGTAATAAATTTGAAAGTAATCAATACAGAAGTTTTTCCCTTTCTTCCTATGCTATTCCTTCTTTCCTTGTTCAAATTTGTGAATCATCCATCTTTGCATGCTAATAAACTTTGTGTTCTTGTTAATATGATTTTAGGAACTTTGTGTCTATGAAATTATATCTGTTATAAATGTGAATTATTCCATTTGGCATCTCCTTTGTGTAATACACATAAGGTTATACTCTGCTATCTATATTACTTGAAAGTATTGTTATGTTCTTCCTCTCTCATCTCCTTAGTTCTTCTATTCTTTCGTATTGATAATCTTTTGGGCATAAAACACTTCAAAATATCAGGAATCCACACTTTGAAAGTTTTACATTTGTATATAAGTTTTTTTGCTTGCTTTCAATAAGGGAACCTCTCCCATTAAAGAGGAGGGATTTGTTGTCCTCGACTGTGGTTTGTTAAAGTGAAATTTTAAAACCCAATAGTTTTTGGTGACTCTACTGGGGATTTTATTTCAAATGGATCCCTTTCTAAAAGAACAACTTCAAGATCATTTTTGGTCTAGCGACTCTATAGTATACACGTGGGAAGAAAGATCTCGGGGTAGAAGATTCCCATTTTCAACTTCTGGAGAAACAAAACTTCTCTCTTCTTCAAAGAATAAGGAGCATAAGAAATCATTCTACAAGTACACACCTCCTATTAAAGACAATAATTCCAAGAATAACATTCCTCAAGAACAACTTTCACCCTAATCTTCGTGCTTTGATTCTTGCTAGTGTTTGAGTTCCCCTTGATCAATTTTTCCAAAGTTGGCAACACCTTTGCCTTGGGGACAATGGGTTGGGCCTCTTGCTCTTCCTAACCATTGCACGAGTTACCTAGGGGTAATAGGAAAAGTTTTCCCAAATTCTGGGGTGATGGGAAGGTTCATCCAGATGAACACATTACAGCCTTCATTGTTGCATGTGGGATTCTTGGGGTTGAACATGAAGATGTCTCTGTCAGGATTTTTGTGGAGACATTACAGGACAATGTTGTTGATTGGTTTTATCATCTTCTTGTTGGGTCAATCACTGATTGGGATACCATGAAAACTCAATTTGAGCAACGTTTCAAACCTGCTAAAGATGTGCATGCTCTATTAGCTCAAATATCTCATATCAAGAAGGAACCATTCGAGCCCATGAGAGAATTTGTGGCCAAATTCAACAAGCTCATTCATAAAATTCCACATAACACTCGTCCTGTAGATCAAATCCAAAAATTCTTCTTCCTCAATGCTCAATTACCTGAAGTAAGCTATGCACTAAGGAGAGCTAACCTTACAACTTTGGATGTTGATCAACGTTTGGCTATCAGTGTTGAGGATGATTTAATCATGTCTGGTAAACTGAAAAGAGAATCCTCCAAATCTAAAGCATCTTCTTCTTCCTCTTCCCCTAGAGCCAATTCTGATCAGTTAGTATAGAAGCTTGCAAATGATCTCATTACTATCAAGAAACAATTGGCTCAACATACTCCTTACCAAGATATTCCAAGGAAAAATTTTCAGCCCAGAATTGGTTACATCCTTCTTAGACTAGATTGGATATTAAAGGCCCACCCATCAAGGTTCCAATCAATGCAACTTGTGAAGTTCAAGAACGATGATGAGGAGTTTAATGAACTCTATGAATAACCAGAAGAAGAGGTTGATGAAGAACTGGAGAGAATCTTGGTGGATCTCAAGTTCATTTCCTCACCACTGAAGGTATGGATGATGAAGATGGATATGATGAAAGAGTGGTAGATATGAATAGTTATTCATATGCTATCATGACTCGGGAGCAAACGAACAAAAAAGAAAAAGTGGTGCAGCCTACTAAGAAATCCAAAGAGTATCCTATAACTATTCCAGTGGTTGAAAGAAGAGGAGCTCCTATTCCTACTGCCTCACACAAAAGGTGAGTAATGCTAATCCTCCTTCTAGTTCTATTTCCAAAACTTCTTGTCCTTCAAATCCTAAAACTGATAAATCAAAAGTCTCTCAAGTTCATAGCAATGATTCCCCATCCGCCTCTAGATCTTTTGATATCATTGATCACCTCAAAAAGACCAAAATCCAAATTTCAGAGGTAGAGTTTTACCAAACTCATCCAAAAGCTTTTGAGAAAATGGTAAAATTTGTCAATTCCAAATCCAAATCATCATCAATCCAATACTTCTAAAGGTATTTTTACACTCCCTCTTCCTCACCTCAACCAATCCTTGTGGGTGAAATCACTTGACTAATGAAAAATTGAACCATTCTATGTGACTCTCCTCATAGATGGCCACAAAATCAAGAACTATGTCATAGACTCGGGAGCATCAAACAATGTAATGCTTGAAAAAGTAGCTCATGCTTTGGGCCTGACTCTAACATGTACCTTTGGTTCCTGCTATTCCATGGAGAGTAGAAAAGTGCCTTTGGTTGGAAGAATTAAAGATGCACAAGTAGCTTTTGCTACTTTTCCAGAGAAAAGGGTCTTAGCCACACTTTTTTGGTAGTTGATATTCCTCCCATATCATAGTGAAATTATGATGGATTAGTCAGATGCTTTGATCTTTGATTGGTCAATGGAAAAATGAATAAGTTGCTTACTACGAGAAACAAACTAAATACATTGTGCAAAAGACTGATGATCCAAAAGCACAAATACTCTATGAAGATATAGGGCATGTTAACTACATGATCATGTCACAAGATGAGGCAAAACTTCCTACGGAAGTGATTCATGATCCTAATGGCATTTGGGATTTTGTATTTGATAGAAGTTGTTCTTTAGCTGGTTCTAGGGCTGGTGTGGTGCTAACCACTCTGAAGGGAAGATTCACCTTTTTCATTCAAACTTTGTTTTGAAAACACAAAAATACAGCTGAATATGAGGCACTCATACTTGGATTGAACATGGCAAAAGAAATGGGAGTGAAGAATATTTGTTCTCTTGGAGATGTAGAGCTAATTGTGAAATAGGTAGCAGGATCTTTACCACGTCAAGAACATGATATTGAAACATTATAGAAACCTTGTCTGAGATTCCATTGAGTTTCTTGATGCTTTCTCCATTCAAGTTGTGCAAGAGAGAATAATGCTAGAGATAATTCTCGAGATGTCTTAGGATCTCTGTTGATTCCTCACCTAGATTTATCTCAAGAGAAATTTACCATTGAAATGATTCATAGGCCCAGTGTACTAGATAATGCAAACAACTGGTAGGTTTTCAATGATGATCAACATTTTCTCTCTTTCTTGGAGCTTAAGGGTAATTTTGATCAATTGTATTTTGAAGGAAGTGAAGCTCTGCCTAGAGAGTATGTTCCCTCTAATGAAGATGACATCAAGGAAGAGATGGATCAAGATGGCTGTATCAAATTGAAAGGTAACAAGATCCCTAAAGGGCTGGTGAGTTTGGAAGATCTGTTTGATAAGCATGATAGGTACATTAATTCTAAAGCTTCCCAAGGAGCTCGGCAGTTTGCTGAATGTGAAAAGGTTAATATTGGGAGTCTTGATGAACCTAAGATGGTGAACATTGGAAAATGCTACACTCAAGAAGAGAAGAAGAAAGCAAAAATCTATTAAAAAGGTATGTTGATGTTCTTGCCTATTCATATGATGATCTTAAGGCTTTCCAACCAAAGGAAATGCAACACTTTATCCCTTCTCGAAACCTGGGATCAAACCTTTCAAGTAGAAACAAAGGCAATATAATCCCAAGGTTACTGGAACTATTTTTCAAGAGATCCAGAAGTTACTAAAGGAAAAGATTATTTTTCCTATACATCATTCAACATGGATTGCCAACATTGTTCTTATTAGGAAGAAGAATGGTGAGATTCACATCTATGTGGATTTCAGAATTTGAATCAAGCCTCTCTAAAAGAAAATTATCCTCTCCCCATGATGGATCAAGTTTTGCAAGCTATCATAGGCTCTGAGATGTTGTCTATGCTTGATGGATTCTCTGGATACAATCAAGTAGAAATCAATTATCCAGATCAACATAGAACTAATTTTAGTACTCCTTAGGGCACCTTTTCCTACAAGAGAATGCCTTTTGGTCTTATCAATCTTTGGTGCCACCTTTCGAGGGAAATGGACTTGGCTTTGGCGAGTCTAAAGGGATAGTGTATTGTTGTGTACCTTGATGATTTGACTGTTTTCTCCAAAACAAGGGCAGATCACTTTCAACATCTTGAAGTAGTCCTCCAGAAATGCAAAGAACATGGAGTTTCTCTCAATCCTAAGAAGTTTATCTTCTGTGTTACTAAAGGCAAGTTACTAGGGTATATTGTCTCCAAATAAGGAATCAAGATAGATCCAGAAAGAGTTCAAGCAATCAAGCAGATTCCTCTTCCCATAAGCAAAAAGGGTGTTCACTCTTTCTTTGGTAAGATAAACTTCTTGAGGAGATTCATTCTTGATTTTCAGAATTGACTATGAGCATTACTCACATGATGAAAGGAAAGAATTTTTTTTTGGTCTTCCAAAGGTAAAGAAGCATTTGAAGGTATCAAGAAAGCCATTGCTAAGACTCCCATCTTAGCATGTCTTCATTTCAATAAGGATTTTATCATCTATTGTTATGCTACTGTAGAGTACCTTGGTCATTGTGCTAACTCGAGAGGAATTCTAAGGATCATGAACGCAATTACATTCATGAGCTATGTTCTAAAATCTCATGAATTGAAATATACCATGATGGAGAAACATGCTTTTACAGTGGTCAAAGTTGTCAAGTAGTTTCATTTTTATATTCTTAATTCTCACTTTGTTGTGCTTGTACCTAATACAACCATCAAGTCTATTCTTACACAATAGGAGTTTGGAACTAAGAGAGGAAATTGGGTAGCAAAATTCCAAGAATATGACCTTGATATCAAGCCAACTAAGCTAGTCTGGGGTAAAGGCTTATGTGAGCTTATTGCTGAAGGAGTTGATGCAAAATTGTCCAAAGAAGCAATTGATGTTCATGTTGTCCTCTTCCTCAGTTCAAAAAATGAATGGTATGCTGATATTGCACATTTTATTACTTATGGAGAGTGTCCATCCCACTTGAGTGCTAAGGAAAAGAGAGATATTAAGTTAAGGTCTGCACAATATGTATTATGGGAGAATGTTTTGTTCAAGTGAGGCATAGATGGAAGATTCTTGAAGTGTGTGGACAAAGAGCAACAAAAGAAGTTGTTCTCAGCTTTTCATGATTAGGCTTGTGGAGGGCATTTCTCTTCTACTGTCACTTCCCATAAAATCCTTCGTGTTGGGTACTATTGGCCTACATTGTTCAAAGATGCATCAAAATGGGTAGGTAAGTGTGAAGCCTATCAGACTTTTGTTGGGAGACCTAAGTTGTATCGCTTTACCACTAAAACTAGTAGTGATTGATGAGCCTTTTCAACAGTGGGGATTAGATTTCATTGGAACTCTTAATCCACCTTCCAGTATTGGGCATAATCATGTGCTAACTACTACAGATTACTTCACAAAGTGGGTAGAGGCTATTCCAGTCAAAATCACTACTTTTGAGGTGGTGTATAATTTCATCAAAGAGAACATCTTGATAAGGTTTGGGGTACCAAACAAGATTGTGATCGTAATGCTTCAAAAATTTTCTTCTAAGATGATGGATTTCTGCTATGGTTATAGAATCTTCCTTGCTCATTCTCTTCATACTATTACCCCAAGGGAATGGATAAGCGAGTAATCAAAAATAACAATTTGGTAACCATCATTCGAAGCTTGTCAATGAATCTCAAAGGAATTGGCACAAGAAGCTCTATGATGCTCTCTGGGCAAATAGGATTACACCCAAAAGAGCAAGTGGGATGTCTCCATTTCAAGTGGTGTATGGTGTGAAGCTCGATTCGATTATAAGTGGAATTAACAGCCTTGCACTTAATAATGAAGGCTATTATAGATTCAAGCTTTATCAGTTCCTTAGACAAGAGGATCATGTATCTCCAGAAGCTGGATGAAGACATGATGCAAGTTTTTGATAAAATATTAGCTCATCAATTGAAGGTGAAAGATTTGTTTGACAAGAAATCTAGACCCAGAGATTTTCAAGTGGGAGACATTGTTCTACTATGGGACAAAAGACATGAACCTTGAGGAAGCCATGGTAAGTTTGATTCTCTTTGGCTTGGTCCTTTCAAAATCAGGCACTTTTCTAGAGAAAATTATTTCTATTTGGATTATATGGATGGATCTCCTCTCCCACTTCCTTATAGTGGGTAGTATTTGAAGTTGTTCAAGTCCTAGGTGACTAGGTAGTCTTTCTGTATATTGTGTACAGTGTTTTGGTTTTGGCCGTTCTTTTGTGTTTTGTTTTTGGTCTTTCCTTTTGGTTTGTTTCTTTTCCCATTGTGTGTGTGTTGTCTTCTGTATTGGTTTTTCCTTTGACTCTATTTGCCCAATGGATAAGGCACATGTATGCTTTCCCAAAGCTTTTCTTAGATTCTTATCTTGCCTTGTTCCTCTTTCAAGTCTCCCTAGAAAGAGCTAGCTATTAATCAGCCCTAAAATTCCCCTCTTGTGAAAGACAAATTTGCAAGTCCCAAGTGTTGGTACTCAGTTTTTAATCCTACTACAGTTCCATTTAAAATTCCTCAGTCTGTGCATTTTGAAACATTTTTCTATCTCCTTTCATGGATGCATGGAATTTATCAATCTTTTCTATGGCTATGGACCGCATCAAGCCTTGTATTCCTTGCATTTATCTTTCAGTAGAAAAAATATTTGATTCGATTGTGAATGGTGGAGTTTTTTCCTTTGTTTTATCTTTTACGGGTGTAACTTCCTATCAATTTTTTTCCACAACATCCATGGGTATGTGGAAATCTCTAATTGGAAGCAGTGTGGCGGGTTTATCTTTTAAACTTGTCACTTTTGTTATTTTTTACAAAACTATCAAATTGGCCCTGTGGCCCGAAGGATCCCAATTAGCTGAAATAAGTGGTGGTGGAAAGGCATGCCCTTTTTGTGTTTTGATGCTTTGAAAGGTAAAAGGTGGAAAGGTGGGTCCTTTTTGTGTTTTGAGGCATTATGGCAAAAGGCATAAAATGTAAAAAGAATGCCTAAGGCCCGCAAAGGGACATGTGGCCATTTTAAGTCAAAAGTGTGAGAGACGGGTTGTAGGGACACTTTAGGAATCAAGACCACTAGATTTTAGTTAGACAACAAGTGAGGGAATTGCTTGGGCCCAGGAAATATTAGACTTCCTTTCGAAGGTGGTCAGCTCCCTTTCAATACAAATTGATGCAAATGGTAATAAAGAAGCTATTGCGAAATCACGATTTAGGTACCTCCTTAAAAAGCAATAGAGACTAGACTACCAATAATAGTATGTCATGCTGTTTGTTTGGTCACTGGTTATTGATACATTCAGTCAAGTTAAGTTGGGATAGACCAGATGGATCCGAGGTGTTAGGAGACAAATAGGTGAAAGGAAGGTTTTGGGTATAAGTCACAGTGACCGATGCCAGTCACTGGATAACCGACCATGGTTAGAGAACCACTACCGGTAGGGGATAACCGACACCGGTAGGGTCAGTAATCTAGGTGCTTCTGGGTAGAGGTTGATTGTAGGGTGATTGTGGGGTTTTTAAGACTGGTGGATGGTTGAGGGGAATAGTGAGATGATGGGGAAGACTCAGAGAGTGATAAAGCTATCTTCTGGGCAATACAAGGATGTATGGATGAAGGTTAGGTGTAGGGTGCTGGCAGGTGGTAGATCTAGGAGTGAGCTTATAATTACTATGAATCAAAAAGTTCAAGAAATGGTGTTTAGAAACATACAAGACACTACTTACTCGTTCTTGATGAAGATTCAGGTCTGAGGAATGCAGTGACGAATGCCAGATTCAGGTGGGATGATCCGACAATCAAAAGTGAGCTGATGAAGCTATCCTCTAACTTTTCCGTGCTTGGACGAGTGTGAAGGTGATCCAGTTACTCAGTTGCAATCTTGGGCTCGACGTCCTTCTCTGCAAACTCTTCTCTTTTCTTCACTTGTCTCCATCTTGCAAATGAATTTCGGATCCTTTCTTTTTGGTTGGGGGAGGTCATTAATAGGGAACCGATGGCGGTTACGTAACCGATGGCGGTCGAGTAGGAACCGATGTCGGTTAGGTCAAAGTGGCTATTTTTAGTAAAACAACCATCTTTCCCTCCTTTTCTCCCGAGGGATCAGTTGTGGGCTTGGTCAAGTTATTATTAGGTTTGTTTTGATGCGGGTGAGGGGTGATGAGTCATGGGTGTGAGTCTGGACCAAGTCATAGGTCTTAATTAGGTTGGTTTAGGGTTAGGGCTAGGTCATGATGAGGTGGCAGGGGTGGAGATGTGGATTTATTAATTATATGGTAATTAATAAATAATTAAGTGTGTAAGGTTTAGGTGGTGAGGTATGGTTAGGTTGTGAGGTGATATGTGGGGTACAGGGCATCGTAAGACCCAAATTTGGTGTCTACATTTGCCCCTTGTTGTCATGTAGCTTGTCGTGTAAAGCTGCACTGACAATAATAAGAAGTGGTTGCCCCAGTTAAGGGTATAGGTAATCCCCCTCAAATCTATCACAGATTGAGGTGACGTGAAATCAGGGATAGGGTTGATAAAGGGTGAATTATGATGAGATGATGGTAAGATGGTGGGGTAAGTTCAAAGAAGCTGACGCACGTTGAAATGTAGTAGTGCGACTAAGGTACATGAGTTGAAGAGAAAACAAGCAATTCATAGGCAAAGGTCGATAGTTTATCCAAACAAGGTTGATATAATCCTGGTATCCAAGGCATAGGAAGTAGCTCCAGGGGATATAACGGGTAAGGTACCAGAACATTTAGGCATGTTCGAGCAGTACCAAATGGTTGGTTTGGTTGAAATAAATGTCACGGTCTTTGTCTAGGCAAGGCTGGTCGACTGAACAAGTCAAGTATCCTAGTCGGGCTAAAACACGAACAGGTGAGCTCGATGGAACAAACAGCTACATGATAGAATCATAAATTGTGGTCTTGGTCGAGGTACTTAATTGGTGCGGCCTTGGGTCAAGCCGATTGGTTGGTGCGGCCTCGGGTCGGGCCGATTGGGGGGTGGTCGGGCCAATTGGTGGGGGCCTCTGGGTTGGGCCGATTGGTGGGTGGTGGCCTTGGGTCGGGCCGATTGGTTGGTCGTGGCCTTGGGTCGGGTCGAGCCGATAGTGGGTTCGGCCTTGGGTCGGGCCGATTGGCCGATTGCGGCCTCGGTCGGGCCGGGCCGGCCGGGTCGAGCCGTCAGGCCTTGGGTCGGGCCGATTGGTTGGTTGTGGCCTTGGGTCGGGCCGATTGGTGGTCGGGGATTGCCTGGCATTTCGGCCGATGGTGGTTGGTGGCCTTGGGTCGGGTCGGCCGATTGGTTGTGGGCCTTGGGTCGGGCCGATTGGTTGGTTGGCCTTGGGTCGGGCCGATTGATTGGGTGCAATTGATTGGTGGGTCGTGGCCGATTGGGTGGTTGGGGGCCGATTGGGTGGTTGTGGCCTTGGGTCGGGCCGATGAATTCAAAATAAGGCTATTTAGCAAAGCCGGGGGTAGGTGAGGTGGTGAAAAATGGAGATTGGTGGAATAGGGTGGGAGTTAGGTTAAGTAAGTAGGTAACCGATATCGGTTATGTGTGACCGATATCGGTCACAAGACCGATACCGGTCTTCTAGGGCACGCCGTAACCGGCATCGGTTATATGTCAAAACCTATAAAAAGAAAAATATGGCATGTCATTGTCACTTTGTGAATTTGAGTGCCCATTTTTGTCTTTTCTGAGGTGTGAATTAGTTGGGTTGAAATTTTGGGCTGAGTTGGCACTAGTTGAGTGGGGGAGTAAGTTATTGGTAGGCCCCAAGCGATCAGGAGGCAGAGTTTAATTGGTGGAGGACCCTGCTGAGGAGATTTGGAGCTATGGCACAGCCTAGAGGAGCAGGAGGTGCTGGAGGAGCTGGACCACCACCACCTATCCCACCACGACGACGTGTAGTCGTACCGGTAGGCTCTGAACCCCTTTTTGTGTGAAGTTGATGAATTTAGCTAGGATGTGGGTTTTGGGGTAGGAATCTAAAATGTGATAAAATAATGAATAAATGAAGGTAAATGTAAAATGGGGTGGGTAGATATGTTAGGTAAGTCAACACGGTAGGGTGGGTAAGTTTGTAGGCAATTGGGCTGGGTAGATAGGTAAAAAAAATAAAAAAGGGGATTTGGGGATGTTTTCGATCCGGCCCCGAAATCTGACAGTGACCGATGTCGGTCACTAAGTGACCGGCAACGGTCAGAACTAAAGACTAGTTGGTTCCGAGACCGGCGTCGGTCATGTGTCGACCGACCGGCGGTGTGTGTGTGTGTGCTACTGGTCACTCACTATGGGCAGGAGGTAATGTTGTGAAAGTAGGTATATTGATTTGTTGTAGGCGGGTAGGATAGAGTTTTGGGGTGAAGGGGGAGAAGGTAGAGTGGCTAGGAAAGGTGAGTGGGGTGGGGGGTAATCGGGTGGTCGGGGGGCCGGTGTGGGTAGGATAGGTTATGGGTTGTGGATGAATTGGGAGGGGTTAAATGGGCTGGGATATAGTTAGAGGACGAGAATAAAGCGGGTGGAGTATGAGTGGGGTAGTTGGTAGGTTGTGGAATAGGTAAAGGGGATATTGTAGGTGTTTGTTGGGTGGGGCTAGTGATATTAGGTGGGGGAGTGAGTATAGAGGGTTAAGGTAGTTGTTTTTGTAAAGGGTAGGCCACGATGGAGTGTGTTGTTTTGCAGCACGCACGCCAAGAAATGACGATGCGGATCGGATGCCGCCTCTATCGGGGGTGGATGCGACCACATGTGACTCGGCAAAGACAGCTGGCAAGTCATGGGAGGTTGGACTCACGGTGGAGTCCGAGAGATATAGGGCTGTGGATAGGGACCACAGCTTGATGGTTGCCCTCATCGAGAGATGGGATCCGGCGAAACCAATGTCTTTCATCTCCCGACTAGAGAGATGACGGTCACACTAGAGGATGTGTATCGCATCCTGAGACTGCCGATTATAGGTGAGGTGGTGTTCCAGGTGGATGTCGAGATAGCGATGGACAACATCCTGCAGGTATTCGGGGATGCAGCCCCATTGATTACATATCATAGCGCGAGCATCTGCTACGGTGATATGTATCATGCACACCGACAGGAGACACGGCTTGCCGTGCTGATGATGATGGTATCACCGCTTCGCCTCCCGACTCGAGGGAGGTCACTTCCCACGGCACTGATGGGAGTATTACATGAGATGGTGGAGGAGCACACCTGCTATGCATGGGCACCGGTGTATCTGGTGCAGCTATACAGAGAGCTCTGGGGCTATCGCCGTATGAGGTGATTTGGTATATGTTTGACATTTTTGTTACACTACTGGGCCTACGAGCATATCATCTGTATATGACCAGTAGGGTTGCCCCAGCAGCCAGGGCCACAGGTAGTGTATAGATATGGATTTTAGAGGTGGTTGGGGGTCGTGGGCCAGCCACGAGCAGTGATTGCAGGGTGAGATGTCACGTATTACAGGCATATGTTAGAGGGCCTGACGGCACTAGATATTATATGGAGGCCATACAGAGGCCATCAGCCCGAGGAGGAGCCCGAGCGCAGCTACGATGGATCCAATATATCTTTGGATAATGGACGAGAGACCCGGAGTATGAGTGGATTCCCCTAGAGAGGGTACGACGACAGTTGGGCCTACGACAGGATGAGCCACCTCCCTTCCCACAGTATCGGAGGGAGGATGTAGAGGCACCATTGCCTATACCGCAGCCATTTGACCCAGTCTGGGTAGCAGAGAGGCCGGCTGATGATACGGTGGATGATGCCGGTGTTACAGTGCATTTGGTTTGGTGGGTAAGGGGGAGAGTAGCCATGAGAGTACAACCCGCATACCCTAGATTTGGCAAAGTTATAGCGAGAGAGGGACCATCTCTGGGCAAAGTGTAGCTATTATAGGGGCAGCTTCATGCACGCATTGCATGACAGCATGCATTGGGGTGCTACAGGCAGCTTAGCCAAGCCAAGCACAGCACAGCACAGCACAGCCTGCACAGCAGCACAGTGCAGCACGAGCACAGCACAAGCACACAGCACAGGCACAGCAGTAGGCACACGTGCACGCAGCACAGTGCGTGCCACCTCGTGCACATGGGTGTACACAGTAGTCAAGTCAGGGCCACTTCTATTAGGAGTCGGGGGACCAGCCCCACCCACCATGGTGGCATGGGCCCGATATATGGAGGCGAGAGCGGAGGCCCGATATTATCAGGACGTGCTAGATGGTACCGGTGCCGACTATCAGCCATATGTGGCTCACAGGGTGGAGACATCCCAGAGTCACAGGTCACAGGGGGCCGCACAGCCCACATGGTGGGTGGGTCGCTGACGGGTAGGAGGTGAGATCCAGCACAGGGGCCAGCTGAGAGACGAGCCGAGGGAGGGGGAGAGAGCTGAGTCACCCCAAGAGCAGAGATGGGTATATAGAGGATTTGTTGATAGAGACACCGGTCTGCGAACCGAGTGTATATATAGAGGCCTGCGTGCCCACATAGGATTTATTTATTCATTTTTGTTGTATATACCGGCCTGCGAGCTGAGTACATTTTGTATAGTTGATACCGGCCTGCGAGCCGAGTATATTTTTGACATGAGAGACCGGCCTGCGAGCCGAGTCGAGATTTTGACAGAGACAGTGGCCTGCGTGCCGACTTTGTATTTTTAGATCACAGAGGCCCCATGCAGGGCAATTTGTATATTTTGACATTGATTTGATGATGATATATAGATGAGTTTGCTCCACATGGTGTGTAAAATTTTGATTTGATGCATGTATTAGAATGTTTCATGTGTTTTGTCGATGGTATTGAAATTTGATGTATATATAGATGATGTTGATGAAGTTTTGCATATGTGTTGATGGTATTCTGATGATAGATATTGATAACTATGTCGTTATGCAAGGAAAAGAGGTGGGCGCCACAAAAATTTTACAAAAACAAAGAAATGGCCTAGGATAACCAAAGGGAGAGAGGTGACCGATATCGGTTAGGTAACCGATGTCGGTAGTCATTCGACCGATACCGGTTAGGTAACCGATATCGGTTATGCTAAAATGAGCTTTTCTAAAAATAGAAAAGCTTGGGAGGCAACTTAAGTTCTTATTTTTAGAGTCATGCAACAAGTTAAATACAAGAATGCGACGTTGTTGATGGCTTATATAGGTAATTGCATGGGAGAATTGAGTGATAAGGAGGAAAGAGACAGGTAAAGTAATCGTGGGCTTAGATTAAGAAGGTAGAAAGGCAAGTTATATTGAAGAGGGTGGTGAACATGGCTGAACAAGGAGAAGCATCCAACGGGCAGAGAAGAGAGGGAAGACAGGTTCCACCTCAAGCTGCTGCATCCCAAGAGGTATAAGTTTTGGTTGGAATTCAATTCTTGCATGTTTATGAATAGGATGAGAGAAGGTAAGTGGGTAGAGATGAAAAAGAAAAGGTGATAGGCAAGGGTTTGGGATGGGGTGAGTGTTATGGGGTAGGTAATCAGGGGTTTCGGGTATGTTTGTAGGTACAGAGAGGGGTAAACGAGTGAATAATTATCGTAGGTGGTGTTTTTAAGCAGGGTGTATAGAATTGACAGTGACCGATATCATTTAGAGATAACCTAGTATCGTTAGTATCGGGTATCTATCTATAACCGATATCGATTCATCGTGTAAAATTCGTAATGTGATAAAAACACTTGGGGATTTTATTTATTGATTTGTTGTTTGTTGATTTGATGTATGCAGGCAGAGGCAGGGTTGAGGATGAATGATAGGGTGCCAGCTTTGTTGTCACGGGTCCGAGCGGATGTAACACCAGCTGAGTGGGCATTGATAAACTATGTGGGGTTAAGTGGAATCCGCTATTATTCACGAATCACACGCAATCATGCTATGTTGCAGGCATTGATTGAGAGATGGAATCCAGAAAAGAATACCTTCTATCTGCCAACAGGGGAGATGACAGTGACGTTAGAAGATGTGTTCCAAATTTTGAGACTCCCAATTACAGGAAGACCAGCAGTGTATCGTGCGGGGGCCTAACGCGCGTGGGGAGTGATAACAACAAAGATTTGGTCCACTATTGCACGAGATTTGACACAACGAGGTTTGACATTCACTTATGGTATAATGTTTAGCAAAGCACACCCCGAGGCAACAAGGTGGCAAAGTGGTATTAATGATAGTGGGGTATTATGCATTACCGAGGGTGGATGGGGGAAGATTTCCAAAATCATTGATGTGTATTATTTGGGAAATGATAGAAAGGAGCGTGACTTTCGCATGGGCACCCGCATATCTGGCGGAGCTATACAGGGTTTATGGGCCTGCAGTGAAATCACAGGACTACACTGGATTGTGCATACTTATTACATTGTTGGGCCTATGAGCACATTGTGTGTGTGCGACCAATAGGCCGACCAATCCAGGAAGAGAGACAGGAGTGCAGAGGTTGGGATTCAGACGATGGGTCCAGACAGAGCAAGAGGTGAGATCCGAGGCCGTGATAGATGACGTCGAGTATTATAGGCAGATGTGGGAGATGGTGATGATTGTGGATATCCGTTGGAGGCCTTACGAGAACTATATGGTGATGGAGAACATAGCTAAGGATTTGAGGGGTGTAGAGTGATTGAGGTGGATCGTGGGACACAGGCCAGGTGAGTACGAGAGGATTCCTCTAGATCGCGTGTGCGACAATTTGGATTTGTTCAGGATATACCCATGGCTTATAGACCATACATGAGGATCGATGCCGAGGCATCATTCTCACCTCCCCGGCCGACACCTCCAGAAGGACCAGAAGAGACAGCAGCCGATCGCAGGGTAATGGATGCAGGAGTGACAGAGGCTTATAGATTATGGTGGGTAGCAGAGCTATGAGGTACACGTGAGAGGGCCGATCATCCTGACATAGCTGTGATTACAGCGGAGAGAGATCACCTGTAGGGTTTAGTTCACCAGCTTCAAACGCAGGTGAATGAGACAACGGGATTGTTAGCGGTTTCGCAGTCACGAGTGGAGAGACTAGAGGTGAGATTCCTCCACGCGAGAGGGTGTATTCATATGTTACAGGAGAGATTGGCGGATCAGTGGGAGGAACCAATAGTAGTGGCACCTTTGAGGATGGAGAGGCCAGGTGAGCGGTGTCGACGATCACCATCACTACCTGGTTCGGGATGAGGCGCGTGGGCCTACGTGAATTTTATAGGGGTAGAAGAATAAATAAGGATGCCGACCTACGCGTCGATGATAGAGAAGATGTATTTGTTTAACATCTAAATAAAACTGAATATGTATGGTGATTTTGAGTTTATGATAATAATAAGAAATGTTTGTGTTTTGAATGTTTTGAATTGATAAAGGACAAAGGTGAGTGTTATCAATATAAATATACGAAATCATTTATATTTTTAAGCAAAACACAACATATGAGAGGTTATGGTAGGGGATGGTCGAGCTAACCTTGGGAGACCCCATGTCTCCTAAGTGCTGCCTACATAGCCCATTGCACAAAGCAAGGAGGGGCCTCAGACCGATGTAGTTCTCCCTTAGGACCAGGGAGAGATGAATTTAGGCAATTTGGTTGTGTTTAGGCAATTTGTTGGTTGGTAAAATTTTTGATATTGGTAGGGTAAGGTTGTTGGAGTTGGTAAGGTATAGGTGAAGCGAGGGTTAGCTTACCCAAGCATAAGGGAACCATGTCCTGATTAAGGTCAACATATAATCCCAGATTCGGGTAAAAGAGGCAAAAATGTCCCATAGTTGGAAAGAGCTAAACAAACCACGTATTATCATAGGATGAGCGTGAATCCCTAGGTACCTTGCATAGGTGAGAAGTCGATAGGTGAAAAGAGTTGTATAATCACAATATATCGGATATACATCACATCCCTTGAGTTTTTTGTTGTTTTGAAGAATGGTGAGGTGAGGTGGATGGTATAGCTGGGGTGCAGAGAACTTGTTATAAGGTGATTATTCTGACGAAAGAGAACCAAACCTGAATAGACAAGTCCATGACTCAAAAGTGCTTTTGAATATTGCTTTTATTTTTCTGGATATAGACTGATCGATGCGGGAAGTCTATATGGGATATGCATTTTGTTGTTCTTGAGGTCTTCACATGAAGTTGATCAATGCGAGAAGCTTCTGATAGAGGCTGACTTTGTATAGCTGTCCTTCAAGGGAGTAGTCTATTTATAGTAGCAGATGCGGCTTTTGTACATAGCTAGTCCTTCGAGGGAACAGTCTAGTTTATAATAGCAGATGTGGCTTTGCACATAGTTGTCCTTCGAGGGAGCAGTCTATGTATAACTTAGAGGTCTAGATGTCCGTTTGGCATGAAGCATCTAGTTTTGCAGGAAGTTTGACTCAAGAATATCCCATAATTGTATAATTGAGAACTTGTTATTTTGATACTTTTAAGTCATGGACCGACTAAAAGGGGAAGGCATCTTTAAGAGGAGGTGATGATCAAACCACGTGAGGTTGATTCTACTTTGAGATGCACGAAACAAACTGTATGAGGTGGTAAATGAGCTCAAGGGACGAGCGCAAGGTAGATAAGAAGTGATGTAACACTAAATTCAACAGTAGAATGGTCGGAGATGCAAGGCATTAAGGGGTTCAAGCTCAGGTTTACCATTAATTAAAAGCTAAACGGTAAGTTCCTGATCCATAAGTGTGAGTGATAATGTAAGGCCCAATCCAATTAGGAGCAAATTTTCCACGTTTGCTCTTTTCTAGTTTGGTCACATGTTGATTCTCTTTGAGGACAAGATCACCAATCTGAAAGGTACGCTCATGAATTCACTTATCATAAGCACGCTTGATGCGCTTTTGATAGATTTGAAGGTGGTCAAGAGCTGTAAGACGACGCTCATCAAGAAGCTCTAATTGGGCTAACCGCTCTTGGCGGAAATCATCATTGGTGAGAATATCCTGGAGAGATATTCTTAGGGAGGGGATTTGTATTTCGAGAGGCAAGACAGCCTCGGTACCATATACCAAAGAGAATGGTGTGGCATTAGTGGAGGTACGAATGCTGGTACGATAAGCCCAAAGGGCAAAGGGGATGTGATCAGGCCAATTGTTTCCAGAATCGTTAACGACTTTCATGAGAATTTTGGTTAGGGTTTTGTTAGAAGATTCAGCTTGACCATTTGCTTGTGGATAGTAAGGTGATGAGAAGCTAAGTTTGATACCAAAGTTGTCACAAAGGTCTTGTAATAACTTATTTTTGAAATATTTTCCATTATCTGTTATCAGGCGATGAGGAACACCAAAACGACAGATAATGTGATGGTTGATGAACTCTACAATTTTTTCTTTTTTGGTTGAAATGAGTGGAATGGCCTCCACCCATTTAGTGTAATATTCGGTTGTTGTGATTATCCAACGGTGACGTTGCGAAGAAGGTGGGTGAATCTCACCAATAAGGTCTAAACCCCATTGTGAGAAAGGCCAAAGATCTCGTGTGACCTGTAACGGGTGGCTAGGAGTATGTTGAAGGTTGGCATGTTGTTGACACATAACACAATGCTTAACATATTCACAAAGCAGTCTTTATTAAGAGTAGGCCAATAATAGCCTAGGCGAAGGATCCACTTGGCCATGGCGAGGCCACTAAAGTGCCCGCCACAAAGTCCGTCATGGACTTGTTGGATGGTATAGGTGACCTCCACATGGTTAGACATCGAAGGAGGATGCCATCAAAGCCACGTTTAAAGAGGAGTCCCCCCATGATGACATAACGAGAAACACTTTTAAGAAAAGCGTGTTTTCCGTTACTAGTAAGGTCAGTGTGGTAGAACAGAGGTTGTAAGGTAGTCGTGAAATTGGTGATACCAGGTATCCTGTGAATTAGCAGATACATTATTTACCATACAAACATCCGGGACTGAATAAGATGGGGCAAAGAGTTGTTGGACCAAGACAAATATGTCAGAGTCAGTTGGTGAGGTAGGAATTTGCGAGGCCAAGCAAGCCATAGTATCCACAAATTTATTAGTTGAGCGGGGAATGGTTTGGATAGAATAATGAGTAAATAAGGTCAAAAGTGAATCCACGTAATGTTTGTACTTTTGAAGTTCCTCATTTTTACATTGGTAGATGCCCGTAACTTGATTGACTACCAATTGAGAGTCACCAAAAATGTTAATAGACTTTACACCTAAGTGTAACGCAACCTGGAGACCCAAAACAAGGGCCTCGTATTCCGCTGTATTATTAGTGCAGGGGAAATCGAGCCGGAATGAAAGAGGCATAGGTTCAGCATCAAGAGGAATGAGAACAACGCCTGCCCCTCCACCGCGCTAGCATTTGGATCCATCGAAGAAGAGGGTCATTGGATATGACACCTCACTGAGTGAAAGAGTTACGATGAGTTCGTCAGGGAAAGTAAAATTGGTAAATTGTTCCCTGTAAAGGGGCTTCGCGAGTTGGTCTACGATAGTTTGTCCTTTGACTGATTTCTGGTGTACAAACTCAAGGTCGAGGTCGGCGAGGAGCATAAGCCATCGGGTGATGCGTTGGTTTAGATGAGGTTTGGCGTACATATAATGGATGGGGTCAGCGTTGGTGATGACAAAAGTTTTGTGATTCAGGAGGTAATGTCGAGTTTGGTGGCCACGAATGATAGGGCTAGGCACAACTTTTCTACATGTGTATACCTAGTCTCGTAATCCACAAAAGTATGGCTTATGTAATAAACGGCTTGTTCTCGATGCTCAGAGTCATGATGTGTGAGCATGGCTCCTACAGCATGGTCGGTGGTAGAAAGGTAAAGGTAGAAAGGGTGATCATCCTGAGGTGGGACAAGCATGGGTGGCTGCAAGAGATAGGCTTTAAGAGCCTCAAAGGCTTGGTGGCACTCTTCGCTCCATTGAAAGACAATGTCCTTTTTAAGGAGATGATGGAAAGGTTGACATCGATCCGAGTTGTGAGATGAAATGCCGGATAGATTGGAGTTTTCCCTGCAAACTACGCAATTGTTTGAGGTTAGTGGGTGGGGGCATTTCTAGGATAGCTTTGACTTTTTCCGGATCAACCTCAATGCCATGCAAAGAGACGATAAAACCAAGGAGTTTTCCCGAAAGGACACCAAAGACACATTTCTTTGGTTGAAGACGAACATAGTATTGTAACAGGTGATCGAAAATAATGGTTAAAACATCGAGATGTTCACTGCGATGTTTAGATTTGCCAAGAAGATCATCGACATAATCCTCAAGGATAGTGTGCATAATGTCATGAAAAATGTAAGTCATAGCTCGCTGATAGGTCGCACCAGCATTCTTAAGGCCAAAATGGCATGACACGACACGATAAGGAAGGTCCCAGGGGTAATGAAGGTGGTTTTATGTTGATCGGCCGGGCTACCAAAATTTGATCAGATCCCGAGAAGCCATCCATGAGAGAAAGCATCTCATGGCCCACAGTGAGATCAACAAGTTGATCAATGCTAGGTAAGGGGAAGTCATCCTTTGGGCAAGCGAGGTTAAGGTCCCAAAAATCCGTGCATATCCGAAGTCCCCCCGTTGCTTTAGTGATAGGTACGACATTAGAAATCCATTGCAGATAGTCAATAGGTAAGATGAAAGAAACAGAAAGAAGGTGTTGAAGCTCTTCTTTGACCAAGAGGGCAATGCGTGGATGCATTTTTCTCAGTTTCTGTTTAACTGGTTTGGAGTCGGGTTTCAGAGTAATGTTATGGACAGCAATGTCAGGATCGATTCCTAGCATGTCAGCGTAGGACCAAGTGAAAGCTTGGTTATGGGCACGGAGGAAGGTAGTGAAGGAAGTTTGTTCTGATGCGTTAAGAGATTGTCCGATCTTCACAATGTGAGGATCATCCTCTGTGTGGATGTTGATTTCTATAGTCGACTCATTCAACATGGTTTGAGTTTCAGATGGTAAGGCGCGTTGAATATAAGAGTCGTCCGCGCCAAGGTAAGTGAGGATGGAGTCATCATCCTGGCACTCAACAACATTAATTGAAGGTGAGTCTTCTTCGATCATGTCTGGATACAGAAGGGGAAGAGAAGATGGGTCTTCATTATCACGTTGATAAGTGAGAGGACCCAGGAAGATAGCATTTACAAAAAAAAAAGTTAGGAGGGATAGATTCCGGGTCTATCGACTCTGTGGGTGAAGATGGAAAAATAGGTGATGATGGTTCAGAAGAGGTAATGTCGTTGTCTTCCTGATACAACTGACACGAGGTTTCTTTGGTGTAAGTGTTTTAGAAAATCCAAGACCACTACGATCTTTGTGTTTGCGTGTAGTCATGGGAATGATTGTATGTCGGCCTTGTTCATAAAGACCGAAACCAAAACCTTTCCAAGCACAACGAGTCAAGAAGGTGAGGGTGAAATGACGATTTGTTAGATATTGAAAATCAGATTGGAAGGGAACCACACCAAGGGGAGGTTCAGGGGTAATGGAGGATGCGTCGACACCCCCATACGTTAGGTTGGTGTGGCAATTAGGTGGTCCGTAGGAGATCACCTCCCCCACACGACGGTCGTAGGTAGGATGCACATGTAACGTCCGTACTCCGTGGGGTATGGAAAGTGCTAACATTATATAGGTGATACTCCCCCAATGTAAGGCATTGAAAAACATCTACCAAGGGATCTGAGGTTGGGATGTTGTCCGTGGGGAAGGAAGTGGTATTTGCATGGTGGTGGTTTCATTGGTTGAAGGTGTAGGTGTGGCTAAGGTGGATGGTTGAGGTGTGGGTGAAGTAGATGGTTGGGTTGGATGAATGGGTGCCTTGACTGGTACAAGCACATCATTAGGGTGATATAACATATTGCAGGTTTTGAAGGGGGGAGCGTCAGCTTTTACGGTGTATGACTTCCCCTCATACTCAAATTTTATGCATCTATGTAAGGTGGAGGGAACGCATCCCATAGCCCGGATCCAAGGGCGGCCTAACAACATGTTGTATTGGAATTCTCCCTCAAGGACATAGAAGAGTTCGGGTAAGGTACGTGGCCCTACACGAATGTTAAGGATCACGGTGCCTAAAGTAGAAGTAATAACATCATTGAATGAACGCAACATGGTGGGGTTGGCACACATGCAGCTAGAAGGGATATTCATTTGTTGGAAGGCTTTGGAAGAGATGATGTTTAGGCTAAGCACCCCATCAATCATAACACGACGTACTCGGATGTCCCGGACGTAAGCCGAGATGAAAAGAGTGGGGTCAGGATCTTCTGCACCAAAGATGACAATTTCTTCTTCGAGAAACTCGACAAAGAATAGGCTTCTGCAGACAGTGAGTAAGTGGTAGATTGTTTGGTGAGAGAAGCAACGTGGTTGGGTGTTAAGATGGAGGTAATGGGAAAGGTTTCGTTAGGTAGACCTCTATCCTCAAGGATTTCAATGAGAGCTTTTGTCGATGAGATTCAGAGGTTTGAATGAGATCATACAGTGTCATTTTTACAGGTGATTGGTGAAGCTGTTTGATCATGGTACGATGGGAAACTCCATCAGAGATGGGGTAGGTAGGTCCACGAATAACCACTTTAGGTGGTGGTGCGATCGGGATGGCGGATGGAGAAAGAGAGGCCGCAGGTGTGCTTTCTTTAGCTTTCCCATTGTTTTTCTGGCCTCGAGTAGCAATACTAATCATGTTGATCTCATGAACACGAGAGGAGGAAGATGGTAGGATAAGTCATTATCTTCGAGAGGTGGGGTTGTAATAATGATAGATCTTGGTGAGGATGGGGACATGTGGTATAGAGAGGGATCAAGCTAAAGGTTTCTCCCTTCGTAAGTTGTCTTTCTTAACCTTTCTATCCGAGATAGGTGACTGATAAAGGATGGATTTCAAAGCTTTGCATCCCTCCACATCATGTCCTAGTGTGCGGTGGTAAGCACAGATTTTAGACTCATCATAACCTATAGGTCGAGGTTTAGATGGATCATAGGGTCTGAGTGGGGGTAGGGAAATGGTCGCATTCTCCACCAACATATCAAGGATCTTGGCGTAAGATCCTTTGAGCGGGTCAAAGTCAGAGGAAGATGAGGCTATTGATTGGGTGGGTTTTGGTAATGGTTGGGTATGGTTGGTTCGTACGGGTGGTGGTTTAGACAAGGGGTTTTGATAATTGGATTTAACTAAACGTGGCTTCTTCGGCAGAAGTCATGTTTAGCTGGTTAGATGATGAGGCCACAGATGACGTGGTGGCAGGAAACAACCATGGGGAAAGAGGAGTGACAACAAACAAATCCTTTGATGATGGAGTTTGTTTAGGGTTGGTAGGTGGACAGGATACTTGGGGTGATGGTGTTGATACACCCGTGGATCTCTGTATGGGTGCAGAAGGTGCAGGTCATTTTAAAGAAAACGCAGGAGGTATGATGTATTGAGGCAAGGTGGAGGGGTGAGGTCCCAATATAGAAGGTAGGTGTGATGGTGAGGGTTTTAGTTGTGACAGAGGCATAGATTGGACTTGAGGAGATTGGGTCTGTCTCCTAGGTGGATGGACGGCTTTATTTTTGGATAAATCTAACCGTTTAGGTGGGTGTGTTAGGCTGGGTATTGGTGAAGTCCCAAGCATAGGGGAAGGTTTGGTTAGGTTAATAGAGGTGGATGAGGTATTGGTAGAGATGAGGGGGTGAAGATGAGGACATAGGCATTTTGAGCTTTTGTAAACACCTCGGGTATATGGTAGAGGTGTCTGGATCGGTCATCTGCATTTGAGTAGAGCATGGTGTACTCAAACGCTCCCATAGGACTCATCTATCTTCTGAGGGATGACAATCTTCACGTGTGAAGAAGAAATTTTGTATGGAAGAGAGGTGGGTTGTGATTCCGGTCCACTGTGGGTGTGATACAGGGGGTAAATGAGGCGCTGTATCAATGGGTGTTAAGAGGTCAACCGGTCGCTGAAAAGATTTAGGCGATGAAGAACTAATAGGTAGGAAGGCATGTTTGAGGGGATCCGTCATGATTAAGGAGTTTGGTGATGTCGGTTCGAGAGGTTTCTCTTCTAAGGGTGACAGAAAAAGTGGCAAACCTTCTTCTGTTGCAGCAAGAGTGGTGGAAGGAGATGTTTGGGAAATAGATAAGTTAGATAACATCCGCTCACAGTCTTGCAGGGATGTGGTGTAAGAAGACTCATTCGTGAGAAGAGAACTCTGGGTGGTTAATTCCTTTATGGGTAAAGGAATGGCAAGGTTATCGCCTTGTCTTGATGGTGGTGTAGGGGGTGGATCCCTGCGTTAGTGAAGAGGCCTGATTCAGAATTTCCTCGATAGAAGCTTTTGGTTGGGAGTTGAAAACTGCATGGATTTCATGAACACTCTTCTCCTCGGCTAAGGTGTCTTGGTTTATGTTACTGTTAGATGAATGATTTGGGAATGGTTTGTTGAAGATTTTCAAATTTTGATTAGCAGGGGCATTAGGATTATCGAGGGTTATATCCCCTGCATCAACCATTTCTTGCACTATGTTTTTCAACATCTCAGTTTTTCGTGATCGTGTCCCTTCACGCATGTGGAAGTTACGTAAGTCATTTTCTTTGTACCAAGAAGGTATAGCATGGGTGGAATCAAACCCGGAGTGAGGTTTAACAGGAGGCAAGGTGATAGCTCCTGCTTTGAGCAATTTGTCCAAGATCACACCATAAGTTTCTCCCAAGGGAGTGTAATTGATGGGCTCGGCTTTATACTTATAGGTGGCTTTTTGGGGGTATTAGATGGTGCTTGGGATTTGACCATCACCACGTGTACAGCTCCTTTTGATTTCGAAGCAGTCGATGCGTGAGAATTGGTGGTGTTGGGTTTGTTGGTGGAGTCTTGGGTTTGAAATTGGAGTTTTTGTTGCGCAACCTCAATTTCTCCTCCTCTAAGGCTCGAATCTCTAGTTTCCGAGCCATAGTAAAGGCCTCATCAAAGGTGCAGAAAGTTTGAATTTGGAGGGTGGGAGAAATGTGCTTAGCAAGCAGCCCGCGTAAAGAGTTCGATGAGTTCGGCCTGAGGTAAGGCATAAGTAAGTTGGTTGATGAGGCCCCGCCATCGTCCAACGAAATCTGTGATAGATTCATCTTCAAATTGTCGGATGGCATAGAGGTCGGTAATGGATACTTTCTTGGCAATATTGATGGAGAAGTGATCCAAGAAAGATTGGGCTAATTGGTTAAAGGAGAAAATTGAATGCTAGGCTAGAGCACTGTACCACTCCAAGGTAGGTCCTGATAAGGACATGGGAAAGGTACGGAGTAGTAAAGCATCATCATGAGCAATCAGATAGCAGGCATGTCTAAACGATCGCAAGTGTTGTTGGGGGTCCTCCTTACTATTAAAGTGAGTGAATTTGGTAATTCCCATGAGGAGGATATGAATGAAGGGGGACAAAGGATGAATAGGCTCCCAACAAACTTGCTCATATGTCGTAGGTGTTACGACTTCCTAAAACAGAAGCCTCAAGATTTTGCATCTTGTCCATCATCTGTTTGATTAAATCATTGGTGGGTTAGATGATGGCGCTGTCGCATCAGTAAACAGAGGAGGATTGGTCCAAGAGCCACTACTAGACAATGGTGGGATTAAATGTTGATAAGATAATGGTGATGAATGTGTTGGGGCAGCCGAATAAGGGTGTCCTATATAAGAGGTTGAGGCCACCGGATGAGTGTGTGGAAATGAAAAGGTGGGCGGAGCTTGTGAGGGAAAGCTCGTGTGTATAGGTGGCAGGGAGCAAGTTATGAAAGAGATAGTCTATGAGAGAGATGAGGTAGGGTTAGTGGATGGTAGTGATATGTGGGGTCCCGGATTAACGAAAGGAAAACCAATCGGTGCAGTATGAACTACCGAAGCTACTGAGCTGGGAGACGGACTAAGGATGAAGATGGTGAGGTGGAGTTATTAGGTGGGGAAGGGGCTAAGTGAGCGGTGATACTAATAGGCATACCAACGAGGAGCTGACCGTCGGGTGTACGGTCAGGGGTATGAGCCAAATAATGTTGTACAGTGCTAGGATTAGCATCCAAAAATTTGGCAAATTCCTTATCTCCTACAGGGATCTTAGGAAAATTGCTGGTATCCGTAGGATTCCCCATAGGATGCGAAGGGGGTGACTCAGGCAAAGGCACGGAACAGGCATGTGAAACCATGGCTGTACTGCTTGTTTTCGGGTGATAACAACCATGGAAAAGAGGGACAAAGAGGGATTTAATCAATCCGAATGAAAACAACAACAAAATGTTGGAATTGATAGGTTGTTGGTGTGTCAAGAACTGTTAAACACAGTAACCGATATCGGTCAGATAACCGATGTCGGTCAGAATGTAACCGGCGCGCGCCGCTTAACCGATGTCGGTAGTATGGGACCGGTGTCGGTCACTGTGAAAGCAAAGAGAGGATGTAAGAAGCTGCTGGTTTGGGGATAACAATGCTTAATATACCTATCAAACTGTCTTGAAGTGATCACTGAAATAGTGTATGACAGAGAAACAGAACTAAAAACAAGCAAGATGCACACGCAAACCAAGAGACTAACCCTAGGATTAGTTTTAATTATTTTGGGCTTATGCCTTAGACACAAGATGATGTCAATCCTAAACAAAAGACCTAAGGGAGATGTCAAGTTTGTTTTGGCTTATAAGGCTACCTCAATCGGGTGAGGAATACCATGGAAAGGGGGGATGTTTGAGTTGTTGTGTTGATTATGATGTGATTTGGTATGTGTTGTGTAGTGAGAGTAAGATTAATTTCTTGTCAATACCGTGGATATCACCCCCACGTGTATGACCTGTTACTTAATCTACATTCACTAGAATTAAAAACAACAAGCAAGAATGTGATGCACGTGTTTTAAACCCAAATCGAAAATGATATTCGATGAAGCAAAGAAGATGACTTTCACTAAATGCAAAGATATGAAAGCAAGACAAATTCTTTTACCAAAATGACAAAATATTTTGTGAATATTTAGCAGAAACAAACAGCAAGTATGCTCCCTATATGAAAGCAAGCAAGAAAGAAAGAAACCCAAAATGGGTCCCACCGGGCGTGCCAAAATGTTTCACACAGAATGTTTCCATTCCGGAATAGAGTTGCTTCTATCCTTTCATTCTCTTGAGAAACAGATAAGGGGTTAGGGCTAGGAGGAATACCTGTTGAGTGTTGGGAAGGTGTGCGCATACCGTAGAGAGATCAGACCGATTGTGGAGAACTCCTTTTTGTCTGGGAAGGACTACCTGTAAATAAGAACGCAAGACCACTAGATTTTAGTTAGACAACAAGTGAGGGAACTGCCTTGGGCCTAGGAAATATTAGACTTCCTTTCAAAGGTGGTCAGCTCCCTTTCAATACAAATTGATGCAAATGGTAATAAAGAAGCTATTGCAAAATCACGATTTAGGTACCTCCTTAAAAAGCAATAGAGACTAGACTACCAATAATAGTATGTCATGTTGTTTGTTTGGTCACTGGTTATTGATACATTCAGGTCAAGTTACGGGGATAGACCAGGCTGGATCTGAGGTTGTTAGGAGACAAATAGGTGAAAGGAAGGTTTTGGGTATAAGTCACAGTGACCGATGCAGTCACATCGGATAACCCAACTCACTGTTAGAGAACCGCTACGGTAGGGGATAACCAACACCGGTAGGGTTAGAATCTAGGTGCTTCGGGCAGAGGTTGATCATAGGGTGATTGTGGGGTTTTTAAGACTGGTGGATGGTTGAGGGGAATAGTGAGATGATGGGGAAGACTCAGAGAGTGATAAAGCTATCTTCTGGGCAATACAAGGATGTATGGATGAAGGTTAGGTGCAGGGTGCTGGCAGGTGGTAGATCTAGGAGTGAGCTTATAATTACTATGAATCAAAAAGTTCAAGAAATGGTGTTTAGAAACATACAAGACACTACTTACTCATTCTTGATGAAGATTCAGGTCTGAGGAATGCAGTGACGAATGCCAGATTCAGGTGGGATGATCCGACAATCAAAAGTGAGCTGATGAAGCTATCCTCTGACTTTTCCGGTGCTTGGACGAGTGTGAAGGTGATCCAGTTACTCAGTTGCAATCTTGGGCTCGACATCCTTCTCTGCAAACTCTTCTCTTTTCTTCACTTGTCTCCGTCTTGCAAATGAATTCCGGATCCTTTCTTTTGGTTGGGGGAGGTCATTAACAGGGAACCGATGGCGGTTACGTAACCGACGGCGAGTCGAGTAGGAACCAATGTCGGTTAGGTCAAAGTGGCTATTTTTAGTAAAACAACCATCTTTCCCTCCTTTTCTCCCGAGGGATCAGTTGTGGGCTTGGTCAAGTTATTATTAGGTTTGTTTTGATTGCGGGTGAGGGGTGATGAGTCATGGGTGTGAGTCTGGACCAAGTCATAGGTCTTAATTAGGTTGGTTTAGGGTTAGGGCTAGGTCATGATGAGGTGGCAAGGTGAGGTGGCAGGGGTGGAGATGTGGATTTATTAATTATATGGTAATTAATAAATAATTAAGTGTGTAAGGTTTATTGTATATAAGTTTTTCTTCTTGCTTTTAATAAGGGAACCTCTCCCATTAAAGAGGAGGGACTTTCTATCCTCCATCGTGGTTTTTTAAAGTGCAATTTTAAAACCCAACAGGATGAGAGATGAGCGTAAGGAATCAGAATTGGGGACTCTTAGTCGAGAATCAAGTGGAAAAATTCATAGAGTTACTAAGGGATTATCATGATTTATTCCATAGGGTGTACCATGAACTTAAAGACACGAATGAATTGTTAGGGAGATGAAGATAAAAATTAAAGAGGGTGCACACCCAGTTAGAAAGAAACCCTACACAGATGAACCCCAACTTTCACGACAAGTTCAAAGAAGAGATTGAAATTTTTTTGAAGTCTAGAATTATTAAGCCCCTTGATGAGTCGAATGGGTTAGTCCAATGGTGATCAATCTCAAGAAGGATGGATGGATCAGGATTTGCATGGACTACAGGAGTTGAATGTCGCATGTGTGGACTCGATCCCTTTCATCTTCCATTCATCGAGGAAATACTAGAAGGCATTGTAGGGCGTGAAATGTATTTGTTTACATGAGATGGGTTCTCTGGGTATCATTAGGTCTAGATTGACTAAGAGGACTAGGAAAAGAATACATTTACTACCGAATGGGGTAGCTTTACCTATACTTGTAATGCCTTTTGGTATGAAAAATGCACTTGTTGGATTTTCATGCATAGTTGTTCAAACATTCAAGGAATTTATTCACAACTTCTTACGGGGGATATTTAGATGATTGGATGGTGTATGGATTAGTTAAGGATCAATGTGACAATCTACACTTAATGTTTGAAAGATTTAGGCAGTTGAGTATCTCATTGAACATCAAGAAGTGCTTATTTTCTACACCATTTGAGATATTTCTAGGACACATAATCTACAAGGAAGGTTTGTTAGTTGATCCAACCAAGGTTGCAAGTCATCATAGGACTAATAGAGCCTACCAGTTAGAGTGAGGTGCATGGATTTTTGGGTCATATAAGATATTACGAAAGTTTATCAATGGATATGCCAAATTTTCACACCGTTGGAGGAATTATGAAAGGGAAGGTACGTTTTACTAGGAGAACCGTAGCAGACGCACATTCGAGACATTAAAGGAAAAACTTACTACCATGCCTATTCTATGTTTTCCTTCGTGGGACCAACCCTTTCATGTACATGTTGACGCCTTTGACATGACCATTAGCATAGTGTTGGCTCAACCTGGAGAAGGTATTGTAGATCATCCTATCTATTTTTCTAGTAGAAAGTTGACTCATACGTGAACAAAATTACACAACTATAGAGTGCAAAGCTTTGTCAATGATCTATGCACTACATAAATTTCGACACTAAATACAAGCTACATCATTCATGTTTTATATAGATCACTCTTCATTCAAGTATTTGGTAATAAGCCCATAGTACATGGGGCGCATATGTTGATGAGTGCTCTTATTTCAAGAATTTGATTTCATGGTTGTGGTAAAACTAGGGAAAAGTAATTCTGGACTAGACCATCTATCAAGAATACAATCAGGAGAAGAAGCACATGCAATTGAAGATACCATGCCAAATGCATAGTTATATAGGTTATAACGAGCACCATCAGAACTAGAGGACATTGTTGTCTTTCTACGAACATGGATGACACCAGAAGGAATGAAATCCTTGGAGAATAAACAACTTGCTATAACGCAGCCCCTATATGTTAATCAATGTGACTTGTACAAATTAGGGACGAGATGAAGTATTACACCATTATGTATTGGAACATGAGCGCACATATATTATGGAAGAAGCTCATGGTGGTATTGCAAGTGGCCATTATGTTGGTGATTCCACTTTGCTGCGCAAGATTCTACTCACCGTATTATAGTGGGAGACCTTGTATAAAGATTTGTAAGGAATTTTGTAAGGCTTATGATCATTGTCAATGTCTTAGAAAACTAGGTCAACGAGATGAAATGCCTCTAAGACCCATTATTAGTGCCGAACCATTTCAGAAATAGGCTATATATTTTGTGGGTCCTATTTCACTAGCTATGTGTAGAACTGGATCGCTAAATCATAACTTACATAGATTATTTGACAAGGTGGGTAGAAGCAACACCTACAAAGGATTGTACATCGGCCATAATAGCTAGGTTTTTTGGGGAAATAATTATTACAAGGTATGGATGTCCTTTAAGTTTGACCAATGATAGGGGCACACATTTTCTTAATGAGATAAGCAAAATTTTATTGGATGAATTCATGATTGCACACCATAAGACTACACCCTATCATCCTCAAGAAAATGGGATGGCTAAGGCTTTCAATAAAATTTTGAGCTAGACATTGACAAAAACTATGATGTTGGAAGAAAGGATTGGGATGATAAAGTATCTGCAGTACTTTGGGCATATCAAACAACATATAAAGGATGAACAAAGCCACACCATTTCAGTTAGTTTTGTCATGAAGCCATTCTTCCTATGGAATTTATGTTACCTTTTTTATGTATTGCATGCATTGGAGGGTCTAATGAGCAAACATTAGAAGAACACATTGAAAAGTTAATCAAGTTGGATGAACGATGAGTGTAGCATGTTGGAGTCAAAAACAAGAGAAGGCCAGGCAGAAAGCATGGCATGACAGAACATCAAGGATTAAAAGTTAGAGATAGGAAAAATGGTGCTCCTTTATGATTTTAAGTTTTTGTTCCATCCAGAAAACTTAAGGTACATTGTTTGGGGCCGTATGTTATCACTCGCATACTCGAATTAGGAACTTGCCAGTTAGAGGCCCTTGATGGAATACTGATTACTTGGTTACTTCAATGGGAGTAGGTGAAGCCCTACTATAAATAAGTCTTCTTGGTGTTTGTAATAAGCCACTTTTGCCATTTAGATCAGGTTTTTAATTCTACATTCCCTTAATGTGTTTCCTTCTTTGTTGATATGCTTTGTCAATTTAGTTGGTGTGTTTGTGTAATAAGCATGTTTACGTGCTTAAGCTAATTACTATTTGAATAATTTTTATGTACGAGGACCCACATACCCTTAGTGTGGGGTAGGTTGTTGATATCCAGGTAAAATACTAATGGAAATAAGTCCACATGAAGGAACTATCTATGGCTGTTATTCAAAGTTGAAAAAAAGAGATTTCTTCAGACAAGGGACCATAGATAGAGAGGAATGAAGAAACAAGTATAATGCGAGGTAAGAAGAGGCCGTAAAACTACCAAAGTGGAAGGTGCAAAGTGATGAGGTACTCAAAGCATGGAAGAAAACTAAAGAGAAGTCTATAGCCAAAAGGTAGGAGGGCTGCGTTAGAAGGTTATAGCTTGGGCGCGAAGACGCACCGCGTGCGGGAAATAATGAAAATGGTCAATTAAGGAGAGGATTAGTAGGTGGAGGAGCAATAAATGCACTAACTTTTTGAAATTCTATATAAGGATAGGATGTGAGTTCATTTTTACCATTGAAATTGAGAGAATTTGAAAAGGGTTAAGTGCGAATGAGCCAAGCGATCGAGTTGAGGTGCGAAGAGTGTGAAACCAAACATGGAGAGAAGGGTTGTGCGTAGGTGAAGGGTTTGAGCAAAGTAGATGCGTTAAAAATGAGCTAGGGCACATGATTTCCACTAGGGCACGAAGATTTAAGCTAGGGTTTTGACTTGCTCGATTATAGAGGGAAGAAAAGAGAGATTTTTCAAATGGCACCAAAGAAAGCACCCAGTAGTAGGAGATAAAGGGAAGAAGAAGGTTGAAGTGGAAGAAGAAATTACTCCCGAGAGTAATTTTTCAGAAATGCAAGTATCCAGAGGGCGTGATTATGGGACAAGAATGGGATTCCCATATCCGCTAATGTAAAATCAATGATTACAACCATCAAAATCGACAATAAGAAGGAGCTCGATGCGTTTCGAGCCCGAAAATGAACAAGTGCACAATAGAGGAAATGCTAATATATGATGACGCTAGTAAGAAGTTACTGGGTTTGAAGTAGAATATAGTCTACAACCTATATGAGCTACCATATTTTGGAAAGTATGAACCATTATATTCATGGTGATAAGAAGAGTTCATGAGGACTTCTTTTACTTTTCCAGATGGAAGGTGAGAATCACATCCGCTTTGATTTCAACGGTGACAGGACTAAGGGCCTCGTGGTTGGATCCTGGATAGTGATTTAACGATAAGGCCATAATCCTGGAGATGAGGAAGGAGATGGGGTATACCAAGGGTCTGTGTGGCATGGACATTGGAAAGTTGAAAAAGTACGCATTAGTGCAGAAGCCGCACATCTTGTGACAAAGTTGAATGACTAAGGAAGGTGGTCGTAGGTAAACACAATGTGGCTACACATCACCAAGAAGATGTCTCAAGGAGTCGCCTACAATATTGCAGATCACATAACAAAGACAATAATCGAAGAAACGTGGACAAGTGACATAATAAGTTTTGGTGTTGTGTTATTGTCCTTAGTATTCATAGAGATTGACATGCCTAATGGGCCAAAAGAGAAGATTTGGGAGTACCCCGTAACACAAGTCACCTGTGGAAAGATTTGGCAAGTACTTGTGTAATGGATCAATGAGTGGACCATTTAAGCTAGAGAGTGGAGATGTGGTATGATAGACTCCGCACAACATTTGAAGAAGAATGATGCGTACCCAAGGATTTTCCTTTGGTGGTGGGTAAGGCAGTTCAATTTGCAAAGATACCAACATTTTTGCATCACGCGATTTGCGATGAAGGATGGGGCTTGGAGCCCATGGTGTAAACTACCGTACACCTTCACAACAAGATATTTATAGGCATCAATTTGTCGGCTTTAAGCGCATCACTTAACCTTCAATGTAGATAAGGTAGATTGCAACTACCATACTCTAAGGAAGAAGTATGTATATCTCAGGGTGTAATACATACATTGAAAGAATTATTTAAGATATTATAAGCATGAAACCTGTAATCTTGGAAGTTGGGGACACTAGAGTAGCACTTGTGTACCTACAACTCAAACCCAAGCTAGAGAACACTAAGTATGTGGAGAATGAGTTCGTGCTCCCAGGGCTGCCAAAAGGTAAGCATACAATGGAAAATATTCCAAAGACTAAACCCACATAAACAATTGGGTTGATGATGAAGAGGAAGAGCATGAGGATTGTAGTGGATTGGAACATAGAGGTAGAAGACAACCTCCAAATAAGGATGAAGTTGAGCTCATAACTACACCACCTCAGCCACAAGAAAAGATGACGGGGACTTAGATGTAGTCCAAGGAGAGCACCATTTCAAGAGAGTATTAAGGAGAACAAGGACCCAAATAACTGAGAAAAGGAGAAGGAAATTAAAGTTGAATGAGGAAGTAGAAGAGTTGGAGGAAAGCATGCCCAATTCTCCTACACCTCCAAAGAATGTGGAAGAACAAAAAGATGAAGAAATGAAGGATGGAGAAGAGGAAGAAAAAAGGTATAGATGAGACAACAACAGAGATTACTCAGACATAGAAACACAAGCTCCAAATCTTGAAGCCCAAGTTCCTAAGTAGCCTAGATCAAGAAGAACAAGTGGGGAGTATATTCCACTAGCCATGGGCTACATCGAGGACATAGGTAAAATTTTCTACACCCATTTCCAGAGCACAATGGCACAAATGGAGTTATATGACTTGGAGTTAATGGATGAAGATATGGCAATAGTGCGCACAAGGAATCAATTGTCATGGTCGATGCATACGCACATGGATGAACCAGAATTTGATGTCTGTGAGGAGTCATGCATGTCAAGGAGGTTTAAAAAGACACCTAAAGGCCGACACATAACAAGAATCCCTCGTTATGTTATGGATGTCATGATGATCAATGCTTCGGTGAAAGTATCAATCAAAGTCACATGTCGAATATGGATAAAGCTACCACAATCGTGGTGCCGAGGGAGGATATCAAGACTAAGGACGTGGAGATAGTGCACCTAAAACATAAAAATACTTGGCACAAAAGAAGAATGTTGTGTTTATTAGCATGGTAGAGGAGATTGGTGACAATGTCATGAAGGCTAGCCACACTTAGAGCCAAAGGTACCTAAGACGTTTCCTTCGTAAATACATTATGTCGATGCAAGCACAGGTGGACTTAGTGCTTGAAGATGAACCTATGGACATGTTACAAACCAAAGAATCCAACACAGGAAGTAGAGCGAGAAAAGGATTTAGTGATGTGGAAGATTGCATCGTATGAAGGGTTACTTCAAAGCTTACAAGAGGAACTCAAGAAGGTGGATCAAACCTTTGAATATTTGTATAGTGCTAGAGGCCATGATAAGGACAAGGACTATTTTGGAAGACAATGAGGTCCTAAAGGCCATGAAGGATGAGACATTGGGCTACGCCGAATGGTTAACACTTGTTAAGTAGAAGCGTGAGGCCCTTGACCCACTCAGAACCTCACAGGGAAAAATTGGATGAGTTTGAAAACTCATGTTGCTCAAAAAAGATGGACTTGTTGGAAGGGAGAATGACTCTTAGCATGTATAGCATCATGTTGGTCTTACAAAATGAAAAGGGAGAGATTGTAAGGGATGAATTAGATTCAATTGTAGTGGATATTCTAGAGAAAGTAGAGGGTGTGCTCAATGAGTCTGTAGAATTTAGAGGTGGAGATAAAAGAAGAATATCCTAAATTGATTTTTCAGGTTATGTCAGAGGAAGATACTGATACCGAGAGTTAAAGACATTATTTTATTCATCAAAATTATTTCTATTCTTCTATTCATATTATTTGATTCGTTTTGGAGACAACCATTGTCGGGGTGAAAATGAAACTAGTGTGGGGTAATGTTGATCAATCAAATTTTGGCACTTAGTGAAGAAAATATGAAGGATCGTGCAAGGGGAGAGAAGAATGCATTCAAAGGCACAGAACCATCAAAGAGGATCACGCGCATAATAGAAAAAAATTCAGGACTTAGCCATTTTCATGATGAGGATCTATTTTTGGAGATAACGTGCAGAGCACTCAAACTGATTGGAGACTTGCACGACACACATTGGATATTTTGGATGATCGGCTACAAAGCACTTTTCATGGATGCAGGATAAAGATAGAATGAAAAACTGATAGTTGACTAAGGGATATCTATTGTTAACACTCTTGCATGTAAGCCTATTTTTGTAACGATGCGTGGCTAATAATAGCATGCGACCTATTTTAGGATTAGATAAGTGGTGAAGGGCAAGTCCCCACCCTTATAAGTATGTAGTAAACTATGTAGATATATATATATATATATATATATATATATATATATATATATATATATATATATATATATATATATATATATATATATATATATATATATATATATATATATAGAGAGAGAGAGAGAGAGAGAGAGAGAGAGAGAGAGAGAGAGAGAGAGAGGAGAGCATATATATACGTGTGAGAACTATGGTATAGTGAGATTGTCATGCTAGATATATTACGTGCATGAGTGTATACTACTGTGATTATAAGGAAGATTTTGTGTATTTACTGCAATTAATATAATGGAGATTATGGACTGAAACAAGGTGTTATCATGGTTATAATTCAATATTGCATGTTTAATTTCATTATGGTTATCTATTAAGTCTATTATGTTTTAGATCTAGATCTGAATATGCACTATAGAAGGATTTACTAGTCATATATCTAAATGATTAAAGTCTTCATCATGCTAACATCTTGCATGACATAAAGCAACCCTAAAGAGGGCATGGTACCTTTGTGTGCTTCGAGTGAGTGCTTAGTCTAGGCTGAGTGATGTGTTAGCATGCTTGGGCTTGTATTGCTAAATTCTAGGTTGTATCATGCATACCTTATGATCTTGCGAACGTGCAATGAAATACATGCCGAGTGAACAAGTGACGCGTAGAGACTAGGAAAGGAAAGTGAACCTAGGGGTGAAGCGTATGTGTTATGTAAGTACCTATTTTTGTTATTTCATTTGGTGTTGTAGGCTGCTTATTGTTGTGTATTAAGAACAAACTCAGAAAAGAAGAGCGAAAGAGTAGTCAAAGTTGTGTATATGAAAAATCTATGTAAAGTATGCAAAAGTATGTAAAAGTGTGACAAATTAGTAGTAAAAGGAAAGTGTGAACATGATGTAAAAGAGTGTAAAGGATAGAAAAGTTTCCTAAAATGTTGTGAAGAGTGAGTTTTTAGGCGATCTCTCTCTAAGAGTGATTTTTTGAGAGATCTCACGTAAAGTGTGAGTTTTTTTGGGCGATCTCATGCAAGTGTGAGTTTTTGGGCGATCTCATGCCAAGTGTGAATTTTTAGGTGATCTCAGGCCAATGAGAAAGTCTTGGGGATAGAGGTCTAGTGTTACTCTCCATCCATGAATCCACCTTGAAAAGCACCACTACAAATGGTACATCCTTGTTTTGTATCTGCACTTATGTCATTCCGATTGTTCCAAATTAGTTCTGATTTGTAATTGAAAGAGATTACAAACATTATTTAATCGAAGGTTTGTAATTGTATCTATAAAAATGATCTAAAGGATTATGTAGATCATGTTGATCTCGATAAGTTGATTGTGTGTGCCCCAAAACATTAGAGCCAAGGAGGACACGTGCGCCTGTGCACCATGCTAGTTTTAGTTTAAGCGTTTGGTGTCTCTATTGTTATTTTGACCCAAGTCTAATTCGGGGCGAATAAGTTTTTGGATTGTAACTTGCGTTATTTTTATACTATGTAGTTTTGTACTATAGCTCGAGCTACTTTGTAGGGGTGATTTTTTTCACCCAATGTATTCCCCCTTGTTTTGGGTACATGTGACACGTAGAGAATTATGCGACCCAAAAAGAGAGGACCTAAGGCTATGTTGTACTATATCCCTACTAGGGGAGGGATTTGCATGGTAGAAACCAAGGCACATGAAAAAGGTGGATAGTAACATGTTATAGTAGAAAAATTTACAAGAAAGACATGTAATAGAAGAAAATGTAATCAAGCAAGTGTGTTAAAAAATTATCTTACCGAGAAAAGAGGGTTTCATACATGGGGCATCGCTCACAATGTCACAAGATAATCGGGGTTGAAGTGGCCAAAAACATACAATGATTGAAAACAAGATATAAGGCATAGCTTCATAAAACAATAGCATACACTAGTAAACAATGTAAATAATATTGTGATAGATAATCATGGTGGCATATATTCCGTGTTGTCATGTAAATGTGTAATAAGGAAATTAACAATTCCCGAGCATGACAACTACACCCATGTGTTAATTTTTCAAGTCCTATCATTCTAAGACACCTCGTGTCCATCCGGTCGATCCACGTGACCTCTCGATTAACATTATCTCATCCCTAGGTGATTTAGTTAAGTTCATTCATTCCCCTAGGTGATTTTAGGAGTTCATTAAAAATTGCAAGCTATAGGTAGTTGTGGGAAGGGCTATCACTGGCCTTCCTAGGGCTAGAGAAACCCCATGGAGCATAGCAGTAAAAACACAAAGCATACATGGAGTGTTTAAAAGGTTTTGGGACATCATGGAAATACTTTAGGAAGATTCGGGAAGGGATCGGAGAAGTTGGGTAGATTTTGCCAAAATTAGGGTTCACAGCCTAATCGGTGCACATGCCAAAACAGCCAAGCGAGCTTCAAGGTGATTTTGGGAGCTCTGGATGGATTTAGGAGAAAAATACATATCTAAAAAGATAATTCCAATACCTACAATATAGTGGAATTATTATTTTCACAACACTTTGGTGCATTAGGTCTGCAGTAAGCAATTTTTCTTAGGCACAAGTGGAGTACCAAATCAAAATTTCAATTTTTCAGGGAATATATAAAATTATTAAGACATGAAAGTCCCACCATTGGATTCAAAACGCTGTTTCTAGTCAATATCATATAAATTTTCATCAAAAACATCCATCGGGAGCTCAAGATATTGTAAATGCCACAATTTGTCCTCAAGGTTCGGGGAGTTAGTCACATTTTCAGCTCTAGGAGCTCTGGGCAGATTTGTGTCACAGTGCATCCCTCAAGGTTAAGTAAATAAAGGTTGGGAAAATGAACCTAGTCCCTTTGAAGCCCTCTAAACCCACATATGACCTCTAGGATTTCCGGTTGAGGCCCAGGGTGCCTTACCGGCTTAAAACCTTCACTTGTCGGATCTTTGCCATGTGTCATCACCTTGCTCACTATGGAATTTGATGTCCCTCATATCCCTTTGAGGTGAGGGACATCAAACATGGAAAAATTCACCCATACCCTAAGGAGAATCCTGGTCACTCATGTGACCTCTTCAAGAGTGAATTTCCTAAATTCCCTGTGTGTATGTCAAGCCTTCATTCCTTGTCGTCGGATCTCCACCACGTGTCATCACCTTGATCACCATGGAAATTGATGTCCCTCATGTCCCTTTAAGGTGAGGGATGTTAGGGACATAAAAATTTTCCCACCCCTTGCATTTTTTGAATAATTTAAATATGGCACTTAGCCATTATTTCCCCATTTCTTCTTCACAATTCACCCTGCCATTGCTCTGTAACTTGTCCACCATTGCTTGCTCACACCCAGTCTACCATTGATGCTTTGAACCAGATCTACCACAAAAATAAACACTCAAATCCATGAAAATAAACAGGTATTAGGGGAAATATTGAACAAAATGTCGAAGAAATGAAGAACGAGGAGAAAATGAAGATTTTTTGCTAAATAACCATGAAGTCACCCAATCGAAAAATCTTCATATCTTGCAAGATACAAGTCAGATTGAGGTGCCGTATTTTGCAGACTTCCACATTTTTCAAGACAATCAAGATGCAACCAATGGGAGATCGAATGGTGCCCTGAATCATTTATTCCAACAAAAACCCCATTTCGTACCAATTGCTCATATTTGTTTGATTTCCCATCAATCCAGGAAATGGAAACGAAGCTAAAATTACACACTAACTCCAAATGAAAACCTATCGCAATAGAGTTGTTTTTCGTCACAAACAGAGACAAAAATAGACATGTGCATTTTGAGCTGCATTAATGGCGACCATGGCAACTCATGTGCTTGAAGCCACTACTGTGTGAAAATTTTAAATTTTCTTTCCAAGCATTCAGTGGGGTGAAATCAAGTGAAATTGAAGGACGTGACAATGATGATGAGCCTAGTCTAAGAAAATATGTTTTGTTGTAAACCGATAAGTGGAATTCCACTTTCTAAAATAGTAAGTTTTCCTATCTGATTCACTATGTTTGGAAATTCATCATCAAAAGTAGCTATGGAAAAGGTAGTGTGCACCGAAGATCACGGGGAAGCCAAAATGATTATCTAGAGTAGAAAATAGTTAAAATGACCACTTACTAAAAATAGTAAGCTACCCCAAGAAGCGGTCGAGGTGAAGGTAGTGTGCACAAGAGTGAATGAGGGAGTTCATCGTATCAGGATGGTCAAGAAGAGGCAAAAATCACCTCTCACTAAAAATAGTAAGTCTCCCATCTGAGCACTTACTAAAAATAGTAAGTTACACTCAAAGGGCAATTTTGGCACAACATGACATAGAGGGATGATCATTTAGGTCAACATCATCATGCGAGATCATCATAGGAATTTCTCACAGGGCATTCAAGATCCATCTCAGGTAACTTGACAGTGTTTTTGACACTCACTACATGGTTTGGGTCACAGGTATATCATATGCAGGTTGGGAGTTGCGGTCATCGGCGAACAATTCATTCAACTTGGAAAGCATTCGTGAGCTAATTTGAAGGAATTTCTTAGGTATAAAGAGTTTGGAGATGCAAAGTTCACTACAATGGAACACCTCATCGGGTCATCTAGAAGGAGATGTGGACTTCATCGAAGGCAAATTATTCGTCACTAGTGTTTCTTCCCCTTCTTCTTCCTTCTTTCTCTTCTCTCTCCTCCTAATTTCTCTCTCCTCCATGTTCTAATTCTTCATTGGGGGTGCACTTTTTAGATGTCCTTTAATGAAATTAAAAAATCAACTTTATGCTTCTAATGTAAAAGTCACCTTTATGTTATAAAAAGGGACTTAATATTCTCCTAGGAAGTTGAAATTTTTAAGTTACACGAGGACATATGAAAAGCCATTGGGGTAGATGATGAGTCATCTCTCATTCTATAAATTGTAAATCCATTCCCATCTCAAAGGGTTGATGATTTATTTTGTGAACTCAAGAGTGTATTGAGAGAACAAAGGAGATAGCCAAATTCTTCCATTCCCCCTCACTAGTTTTCCTCCATTCCCACACTATGTACAACTTTTGTTTAAGCAATCAATACAAGAAGAAGGAGTTTCTAGCTTTCTTTGACTAAGGGGTTTCTTGATACTTTGTGATCAATAAATTCTATTTGGTCTTGTTGTTATTTGTAGAGTTATTTCTTCTCATGAATGCATGTGTTGAATTTTTTGACTAGTGTGTGTAGGAATCTGATTTTCTACCTACAACATTAGTTCTCCTACCTCATTTCTCACTCCCCTTCCCCTCTTTACAGATAAATTCTTCCCTAGCAAGAGATTTCTAGCTTTTCCACAGTGGTCGGTGGAGTGCCCTTATTGGATCCTCGACCTTAAGGCCATCCAGAAAACTCACTTTCACTTGTGCATGCATATCGACATTTGCATCGATTAAGTAGAGGGACTTAGACTCCCAAAGCGTTGTTAATAAACCCAAAAAATTTCCTCCCAAAGCATTGTTAATAAACCCACAAATTTTTCCCGAAAATTTTTCTCGCCAACATCCTACAAAGAAAATGCTTTACATGCAACACCCATTAGCATGTTAGAAAGATAAAAAGTATGTCAAAGCATGTATGTATCAATGGAAAGTAATGTTCTAGAAATTAAAAGTAGTAAATGATGAAACAATAACACTTGTAATGTGTGAGAGTATGAAATGTAGATGCCCCCAAGAGCCTCGGTTGACCGGTAGTAAAAGGTACAATGCTAAGCATCATTGCAGCATGTAAAAACTTGTAAGAAATCTACATTCACAACTAGAGACCAAGTGAATGTGCATGTGTATATGATAAAGATAATGACATACTAAGTATCCGACTAACATAGTAAGCAAAGTGTAACATGTAAGTAGAATAAGCTAGAAAAATTAGATGCAACCAAGATATGTAAATGTAATATGTGAGTGGGACTGGAATGGTATGCAAAGTGTGAATGTGACAGATCAACATGCCTCCCAGCATATGTGTAGGAGATGAAGTTAATTTATAAAGTACCCATCAACAATCAAGAATGAACCATAGAACAAGAGTACATCATCGGTGAAATGGTTTGAAAGTGTGTGCTAGAAAGATAGACCATGAAGCATAGAGCATGAAAAGTGAAATTGGTGAGGTTCATTTCATATTTAGACCTCGCAGGTCACTTATGAACTATGAAACTAGACTGCCTCATAGGGTAATAACGATATAAAGTGTGTAAGATTAGTGAGAAAGATGATATGTGAATCATGAAGAGTAATAATAGATACAATAGAGATCTTATGAGAATAGGATTTGGAGGGAGAAAGCTTGATGACCCCAAGTATGTGATTGTAGAAGGATCAAGTGAAGTCATCTAAGAGATCATCAGTGTTAGGATCATAGCCTATTGGATTTGGGTTAGAAACATGGTAAGAAATAGTGTGGGGTTGATCATATAAAGAGCCTTTGTGGCATAAATTGTACATGCCCATAACATATTCTTCATCAGTAAAAGGTGGTTATGGACAATCGTGTGCATACCAATGGGTGAGATTTTGAGAATAGCCAAGGAATGAATCATTGCAAATAGAAATGTAGCCAAAAGGCATGGGAAATGTGATATCAGTATGATTAGGATCCAAAGTTCCACCAATGTAGTCAAGCCAAGAATGCCCAAGTGTGAGTGGAGAAGAACGAGGAGTATGTGTAAGGAAGACTGATAAGTGGAATATGCAAAGGCCATAAACAATAGTAACAAGTACACATCCTGATAAAGGTGAGGAGAGTGAGGTGGTGGGAGGAGATCAACAAGTGTGAATCCTAGTCCGGGATAAGCCATCATGTGTGCAAACAATTTGGAGAAAGTAGGATCAAATGGAATGTGAGGCCAATAAGAGTCATGTATGAAAAGAGTGCATGTGAAAGGAGGAAGCATCGATGCAGAGTGTACTTGGGGAGATGAGGCAAGTGGTATGATGTCCAATATATGGAAAGATCCTGAAAAATTATCATGGCATTAGTGGAAGGAGGGGGTTTTTTGAATTGATATTCACCAGGCCAATAGAAACAAAAGTATCCTTGAAGTAGGACTCATCTATTTCGATAAGAGTAAAGTTAAGATTATGCAATGTGTCATCATTAAGCTCTACATGCCTTGACTTTTCATCAAAGTCATTAGTGCTAGCATTATCCTATTGGATGGTATTATCAAGGATGTTGGTAGGGGTGGATCCAGGATGTATCATCGAGAGGATTTATGATAAATGGAGAAGTAGTAGTCATAGACATGGACATGGTGGGTGATATGATATCAGTAGTATGAGTAGGAATAGATGACATACATGTGGAGGTGGAAGGAGGATGTGAAGCACTAGACTGACCAAAATTATATGTATTTATAGTCTAGTATGGGACAAGATGTGATGGAGGAATAGGCATAGAAGTAATGAGGTCTATGTGGAACAAATTGAATAGATTAGGGTAAACAACAATGGTATGTTCATAGCCATCATGTAGAAATTTAACACACCGATGATATGTAGATGGGAAAACATGCATTACACGAATCCATGGTCTACCTAATAAGAGATTAAATTGAAATGAGGCATCGATAACAAATAATATAGTAGGAACAGATTTAGGCCTACATTGTATAGGTAAGATGATAGTGCCATGAATGCGAGTAGTGGAATCAATGAGTACAAGCTTAATATAGATGGTGCCAATAATAGTAGTGATAAGAAAAGGTGTGAATGGATTGTCAACAATGGAGGGAGGGATATCCTCATCACTAAAATATATAACACGTGGTAGATTTTTGAGAGATTGAATGAGGTGAGAAAAGGAAATAGGTGAATTATTAATTTCAATGTGAATGGAATGAAGGGAAGCCTCTAATGTATGACAAATATCGGGTGCATCTCTTTTGTGCAAAAAGGTCATAAAGATATATTTTATAGGTGTATTCTTAAGTTTCTTAATGATGTCATAACCCTTAGAGGTGGTGGTAGGAACTATAAAAGTAATAGGTGGTGGAACAGAGAGACAGTGGAGTCATCTGAGGACGAGTGAATCGAATGGTGACTACATTGATGGTTGGATTAGGCATTGGAGTAATAAAGAGAGGGGATGTTGAGTACGTAATCACATAAAATGAGTAAAAGATAGTAGCCATGCCAAAAACTTTGGTTAGAGTAAAATAATGATAGGAAGATTGATCCATGAATTCAGAAGAAGGAGATAGATTGTGATGCATTCTTAGAAGGGAGGGTTTGAGCGATGGGTTCACCAAATGATATATATATATATATATATATATATATATATATATATATATATATATATATATATATATATTTATTAAACCCTCTTGTAGAGTAAGCTGATGTAAATAATAATATATAGATGTTAAGATATAATATGACACAAGAAAATAAGAAAATAAAGTATGAAACCCTAAGCAAGAGATAGAGAACGAAGATGTGGTTGATTTACACATAACTTGGGATTGATCTAGATAGAGAGAAGTGATGAAAATACTAGGAAGAGCATCATTCATGCACACCGTAAATTATAAAAGGAAGGAATGAAGTTGGACATGAATTCCTAGGATAGGTCAAGGGCACACTGGCACCGAAGACAACTTTTGCACACTAGTGATCTGTGGTAGGGAGCTCGAATATGATCTCTAATATGTTACAAGGTTGTTGCAAAGTATTTACTTTTGATCACCTATTGTTTGCACTATGATCTCCGAGGGTATATGTAACCTACAAAATATAAGTTCACTTGCACAAGCCCAAAAACCACATCAAATGTAAAAATAAATATGAAATATGGGAGTCGATTGACCCCGATGGTCACCCTCAAGAGTGAACTTATAGCCAAGTGTTACACTACATCTTATAATCCATGTAGTTCTCATGAGTGTGTAGGAATTGTTACTAGGATGCCCTATTGCAAGTTCCTCTTGATAGCGGGTTAGATCTAGAATGTAAAATGTATAACATTTGTGGATGAAATAAAATGAACTTTCACTTCTTATACAATGTATACTGAGAATATGCAATCCCTTGTCCTTTGAATGGATGTTAGATGGATGCCTTTAGTTCTCTTTAGTACTTTTGGATGAAAGCTTAGGTGATGATAGTATATGCTTAGTGCTTGGTCCTTCCTTTTGAAAACATAACTATGCATTTATATGATTCCCTTTTTTAAATTTCATAATTGAAAACTAATTATTCAAATGATAGTGTAGAGGAAAAATGTTCCCTAAATATCCCAGGATCAACATAGTGCATAAGATGACTCGAGAGCTTTCTATCAACTATTTGAATGTCAAAATAGAGATCGCATGTGTAAATGGTGTCTAGTCAAAGTTTGGTCAATAGCTGGTCAAAATTGGTCAATGGAAAAATGAATGATTTTAAAATCATTTGAAATTAGCACCATTACGTAGAGCTCTCTAAGACGTTTTCAATGCATTTTAAATGGACCAAATCTGAGTTTGTATGCGAAAGATATGAGCAGTCAAAGTTTTGGTCAAACTCGACAAAAATGATGACATGACATTAATATGGGTACTCCCGCTGAGTGACATGTGGCATTGCTATTTATGGACACGTGGATCTGTTGTTTCTATACACTTGGCAGATTTGAATTGGGCACATGGAATGAAAAGTGGGTTAATGTTTTACCCACTTAAAAAGATTTTAGAATCTTATAAAAAAATATATCATATATATATTAGAAAGTCCACGTGAAAACAAATTTTGGTGGATAAAGCCTATTAAAAAGGCTTGCATATAATGTGGGATTTTCCACATAAAGTTTCTCCATCCACATGAAGAGTGGATATTATTATGGGGTTGATTTTTTTCAAATATGGCTTAAGCTTATTTAAAAGCTTAAAAAGAGAATTAATCCCTATTAACCCACTCAAAGCCTTATTAAGGCTAAAATTTGTTTATCCCTATACGAGATTATAAAACAAAAGGATAAATGATTTATCCTTATATTTCGGGTGCTCAAAGGCTATAAAAGGCCCCTCATACACATTCATTCCAAAATTTGAAGGCATTAAGCTTCTAAGCCAATTCAAAGGCAACGAGGAGATTTTAAAAGCTTCCAAGTTATTTAAATAGGCCTTATAATTTTTAAAGGCAATATTTTTGTAAAGTAAGTCCTATTTAATATTTAATAGGAAAATATTGGGAAGCTAAGTCCTATTATTTTAATAGGCAAATTGTAAAAAATGGGAGTTATTGGAAACTCACCAATTGGCCCATAGTGCCACACTTTTATTTGCGAAGCCTGGAATTGTTGACTGGAGAGCCATAGGGCATCTTGCGAATGTCTGGAAGGTTGATCGAGTTCTAAAGGATATTGTGCACCAGGAAGGTGGAGGACGGACAATTGATCATCGGTGTTCTTCGAAAGGCTGGAGCACTTTATAGGCAAGTAAAGTTCCATTAGGTTTTATTGTAAGATATAACATTGTACTTACAAATTTTGACTAGTGGAATGGTTTGATAAGAACCCAAAGACGTAGGCTATTGTCGAACTCCATAATCAATCCATGTGTAGTGTCATTTATATTCTTACATTATTTTGGATTGTTTTACTTAAAACGGAGTAATTTTTATTGGTAATTTTTAATAAGCCTATAGGGTCCGAAGGTTATATATATATATATATATATATATATATATATTAAAAATTTGACTTGGATTTTTCGGATCAAGTTGGTATTAGAGCAGGTTATTGGTTTGCAACGCGTGCTAATCTATGAGAAATTTTGGCATCGTAATCAGTTGATTTGACCGTGTGATTGCTTTAGTTATGTAAGTAGTTCGCCAGGTGTGATTGAACATGACTGGCACATGTTCAATCACATCGAACTACTACATAACTAAAGCAATCACACGGCCAAATCAATCGATTCTCGATACCAAAATTTCTCATAGATTAGCACGCGTTTGCAAACCAATAACCTGCTCTAATACCAACTTGATCCGAAAAAATCCAAGTCAAATTTTTAATATATATATAGTTCAAAGTGATTGAACATGTACCTATCTGATCACATGGTCAAATCAACTAATTCGATACCAAAATTTCTCATAGATTAATACGTTTGCAAACCCGATAACTGCTTCTAATACCAATTTGATCCGAAAAATCCAAGTTAAATTTTTAATATATATTAAAAATTTGACTTGGATTTTTTTCAAGATTGGTATTAAGTGAGCAGTGTTATTGGTTTGCAAACGCATTTAATCTATGAGAAATTTTGGTATCAAAATTAGTTGATTTGACCGCAGATTGCTTAGTTATGTAGTAGTTCGAGTGTGATTGAACATGTATAGGTGCACCATGGCTAAGATTCCCAAACAAGAGAAGCTCAAAGAAATTGAGGCATATAATCACCAGATCTAGGAAGGGAACTCTCTCCTATGATCAATGTATTACTCGTTGGAAGAGAAGAATGCTCGGTTGAAAATGAAACTGCAAACCAAGGATGAAATTTTGGTAAGGTTGCAGCAGGTGTGGTGATCGAGAGAAAGGAAATAACTTCAACTTCGGATGTAGAGACAATGTCAAATGAGTGCACTATAAGTTGTTCACCACATGAATCTTCTTCCTCCCATTCGGCTTTTTAGATTTAGGTATTGATGTCTTTGGTTTGTTTGAAAGACATATAATAGGCATCGGATATAAATTGTTAGTTAAAATGGGATTTGATGGAAGAGGCCTTGGTAAAAATGGAAAAGGAATTGCAAACCTAATACTGTGTTGAGGATCATCCTTGTTTTGCGGGTTTGGATTTTTCTAGTATAGGAATGGATATTAGAGATTGCTCCAAGAATGCTGATGAGAAACAAGCTTCAAAGCAAATTGAATACCCCACTAGTCCTACAAGAAGATTCTAAGAAGGAAAATTGTGCTTCATCGTCGCAGGCATGATGTGGTAAGAGAAATAAACGAAGAGGTAATGAGATTCCACCTCCAGTTTCTTACCATAATCATAAGCACAATGAAAATGCATGTGTTAAGAAGTATGGTTATGATTTTCAAAAATGTGGAATTCCTTTCCATGTAATTTTACGGATTGCATAATCATTCTATGGCTAGATGCTTTGGAAGAGAAGGATATTGATGAACAAGTTGATGTCATTCGTTATGAACAAGGAAAATAAAAAGACCAATCTTGTCATGCAAAGTCAAGAAATGGAAGTAAGAGTTCGCATTCCAAAAGAAGGATATTAAGAGGATGTTTTGTGCTCATTTTTAGAGGAATGGGAATCAAGTGGATAATTCCTGAAAATCGCAGCCATCTTGCCATCAAGGTAATGACAAGCCAAAGATGGAATGGAGGCCTATTGCTAAGGAAAAGGAGGTTTCTACTCCACCACCATTGACAATTCAACCTGTGGCTAGGTCATACTCAAAACAAAACTCCTTTAAAATGGGTAAGTCAACAATTTTTCAATTATATATTACATAATTTAGATTGATGAATAGTATGCAGTATTTGTTTGGAGATCAAATTTTGTGAGAAAATGTTGAGAGAAAGGTTTACCATACTCAGTGGATTTTCTTACTTAGAAAATTGATTAATACTTCAAACATATCTCCTAATCACTTGTGAGTACTGTTATAGCTTGGATACAAGATTTAACACATATTAAGCTTGAGATCTCACAAGTGCCAACATGTACAGATAGTTGAGCTCATTAGTGTCACCTGTAACTTTATTCTACATGTAGAGGCAATATGACCGTGAAACGGAGTGGTACCTGATAGTCATTGTCAATGTAGAGGCTTTGTACCATGTATAGCAAGAACCGCATAAACGGGTTGGAGTCACCATTTTTGATCTCGTGAGAAATCAACTCGGCATCTTTGTTCGTGCAGAGGCATTGTGGATCAAAGTGTAATAGAATGGAAGTGATCATCATGACTTAGCACCACACATTAGAAGTGTTGAAGTCTTGAAAGATGACTTAGCATGGTGCAACAAGAGCATTGAGGTATGGAAAGGGATGTGGCATCGATCACATCTTCATTCTATGTAGAGTGTCTTATGACCCTTTAGAAGGATGGTACCGACATTATTGTCCATCACCAACATCGACCACTCTTAACTCTACATAGCATGGAGTTCCTTCAAATTAGTTTGTATTTTGTGAAATCAACTCGAGCTAGGATCTATGTTATAGAGTAAAAGGAGATCCTTGTTGTCCGATATCTAGAAGCTTAGACCACACATTGGGAGCGTTGAGGTTTCATTGGGAAAAGTAGCACCATATAAGCGGAGGCATGGAGGTCTTATTTAGATATTAGAGTGGCACAAGAGGAGGTAGTGGTCCCAAGTACCATGGATCCTAGATTTTGAACCATCATTTGTCGATGTGGAGTCGGCAGAATATTGTGTAAATCTCTTCTCAACAATGTGATTTGGAGTTTACAAGATTTTTGGGAAAAAAATCCTTTCCCATTGGGAGGTGTGATCCGGAGGACAATGTGGAGGATATATGTTCCCTAAATCTCCCATTATTAGCACAAGGCATAAGATGAATTTGAGAGATTTCCATCGACTATTTAAACATCAAAACGGAGTTTCGCATGTGCAAACTATGTCTCAGTTAAAGTTTGGTCAACATATTGTCAACATATGTCAACATTGGTCAATAGGAAAATGGATGATTTTGAAATAATTTGACATTAGCACCATTACGTAGAGCTCACAAAAATTTTTCGATGCATTTTGAATGGACCAAATCTCGAGTCCGTATGTGAAATATATAAGAAGTCAAAGTTCTGGTCAAAGTCAACAAAAATGATGATGTGACATTAATGTGGATACTTTCGTGAGTGACATGTGGCATTCTGTTTATGGAAACGTGGATCTATTGTTTCTAGACACTTGGAAGATTTGAATTGGGCACATGGAATGAAAAGTGGGTTAATGTTTTACCCACTTAAAAAGATTTTAGAATCTTATAAAAATATATATATCATATATATATTAGAAAGTCCACGTGAAAACAAATTTTGGTGGATAAAGCCTATTAAAAAGGCTTGCATATAATGTGGTATTTTCCCACATAAATCTTCTCCATCCACGTGAAGAGTGGATATTATTATGGGGTTGATTTTTTCAAATATGGCTTAAGCTTATTTAAAAGCTTAAAAAAGAGAATTAATCCCTATTAACCCGCTCAAAGCCTTATTAAGGCTAAAATTTGTTTATCCCTATATGGGATTATAAAACAAAAGGATAAATGATTTATCCTTATATTTCGAAAGTGCTCAAAGGCTATATTAATACATCATTCTACAGAGCATGCCAAGATCTATATCTAAGGGAGAACAAAATTAAGTATTAACCATGATGAAATCAAGAACATACTAGATCCAAATACACACATAACTAACACTTAGATTCAGCCAATATCCTCCATTATATTAAATATGAAAATTACACATAAGCTTTCTTAGTAATGGCATTCTATGCCCATACACATAGATACGATCTGATAGTCCAGTCTTGCACACATACATACATATATGTCTCTCTATATCTACTATCATATATATCTCTATCTACTACATAGTTCACTACATATTTATAAGGGTGGGGACTTTCCCTTCACCACTTATCCAATCCTAAAATAGGTCACATGCTATTATTATTAGCTACATGACTTTTTACAGTCATAGCCCCACATGCAAGTGTGCTAATAATAGACTTCCTTTAGTTAACGACAAGTGATAAACCTATTCTTAGCCCGCATCCATGCAAAGTGCTTTGTAGCCGATCCTCCAAAAAAATAGCCAATGTGGCACAAGTCTCTACCTGTTTATGTGCTCTGCATGCCATCTCTAAAAATAGATCCTCATGTGCAAAAATGGCTAAGTCCCAAAATATGAACTTATCCTCCATGCGTGCGTGTTTCCCTTATCCATTCACACCTTTGAACATGCCCTATTTTCCCACGTGGACCTCTTGTGTGCCTTTTGTTAAGTATTCTCTACTCAACATTACCCCACACTAATTGTATTTCCCCGGAAATGGTTGTCTCAAAAATGAATTAAAGAATCTGAATGGAAAGAATAAGAATGAATCTATATGCATAAAAGAATGATGTTACCTGCAGCTTCATCCACTTCAACCTGAAAAATTAATTTGGGATATTCCTCCTTTATTTCGGCCTCCAAGGTCTACCACTCAATGAGTGCTTCCTCTACTTTTTCTGGAATGTCCACAACAATGGACTCTAGTTCATCTTGTGCAATCTCTCCTTTCTCATTCTACAAGACCAACACAATGTTGGACATTGCAGTCATCCTTCCCTCTAGCAAATCCATCTTTTGCATGATGAGTTTCCCAAGCTCCTCTAGCCGATCCTTGTGTGGTTCTTGTGCTACTTTGCAAGGGCCTCGTGCTTCTATTTAACTAGTGCTAATCTTTTTGCATGGCCCAATGTGTCATCCTTCATCACTTTCTAGACCTCATTTTCCTCCTCCAAGGTTTTTATTTTGATGAGTGCCTCTGGAGCTATACAAATGTTCAAGGCTTGGTCTACCTTCTTTAGTTCTTCCGCAACACTTTTGCAGCAGTAGTCCTTCATAAGATGAAATATTTCTCTTCACTACAGCATCCCTTTCCCTTTCTGCCTCTTGCTCAAGGATTCTTTGGTGTTGGCATTCACATGGTTTCATCTTCAAGTACCAAATCCACCAAAGTCTTGACATAGTGCATTGCTGAAGGAAATTTCTCTGGTACCTTTGACTCTAGATGTGGGTGCACTTTCAGTACATGGTCCCCAATAGTCTCTTGCCATGCTGATAAAGGCATGGTTCTTCTTCTATTCCAAGTCCTTTTCCTGGATCAGGTGCATTATTTCTGCATCCTTTGTTTTAATTTCCCCTCACAACACCCTGATGGTTGCGGCCTTATCCATGTTCCTACGAGCCACCTCTGTGGAGACCTTTACCAATGCATTACTTACTTGCTCATCGGACATAACAATAGGCTTTATTATTATGTGTCTAGCTTGGGGAGTCTTTTTCAACCTCCTCGACATGCATGACTCCTCACACACATCAAAGTCTGGTTCATCCATATGCATGTGCATCGACCATGAAAGTTGCTTCCTTTGTGCATATGGTTTGCCATATCTTCATCCATCAACTCCCAGCCATATAACTCCTTTTGTGTCATAGTGCTTTGAAAATGGGCATGGAAAATTTTACCTATGTCCTCAACGTAGCCCATGATTGGTGCACATTGTGTTCTCCACTCATTCTCTTTGTTCTAGGCCCCTTAGGAACTGGAGCTTCAAGATTTGGAGTTTTTTCTGACATACCCCGAGTAGTCTCATGCATGCTTCTGTTGTCTCCTTTTCTCCTTCCTCTCCATCCTTCATTCCTTCATCCTTTGATTCCTCTTGTGGCTCCTCCTGCTTTGTGGTTCCTCCTCATATTTAGGTGGTGTAGGAGACCCTGGCGCGCTTTCCTGGATTCCTCCACCTCTTCACCCAATTTCAACTTCCTTCTTCTTTTCTTAGTTGTCTCCTTCTATGGAGATAGTCGAGGTGACCTACACACTGATTGTGGAGTAGCACCTTGAGTCCTTGTTCACCTGAATACTCTTTTAAAGTGGCACTCTCCTTGAAACTACTTCTGGATCCTCTTCTTCTTCTTGCCCATGAGTTGGCATAGTCACGCATGCTCGATTCTCTTTTATCTGATGGCTGCCTCCTCCTATGCTCCAAACCACCACTATCCTCATGCTCATCCTCCTCATCCTCTACTTTGATTGTCTCTATGGGCTTAGGCACTGGAATGTTCTCCATGGTATGCTTACCCTTCGGTGGCCCTGGGAGTGAACTCATCTTCCACATACTTGTTGTTTTCCATTTGGGCTTTAGTTGGAGGTACACAAGTGCTGCTCCAATGTCTCCAACAACCAAACTTACTGGCTTTATGCTCAACACATCTGAGATGAGCCTTTCAATATATGCATTATGTCCTGGATATACATACTTCTTCCTCAAGTGTGTGGTAGTCACAATCTACCTTGTTTGCATTGAATGTTAGGTGTGCACATGTATGAGAACCTATGAACCGATGCCTAAAAATATACCTGTTGTGAAGGCATATGATAGTTTGCACCATGGGCTCCAAGCCCCATCCTTCATCACAAATCGTGTGATGCAAAAAATGTTGGTAAACTACAAACTATACTGCCTTACCCACCACCAAAGGGAAATTCTTAGGGATGTGCCATTCCTCTTCAAATGCCATGTGGAGCCTATCATACCACTTCTCATCCCTCTGCTTGACTGGTTTGGTCATCGATCCTTCACACAAGTACTTGTTGAATCATTTTGTAGGTGACTTGTTCTCCATGGGATACTCCCAGATCTTCTCCTTTGGTCCATCGGGCACCCCGATCTCCATGAATACCAGAGACAACAAAACAGCCCCAAAACTGATCTTTCCTCCTGAACACACTTCTTCGATGATAGTTTCTGTAATGTAATTTGAAATGTTGTAGACCACCCTTCAGACATCTTCTTTAGCAATGTGCAACCACATGGTATTCACTTGTGACCACCTCTCTTGGTCATTTAATTTTGTCACAAGGTGTGTGGCTGCCTACACAACTGGGTACTTTTTAGCTTGTCTATGTCCATGCCATGCATGGACCCTTGGTGTACCCCATCTCCCTCCTAGTCTCCAGAATTACAGCCTTTTTTGTTAAGTCCCCATTGAGGTCTTCACCTGTAGCCTTCAACCCTATCACTGTGGAGATCAATGTGGCTGAAATCCTTACTCTACATCCTGCAAAGTAGAAGAAGTCTTTGTACTCTGCTCATGAGCCATTGGTACAAGGGCTCATATTTTCCAAAGTAGGGGAGCTCGTATAACTGATATACTCCAATATTTTTCAATAACTTCTCCCCAATCATGTCATCATAGACCAAGCATGTCCTCCCATGTGCTTATTTGTCTTTGTGTTCAACAAAGTGCATCCAACTCCTTTTTTCTATGGTATGATGGTTGTACTCACTTATCTTGCTTCTCCGAATGTGGGAATCCCATTCCTAGCCTACTATAACCCCCTCTGGATATTGCATCTCTGAAAAATTTCTCTCAGGGGTCATTTCTTCTTCCTCCATGACCACCTTCTTCTTTCCCTTAACTCCCACTACAGCTTACCTTCTTTGGTGCCATTTCTACCCTACAATCCTCTGAAAATACTCATCTTTTGACTTCTGCAATGTGCAACTCAAACCCTAGCTCAAATCTCATGCCCTAGTGGAAATCACATGCCCTAGCTCATTTGTAATGCATCTTACTTCACTCAAACCCTTCTCCTATGGGAACACAAGCTTCTCCTTCACACAAACCTCCTTTCCACATCTAGTTTCACACTCTTCACACCTCAACATGATTTCTCATCTCTTCACACTTAGCTCTTTTCAAATTCTCTTAATCACAATGGTAAGAATGAACTCACATCCCATCCTTATATAGATTTTCAAATTTTTGATGCATTTATTGCTCCTTCACCTACCCAATGTCCTCTCATTTATTGACCAATTTCATTCATTCCATGTGGTACATCTTCACACCCCAGCTATAACCTTCTAGTGCACCTTCCTACCCTTTGGTCACATAACTTCTCTTCAGCGTGCTTCCTTGCGCCCGAGTACCTTGTCACTGCACCTTCCACTGGTAGTTGTTATGGCCTCCGCTTACCTCACGTTATATTGTCCCTTCATTCATCTCCATCTTTGGTCACTTTTTAGAAGCAATTTTAACTTGAATAGCACCCGAATGGCACCCATAGTAGTTTATTCTTTTCACCTTTCAATTCCAGCAGTCTTGTACCTGGATATCAACAACCACCCCACACTAAAAGTATGTGTAGTCCTCTGCATAAAAATGCTTCAAATAGTAATTAGCTTCATGTGCAAAACACTTATTACAAAAGAACAACAACTAAATTACAAAGCATAGTGATGAAGAAGGAAATACATTAAGGAAATACATAATTGAAAACCTAATCTAAATGGAAACACTGCCTTATTACAAACACCAAGAAGACTTATTTATAGTAGGGCTTCAGCCTACTCCCATTAAAGTAACTGGGTAAGTTGTGTTCCATCAAGTGCTTCTAACTAGAAAAGTCTGTTTCAAGGATGTAAGTGATAACATATGGCCCCAACCAATGTACCTTAAGTTTTCCTGGATGGTGCAAGAACTTAGAGTCATAGAGAAGCACCATTTGTCCAATCTCAAACTTCTTATCCCTTATGTTTCTATCATGCCATGCTTTCTACCTGGCCTTTTCTTGCTTTTGACTCCAATGTGCTATGGCTCATCACTCATCCAACTTGATTATATTTTCAATCCATTCTTCTAAAGCTTTCTCATCAGCTAGACCTCCAAAGCATGTGTGATATACAAAGAAGGTAACATGAATTCCATAGGAAGAATGAATTTGTGCCAAACACTAACTGAAATGGTGTGGCTTTGTTCAACCTCTTATAAGTTGTTCTATATGCCCAAAGTACAACAGACACTTTATCATCCCAATCCTTTCTTCCAACATCACAAATTTTTGTCAAGGTCTGGCTCAAAATCTTGTTGAAAGCCTCAGTAGTTCCATTTTCCTGAGGATGGTAAGGTGTAGTCTTATGTGTGCAACCATAAACTCATCTAATAATATCCTTGATTGTCTCATTCAAAAAATGTGTGCCCCTATCACTTGTCAGACTTAGAGGACATCCATACCTTGTAAGAACATTTTCCCATAGAAACCTAGCTATTGTAGCTACTCATACAATCCTTTGTAGGTGTTGCTTCTACCCACCTTGTGAGATAATATGTGCAAGTAATGATGTAGCGTGATCCATTCCTACTATGCGTGGCTGGTGAAATAGGTCCTACAAAGTTGATAGCCCATTTCTCAAATGGTTTTGCACTAGAAATAGGTCTTAAAGGCATCTCATCTCTTTGCCCTAGTTTTCCTAGATGCTGACAATGATCACACGCCTTGCAATATGCCTTACAATATTTATACAGGGTCTCCCACCATAATCCAAGTGAGTAGGATCTTGCATGCAGTAGCATCACCTACATAGTGGCCACCTACAATACCACCATGAGCCTCCTCCATAATATCCATGTGCTCATGCTCCAATACACAATGACACAATACTTCATCTCTACCTAACTTGTACAAGTCACCACTGATCAACATAAAAGGTGTGTACATATATAGCAAGTTGTTTCTTTTCTAAGGCCTTCATTCCTTCTAGTGCCACACTATTCGTAGAAAGATAGCAATGTCCTCTAATTCTGATGGCATGCACATTGTAACCTATATAACTGTGCATCTGGCATGGTATCCTCAATTTTCCTGTGCTTCTTCTCTAATGTATTCTTGATAGATGGTCTGGTCCAGAATTACTTTTCCCTAGTTTTACCACAACTATGAAATCAAATTCTTGAAATAATAGTACCCATCTACATATGTGCCCCTGTAAAATGGGCTTGTTTACCAAATACTTCAATGCCATGTGATCTGTATAGAATACAAATGGTGTAGCTAGTAGATATTGTCAAAACTTGTGTAATGCATAGATCATCGACAAAGCTTTGCGCTCTGTAGTTGTGTAATTTTGTTTATGCAGAGTCATCTTTCTACTAGAAAAATAGATAGGATGATCTATAATATACCTCTCTCTAGGTTGAGCTAACACCATGCCAATGGTCATGCCAGAGGCATCCACATGTACATGAAATGGTTGATCCCATGAAGGAAAATGTAGAATAGGCATGGTAGTAAGTTTCTCTTTCAATATCTCAAATGCACGCTGTGTTCATGGTTCTCCCCAATAAAATGTACCTTTTCCTTTCAAGTAACTCCTCCAAAGGTGTGGAAAATTTGGCATATCCCTTTATGAATTTTCTATAATACCCTATGTGACCCAAGAATCCATGCACCTCACTGACCTGGTAGTGCTTCTAGGCCTAGAATGACTGCAACCTTAGTTGGATCAACTAGAAAACCCTCCTTGCAGATTATGTGACCTAACAGTATTCCAAATGGTGTAGAAAATATGCACTTCTTGATGTTCAAAGAGATACTCAACTATCTACATCATTCAAACATTAAGCACAGATTGTCACAATGATCCTTAACAAGCCCATATACTTATCCAATCATCTAAATAAACCTGCAAGAAGTTGTGAATAAAATATTTGAATGCCTGAACCACTATCCGTGAGAATACAATAGGTGCATTCTTTAGTCCAAAGGGCATCACAGTATAGGAAAAACTACCCCATTCAGTAGTAAAAGTTGTCTTTTCCTGATCCTCCTGGGAAATCCTAACCTGATGATACCCAAAAACCCATCTATAAATGAATAGATTTCACGCCCTGCCACGCCTTCCAGTATTTCCTCAAGTGAATGGCATAGGAAATGGGTCTGTCACACATGCAACATTCAACTCCCTGTAATCCACATAGATTCTAATCCATCCATCCTTTTTGATACTGATCACCATTGGACTAACCCATTCTGACTCATCTAGGGGCGAATGATTCTGACTTCAACATTTTATCAATCTCTTCTTTTACCTTTTCACACAAGTTAGGGTTCATTCTATAAGGTCTCTTTCTAACTAGGTGCACACCTTCTTTAAGCTTTATCTTCATCTCCCCTAGTGATTCATGCATGCCTTTAAGTTCATGATACCCCGAGGGAATAAGTCCTGATAATCCCATAATAACTCAATAATTTTAGCCACTTCCGAGTCTGACCAGTAGTCTCCAATTATGGCCTCCTTAGGCTCAGCTTCTGACCCTATATTTACTTTCTTTGTCTTCATTGGTTCATGATATGCATGTGTATCCTTATCTACACTATCCAAGACCTCACACATTCCTTGTGAATGATCGACATCCAGATTTTCAACTTCCTCATCATCCACTATGTAGACCATCTTTCCTTTTTCTTTCTCAAGGAAAGCACATTCTAGTAGTATGGAGTCCATGTCTTCTTCTTCTTCAAAAATGTGCTCCCAACTCTATTTCACCAAATAATGCCTGAATGAGCTCTTTCCACCATTGCACTATCCCCCATAGTTAAGCGCTTGACAAATTTTAATGCCTCTTCTACTGGAGGTTTGGAAGAGAAGTAGTCAAAGGTCTGGATCATTCCTGTAATCAAATTCTACCAATTTCTAGTTTCTCTATGTAGCTCTGCATATACATACCAAGTGTGTGCATCCTTGTAGGGTGGAATATAATTTATGCACCCAGAGTGAAGGTGGTAATGCTTCTGTCCCATGTCCAGAGTCTCTCACACTACTGGATGTGATGTTGAAATAGGTTGATTACCATGATAAGTGTAGATCTACGTAGGTGCATTTCTCCAAAGAACCGAGTAGATAGTGTGATCTTGATTTCATTCCATTCCATAAGATTATCTCTGTGAACCACCCACACCAGTGCTATTGTCCCCACATGTAGGGTATATGCTAACATGTTCCTTCTCTGAACTTGGTCTATCCACTGTGCTTCCATGGCTTGCAAGAATACTGGAAGATCTTCCCCTAGTATACCAAGGTATTGAGCTACCTATTTCGAACCGAGTGAAGTCCATTTTTCCATGCAATCATGCTTCTTACCTCATGCCCTACTAGTTCATAAGTACCATGAGCCCAATTGTCACAAGCAATACTCGTAGTATCACTAATAGATTGAGAGTCTTCCCATTGAAGGATGCCCTCCTTTGATGGCTCAATGACCTGGGTCTTGAATAACATGCACATAAATTCTGTTTAAGTCCTCTTCACTCAAAGGCTCAACATATGGTGTAGATTTTCCATCTGTTAAGGGGATTACAACTCATTCCTCCTTGTTTTCAAAACTGATGTATCCTTTGTTGAACCTTAAATCAACATTATTTGCATAACACCAAGGGTGCCCAAGTAAAGATGGAAAGTTATCTATCTTCGCAGTGCTAATACCTCAAAATCTCCAGTGAATTTGGCCCCTTGTATTGTTATAGATGCATCCTTCAAAACTCCTATGGGAGTGGCCTTAGTCCTATTTTCCATAAACAACACATTAGATGATGGCTGTAATGGAGGTCTCCCCATTTGCACCCATGCATCTAATGTAAGAACATTTACTTCCACACCTGTATCAATCAAGATATTTCTCAAGAGCCATCCATCCACAACAACATTCAGAGTAATCTCCTTGTCGTAGTCAATGCTATGGGGAATATTTACATGCAGGATCTATCATTCATTCTCAGTACTTACACACAGAGTGTTTCCTTCAACCAATTCCCTAATAATGGAATAATTCTCTCGTGCAACATTTTACATACTTATTTTATGTCATCCATCTCAGATGGGGCCTTCCCTACTTCCTTCTTCTATTCTATCTTCCGTGATTGCTCTTTCAGACATTGTATTTCACCTTGAAGATTTCGAGGACCTCCATGGTCTCTTGATAGACCTCCTTCTGATGAGTAGGATCTGGGTACCTTGCATGCATGTAGAACCTCCTCCTTAATGATTGTAGGCTTCTACTGCAACACCTCTTTTGTGTGTGCCGCTTCAGCTCTGTGTGGTAATTTTCATGGTGAAAGCCTCAGGTTCTGGTGATAACTTGGGCATCCATTGATTTTCCACACATGCTGGATTCTAACCATCCCTGCACCTTTGTTCTCTTGCTTATGTTACTTACTAAGATGCTCATACAAGTGAGGCACTCCTCATAGCTATGATTCTTTCACAAAAAGAACATGTAATATTCTGGGGACATTCATGCCTATAGTGGTCAGGAGACCCACATGTATAACATGTTCCATGAGGAAACTCACCTCTTCCTCCACCATGGCCTCATCCTCCATATCCACCTCGATAACTACATCCTCTTCCATGACCTCCCTCAAAATGCCCCTCATTCCTATCATAGTGTGCTTGACTGTGATCCCGATCTTGGTGCTCTCATTTGTTTTTAGAATTATCCACACTTGTCTATCATACACCAATGTCTATGGCATCATGGATCTGACCGATCAATCTACAATCTTCTTCCGTATCATGGGTCATGGACCGAAAATTTTTACAATAAGGATACATTCTTCCTTATCACACATTGTAATAAAGGACAGTGGCTAGCATCATGATTCAAATGATAGATCTCATAGTCTAACAATAATGAACGTATGGATCTATGGGGGAAACTATCCTTGGTGTGACCTTCCACTTCACAATTTGTACACCAAATCCCTGAGTGTTTCATGGGCTAAATTTTCCGATAGTTTCTCTAACTATTTTCCATAGCTGCAATCTATGCCTCTAAGAATGGGCTCACCCAATGTCAATACTTCCAACTACCTCAAGCACATGAGCTGCTCCAATGCTTCACATGGATCAATGTATGTCTTATGTGAAAATGCCCTTCTAAATGGTGTAATCAATCCTCCTACGAACCATTATGCATGCATTGGCTTGCATGAATATCATAAGAAATCTTAGATAAAATGTTTTAAAATGGGCATCATACTCTCTACACTCTCAGTAGTGCCTTGTTTAATATCCTTGAGTGCACTTATACTCTTCTGCTCAAACTCGAGGATATAGAAACTCTTTAAGGAATGCATATTTTAAAATGCTAGCATAATCCACGCAAGTTTGATCAGGGTCAAAATTCCTATACCAACTATGTGCATCCCTGTAATGTGGTAGCAAATTGGCTTTCCTTGCACTCTAAAGCCATGATCCCTTTTGTGTGCCATAATATTTCACACATGTGCACATGTTCAACAACATCTTCTATGCCCCTATACTGGAAGATGAAGAGACATCTCCATGTAAATATTCTGGGGTTGGTGTGACCTTCCCACCTGATCCAAAACCTCTTGTGTTTCCCCTACCTCCAAAACCACCAGATCCACTAGAACTAGAGCTACCTATGCCTCCTGATCCCAAACCTGTGGCTGGGGTTGGACCAAAAGATGTACTTCCATGTGTCCCAATAGTAGAATTGAACTATACCCCGACGGTCTGTGAAGCATTACCACTCCTAGAAGTTAGTCCAAAAATCGGCGTGCTTGTATTTTGCGTTGATGATACACCCGAAAAAGTACTCCCATATAACAACAAATCCATTTGCACTACTACCATTATTATGCCTTCTTTCATAAGACTCACTCCTACTCTTCCACTACTTGAATTAGCTTGTTGACTTTGTTATACTAGATGCTGGAAAACCAAGCGCAAGGGCAAGGTTGTTAGGTGGATTTAGATGCACACCCATGGCCCAGGTCATCTCTGCTGGTGTGCTTCTACGTGAGGCCGAGGAGGGTCCCTATCATGTTTTCCCAAATGGGGAGTTCCCGAGGCTCTGGGTTCCATGTCTTCTACGTGAACTTCAACTCCTTCCCAAACTATCTTTCTCCACAATGCCATTTGTTCTGTAACCTCCCACTTGCTTCTCGATCTCCCTCTCGCATGCCTCATTATACTTAAGCCACCTTTCCTCTCTCTTCCTTTCTACCACTAGGTCTACCATCTTTCACCAAACCTACTCCTGCCCCCACGCGTGGTGGGGTTTAGTTAGCCATTGGTTTACTCTCCAAATTCAAAGTTACCATCAAGATCTTGATTTCTAGTGGAATGCCTTAAGTAAGTTCCCCTTGGATATCGTAAAAACTAGAATTCAGCTACTTCTGGACATGAATAAGTGGAAATTGAGTACTCCAAAATATAACTATTTCAAAACACCATGGAACCACGTATCCACAAAGCTCGAGTCCAAATCAGATCAACATCATAAAGGGCCTGAAATTCTTCCTGTGTCCAAATAAGTGTGCGATACCTCCAATTCCACTTAGATGCATACACAATCAGCCACTCATATAATTCTACTAGGAAAGATAAGAAAAGAATCTCTCATATAAACTGTCATATAATTTTGTTCCACCCATATGCATGTGTGTTAAACTCAGATCTAGTGTTGAACCACCATGTGTATTCTTCTTCTAGATCATGTATCCACTCTTCAACACTTGCTAAGGTCAACCGATATGTCTTCATCATGAACCATCCTGAAAACAACTGAAAAAGAGGTCCCAACAATGGAACCAATGATGTAGCCTAGAATTCACCAATAAGACCCAGTAAGCACATGACACATCACTCAACCTAGATTGAGCACTCACCCAAAGTGCGCAAAGGTACCAAGTCCCTCTTTAGGGTTGTTATTGTAGGATGTTAGCATGATGAAGACTTAATACATGTAGTTCCATTATTAATACATCATTCTATAGAGCATGCCAGATCTATATCTAAGGGAGAACATAATTAAGTATTAACCATGATGAAATCAAGAACATACTAGATCCAAATACACATAGAACTAACACTTAGATTCAGCCAATATCCTCCATTATATTAAATATGAAAATTACACATAAGCTTCTTATAGTAATGGCATTCTATGCCCATACATGCATACATGATATATATATATAATAGTCCATTCTATGCACACATAGTTCTCACATATATATCTCTCTCTACTCATTATCTATATATATCTACTACATAGTTCACTACATATTTATAAGGGTGGGGACTTTCCCTTCACCACTTATCCAATCCTAAAATAGGTCGCATGCTATTATTAGCTATGCACTTTTTACAATCATAGCCCCACATGCAAGTGTGCTAATAATAGACTTCCTTTAGTTAACTGACAAGTGATAAACCTATTCTTATCCCGCATCCATGCAAAGTGCTTTGTAGTCGATCCTCCAAAAATAGCCAATGTGTGGCAAGTCTCTGCCTTTGTTTATGTTTCTCGCACGCCATCTCTAAAAATATTTTACTTAAAATAGAGTAATTTTTATTGGTAATTTTTAATAAGCTTATAGGGGTCCGAAGGTTGAATATATATATATATATATATATATATATATATATATATATGGGTTTTCGATCAAGCGGAAGGAAAACCCATTATTGAAAAAAGATTCCCAAAAGATAAAAGAGACTCGAAAGGAGCGAGTAAGATAAGAAAGGGTCGGGGATTTTAGAGGGGACATGGGCATCTGGGTGCTTTTATCTTGGTTTGGGAACTTGTGTACGATGCCATAAAAGATAAATAACTAAAGTACCGATTGGGAAGTAGGGTGTGCAAGACCAAAAGAGAAAGTAAAAAAAGAGAAAAGAGGCCAAAGATAGTTGTCAACAACCGATTTTCTTACTTAGGAATCATGTAAATGCTAACACGCTTTTATTACCTAGAAATGTACCCAAATGCATGATTTTGTGTCTACACCTTTCATGGCTCTAGAATTTGGTTATATACCTCCCGTTCACATGATTCTCATGGGAAGGTTTCCACCATTGAGAAAGATACACTTGGATGCTCTTGAAGAGAAGGAGGTTGTGATGGATCACTCTTTCTTGACTCAAAAGGCTCTCGGGATCTATGACAAACCTTACCTTCTTATGAATCCTCTTGGAATATGGAACTGATTTGCATTATATTTCCATTGTCTTCTTCTTTCAAGGCTTGATTTTAATGGATCTCTATTGCATGTGAAATGATTTATGATTTGGGGAGTGACCACACTAATAGGTGTTTGATTAAGTGTTTAAGAACACTCGACATCAAATGAAATTGGGATGATTTCTTGTTCTTTCATTCATGATGCCACACATGAAGATTACCTCTTTAGCCTTCACTTAGCACTTGAATGAAATCAAAATTGGGATGCTTTCATACCTTCATTATTAGGTTCTTCTGATAATAAAAGAGGATCCTTTGATTCTTCACACGGTGTGGCTTGAATACGTAGATGACTTGACTAGCTCTCTTTGACTTGCTTCCCGGATGTGATGAAGAATTCAAGAGACAATGTTTCTCAACTTTCCTGATGAGTTTCTCATTTCATTTATGACAACGATGAAACCCTTTGATGAATTTGGATCCCAACAGGGCTCTTGACACTTTTCAAATCCTTTTCCAGTAGGACAATGTCCCTAGCCATGATTTCACATGTTGTGCCTCGATATGCTCTGTCATGCTCCTCGACACAAATTTGATCAGAATGATGCTTTAGGATTCTTACAGGGAGGTATTTTCCTATTTTGAGTTGATAGAAAACTTTATAACCATGTGATGATGGAAAAATCAACAAGATGAGTGAAAATGGATCCAATGACAACTTTCTGCATTAAAACTAAAACTTTCTATTTTTGGCAAGTGGGACCAGGAGTAGTGTGTTTTTGGAGTTTTTGTATTTTTACTCAATTTTTTCTATCAAATCTCCTAGAACACTTAGATTACCTCCGTTGATGATGATTTATTATTTTTAGGAAGTTCTATTTTTAGAAAGGTTGCTTTTTGGAGCCTCGTTATTTTGGGAAAATTACATGTTTCACCTTGCTTGCTATTTTGCACCATTTCTGGATGTTTAGAATGATTGGAGCTTGAAAATTTCATAGGTTTAATATTTTTTATATTTTCAGTCTACAAAAATATAATATTTTTAGAAACTGATCATAATGGTGTTAGTTGTTTTGAAAACACCTTTTTTGATTTGGCTATATACCACGATCTCGTGCTCTTATTTTCGTTGTGTTTCATCCATTAGAAATATTGCAAATAAAAAGGAAATTTTTTGGCATATAAGGTTTCATATTTTAAGCTACATGATGGATTCCATTAATGGAGGCTTGAATCTTCAATGATCATGGAGGCACTTGAGAGTAGAGTATTTAGTCAAAACCTTGGTCTATCGATTTTCTTGGTGGTGAGTTATGAGAAAATATTCATTTTTTTAGTCATGGATACTATAGAATTTGTTGGAAAGCATGGCTATTGTGTTAAAAAAATCAAGTTTTCAGCATCAATCATGGGTGAAGAGGTGACATGTGCAAAGAAATCAACTTAAAAATAAGTTAGTTTATTTTGCTCTTCACCTGCGAATCACTTTGTTTGATCAATGGTTTAGTAGTAGTTGAGTGTTGTTTAAACATGGGTTTAATGGTTGATGTGGGCATTAATTCTTGTCCACTCTATCACCTAGGTACAAAGGGACAAAAGGGAAACAAATGGGCACTGGATCTAGATCTTGGAAAGTGTCATCATTAGATGTAATGTGAGAATGATAGAGAAATCATGTCAAGCACTCGGGATTGAAAAAACATCGTGTGAGGAACCAAAGAGGGGAATGGTGGGGGCAATCAAGAACTTGTTTTTATCCCATATATCCCCTTGGGAAAGGGAAAAGAGGGAAAAAAGTGGGCACTTTTAGCAAGATGTTTCCAAGTGACGGGATCGAAGTGTAGGGAAGAGATGAGAGGTTTAGCTAGGTAAGCCCCCATGAAGCGGGAGAGGGTCACATGAGGGAACAAAGATGGGTATAGTGGGGGTGCTCATTATATATATATATATATATATATATATATCATTGGTAAATTTAAAAGAGAAAAAATAGCTCCAGGAGTGAAATCATGACATGTGGCAATTGGAAATTTGGCTAAGTATGGGATCAACACACTCTACACTAGAGAAGACTTGAAAACAACATTTTTGGAGCTTAGAAAGGTATTTTTAGGTGAAATTTTATATTATTATGAATCCGAGGTACCTTAAAATATCAATGGTATATTTTAAGAACCTAATTCTATTCAAAACTCCAAAAATGGCCCTCTTTTGATGAAGACAACGAGGTGAGTCCGTAGAAGTATAGTTGTCTTGAGATATTCTTAGGTCTTGTGTAGAATATGATTTTTCCACCATGAATAGCATTATATAATATTTACAATTCCTTGTTTTTACATTCTAACTCCTTAGGGAGCTCTGGAATCATCTAGAGAAGCTCAGGTTCATATTTTGACCATTCATTCCTTACACCTAAAAACCCTACTTTTATACGATCATCCTAAACTACCAAATATTCCCTAAATATTACTAAACCAATTCAAATACCTTATAGTCTCTCCAATACCACCTCCAGATGATTATGATCTTTTGGAACCTTCCTAGAAGATGCACACATGCCTTGAAAATGGCCAAAAATATCGTTTCTAGACTTGTTGGAGAGCTAATCTTCTTGCACCTCAATGAATGCAATGATGAACCTTATCAAACCTTTTTCAAGATTTTAAATTTTTATCCAATGCATTAGGTGAACCTACAATGATGTCATTATGATCATACACAGGAGACATATTGACTAGGAGAGGGATTTAGGAAGGCTTTGGAGAAAATTTTCACATTTGGCTTAGTTGTCATGTTTTAAATTTTTAATTTTTGGGCTTTCAAAAATGCATGACATCAATGGATCTGACTTGAGGACACTAGAATATAAATGGATTTAGATAACCTGAGCACTATTTAGAAATAAAACTAATTCCTTGTTGAAATTCGGTAACCGAGTCAATTCTTCACCACTAACACAAGCAACAAGCACACACGAGGAAAAACAAACAAACAAAACAATTGAAGGAAACACGCCAAATAAGAAAATGAACACACAATGTAAAGGGAAATTATGTTACATGGGAGGAAATTCATTGAGGTGGGGAGAAAATGTACACACACCTAGAAATGGGTTGAGAGAAGTATGTACCATCATAGAATAATGGGTCATACCTTCAAAGTCGAAGATCATTATCAATCATGTCATGCTCTTGTGATGGTTCTGCATGGTTTGAGAATAAGGATAGAAACATAGATTACATCTTTATAATGATATTTCATGGAAAAAACTCTTGCATTGAATGAAAATTTTGTAATTTTTTTGAAAGTTATATCCTTTGCATCCTCTTCCTTATGCTTAGTGACCATAAGAAGCCATTCCTCCATGTTCTCGCAAGTAGAATATCTAATTTTTTATTGAAGGAATTTTCCATTCTTGAATGAAGTTTGCAGCATGAAATTATTACTATAATCAATGGGAATCCAAAATTAGTGAGAACTAGTTGATTCTCTTCCCATTCAAATGCTTCTTCAAGCCTCCCACTTTGATGCTCTGTAAACATGAGAAGTCATTCCTCCATGTTCTAAAAAAAATCATTTATTTTTTCTAGATAGAACTCACCATCCTTAAGTGAATGTTGCAATATGGAATAATGTTCAATATCATTAGAGGATTTGGAATTTTGAAAGAAATTTGGATTTAACTCCGTTCAAAAGACACTTACATATAATTCTCACTTTGTTGTCTGAACAATTACCTTCTATAAAAACCATATCAACATTGGCCTTGATATCATTTTCAATAATGGAGGCGCTATCTTCATGAAGGAAGACATACATAGGAGATTCAAGAATTTTATTTTCTTTCCATTCACCATGAATACAACCTTCTTCACAAAATGAGAAAGAGGAAGACTTACCTTCACATTCATGCTCATTTTCCAAGCCTTCAAAGATAACATTGAGATCATTTGTTTATTTCATCTCATTATCGAACATTATTGTATCGAAAGAAGGATCGAGACTCGAAATCATACTTATCTTGCAAATCCATGGCATGAGTCAGGATCTCAAGACTCAATTGATGATCTTCAATCTCTTCTACAATATTTAAAATGTCTTACATAGATTACTCTTTCAAAGTTGTTATGTACTCACTTTCACCTTCATTAGAAGAGTCTTCATATTGGACCTCAAGAATATAGATGGAAAAATGATCGATACATGGCAGAAATCATTTGAAAAATCCCCAATCTCTTTTTCTACATTTCTTGTCATTTGGGGCTCACCTTCTTGCAAAATTGGGAATTCTTGGTTTTCATCTTTTCAAAAACAAAGAGAAGAGATCCAAATGCTCGGGGAAAGGTACACCTTTCAATTCAATATTCATCAAATCATCTTCATGACATGAGGAAGAATACAATGTTGGAGCAACAACATGAGGATAATCTTTTACTCCATCTTGCACATCTTCACAAAATATTTCTTCTTTGTAAGGAAGTAGGAAAACTTCATACTCACTATGGTGATCAACATTATAATCCTTTGGTTAGGATTATGAAACCAAATTATCATAGAGGTCTTGTTCAATTTTCTCATCCATGATTATATCAAGAAGGGAATTTGATTCTTCAATTATCTCCATTTCATCATTTAACATTTGTGCATCAATTAAAGAGTCAAAATTGGAAAGGAAACTATCCATGATTACCTCAAAGTCATCATCTTGAAGAACTTGAGTCTGGGATGGAGGATTGATTTCTTGCACTTATTCATGTTTGGTGGAGTCCTCAGATAACACTTGATAATATTTCATGGAACACAAATCTTCATCCCTCATACACAATGTTTCTCCAAAGGTTGTGCTTGAGAAAAAAATGAATTTATGAATGGAGGTTCAAATTTCATGCTTTCTTCATCATCCTCCAAGGTGATGATTTGAATTTCATTAGAAGGTTTAAGGACAGAGCATTCATGAGAAGTGCACAAGATTCTTTCAAGAACAAACACCTCATAATATGGGAAATCATCGAATATAGTTCCAAAGGATAAATCTCTTCTTCCCCATTGTTACAAAGTGTTTTGAGATACTCATACCTTCTTTGCATAGCAAAGGCATAATTCATAGTATCAAGATTAGTTTGGGGATTATATTTTCTTCTGTAAACACTTATAATTCTTTGTATAAACATTTTGTACAAGGATTCCATTTCTTCATCTCCATATGCAATAAAATCATCCAAAGGAAGAGAAACAAAAGATAGGGCTTTGAGTTTCTTGTTCATCGTGTGAAGTTAAAAATATTACCTTCAGTGGATTTTGTTAGTGTGAGTTATCCTATGTGTCGTCTTCTCATATTGGGGGGTCATCTCACATGGGTTAGGTTTAGGGTTAGGTTTAGCATTTTATATGTGTCTTATACTAGGGTTACTCAACACCCTATATGTACCCCTTTACTATTCATTTATGAGCATGCCAAGACACTCCGCTGTCTTTTTCTTATGAACAAGCTTTGTTCGGTTATGCAAGTTTATTCAGTTATTGATCGATTCTTACTTGTGATTACGCTGGAGCTATTTCAATTCAACTTGAGTGCAACTTCTTTGTGGTGCACAGTTTCTGATATGATCCATCAACTCTTTCATGGTATCAGAGCTGAGATCGGGTAAATGTGCACTCATTATTTTTAGTTACGATTACTCTTTCTTGGTCTCGTTTTATTTCCTCTGTCATGCAAGCTTTGTTTCTGTTGAGCAAGTTCTTCCATTACTAATCAATTATTTCTTGCAATTGTTGGAGCTATCATGATTCCGTTGGAGTGTAACTACTTCATGGTGCCTCGTTTCGATTCGATTCTTGCAAACTCTTTTCATGGTATCAGAGCTACATGACTTGCCGTCACACCAAAAGCTTGAACTGATGGTGGAGAGGGATCTCATCGTGTTAATCAGCTGCTACACCAATACCCTCCCGCACGATGGAGCCGGTATACACCCAATCAGGCCCAACAACATTAGGAGGAAGTGACACTGGGAATTTCCCTAGGAGGTCACCCATCCCAGAACTACTCTTGGGGGTGTGCGTTAATGCATGGTATCGAGATGCACGACTCACCGTCACACCAAAATCTCAAACTTATTTACCCCGCATGCAAATTTTTTCAATCACTATTTTCTGGAATTATTTTGCTAATCTCTTTAACAAGTTGTTCCTTTGGAAGTGCATTTTTTTGGGGTTTTGTGCATGTATGTAGGTTTATGTTTTTCACCATTGGATTTGGTAGTTCTGATCACATTTAGTGGAAAACGTTATCTTGAGGTTGGTTCCTTTTACGTTTTTATTCAGAATTTTACCAAAATATATTTTTTTTTGAAATCTATGTCTTATTAATAATTTACAAACCCTGACTAGGTCGTATAGTTTTTATTCTTTACCCTAGCAATAGCGTTGTGTTTATTGGTTGTCCGTGCCTTGCTACCTCCCACGTGCTCATTTAGGTGCTACCCCTCTAACACAAAACAAAAATTGCGTTTTTTTTTTCTATAGGCCACACCTTCTTGGTAAAGAGGGACAATATTATTCTTTCTATTTTTTTCATTGGTAAAGAGGATGTTTTTTTAGTAAGAGCATTTCTTTTCTTGCCCCCTTTATTTCTTTGGACCATGGCACATTTTTTTGTTCTTTTGAACTCTTGCTGCTGTCAGCACCTACTCGCCCACCTCCCGTGAACCCCGCCCGTGTGAGTCTGTCCTCCATCTGTCCTCTGTCTGCATTTCGCATGCTCTCGCTTGGCGTCTATGTTGGCCCTGCCGCTACTCCCTTTTGCCTTCCAAGAATAAAGCACAAAACATCAAACAAAAAAACCAAACTACAAAAAAACATTACTTTTTTAAAAATGCTTTTTTGGTAAGTTGTTTTATAAAACGTGGTAAGTTTCTATTTTTTAAAAAGCTTTTCCAAAAAAATTTAAAACCAGCCATATTTTTTTAATCCATTTGGTAAAGTTTCTAAATCATTGGTAAGTTTTTAAAATCTAATTCACATTTGCTTTTTTAAATAGTGAATATTCTTTCAAAAACGTGGGAGATTGTTTTGGTAAGTATTTCAAATACTTTCCTTAAATATTTCATTTAAATATTCAGTTTATGGTAAGTTTTTTTCAAAAAGCTTCAAATCTTTTTTAAGTAAGTATTTTTTAAAAATTCTTTCTATCTTAAAAAAAAGCTTTTTTTTATATATATTTTCAATTAAAATTGCTTTTTAAAAAAAAGGGGAAAGTATCTTTAATTAGTTTTTTTCCTTTTAGATTTTAATTAATTTTTGTAATTACTTAGATTTACTTTAATTAAATCTATTTTTTATTAATTGCAAATTAATTTTGATTCTCTCATCTACGATTACTAGTTAATTAAAAATCATCTCCATACCCTTTATCGCATTTTTTAAAACTCAAAAGCCCTCAATTTAGCAAAATTGGGCATTTCCAAACGGTAAAATTTAGGCATTATTGGCATTTTTTTCTCTAATCATGCACTCAAGTGTGCAAGTGACACTTCAGCACCTATTTTCCTTCCGAGCTCCTTTCCGGTGTTTGAAGACTATCTGAACTCCTTGAGTTCCCAAACCTTGTATTTCACCCTTATTATTACTTGCGACTAGTGAGCGTGTCCACCACAGTATACAGCAAGGGGTTTCCTTTTACGATGTGAGACGTTTTTTCTCACCACCAGGGTTGGCTTTTGCCTCCTTTCTATTTTTTTACTTGTGCTTGTTTACGGTGTCCTTTTTTGTTGCGCTCCACAAAACACTGTTGTGGTCTCCTCTCTTGCATGTTATTACGCTAATTGCAAGACGAGTTACCAAGTGTTTCAAACCACACGCATGGACCCGATTGTAATCAATGCACTAAACTATAAAGTGTCAAAAGTAGGGGGTTGTTATTGTCCTAGGTGGTTGTGTTTCTTTTCTACATTTCTTTCTCTCTCTCTCTCACTATGGATGCACTTTCAATTCCTTTGCTTACACCGTTCAACTTTTTTGAATGGAGATCAAAAATAATAATGAAACTAAGGGGTAAAGGGTTATTCCACATCACCATGGGAACTAAGACTAAACTAGATGACGAACCTGAAAAATCTAAGTGGTTAAACCGTAGTGATGAAGCTTTAGGTCTTCTTTGCATGTCTATTTCTCCTGACTTGCTCTTCCACATTGAGGCATCGAAACACCTAAATCTGTGTGGAAAATGCTTTGGATGCGATGTTTGGACAACTAGATGACATGAGAGCACATGAGTTGGAAAATGAACTACTAGGGTTAAATCCTAGTGACTTTGAAAACCTACAAGCCTTCTTCTCGAAATTTGTCCACATTAGATTATTGTTAAAAGGATTTCAAGTAGAAAAGAAATATTCTCAACTGATCTTGTCGATTCTCTCTAAGCTAGGTCCCGAATATTCTATCTTCGTGTCAACTTTCTACGCTACAAAAGCTACTTTGGGTGATACTTGGACAATGCCCTCCTTTGACTATTTTTCATCCCAACTCATTCGAGAACAGGAAAAATCATTCAAATGGGGTCTCTCAAGTCCAAGTCACATGCCCTTGTAGCAAGTACTAGTAAGGGAAAGAAGACTAAAAAGAAGAAAGAAACAAAGGATCAACCTAAGAAAGAAACCAAGATCAAACCTAAAAATGACACAAACACTTCAACTTCTGAGCCTAAGGCACATAAAAGCAAGTATTTGTGTTCCTATTGCAAGAAGTACTGGTCATGACGAGCAACACTATTTTAAGAAATAGATTGATCACTTATCTCATTTACTTGAGAAGAATAAAATAAGTGTTCTGAATCCATAAACAAAGTCCTTCAAGGGTGAGTCTTTTCTTGCAAAAGTTGATAAAAATGATAAGAAGAAAGGAAAGGCCCTTGTAGCCAAAGTTGCTCCTTCATCGACATGGATTATAGATTTTGGTGCCTCGCACACATGGGTTCTTTCACATGTTGAGTTTTCCAACATCGAACATTGTGGAATGTCCCAAATCACGATGGTAATGACATGATAAAGTGTCGGTTTATAGTAGTGGATAGGTAGAGATGGATGGGGGAACATTTAACCAAGTGTTCCCGATATCTCTCCCAATCTCCTATCAGTTTACCAAATTACTCACCTTGGTGAAGGAATGCGAGTGGAATTTGGTCCTAACTCGGTGATTATTCATGAGCTTAACAATGACACTACAAAGTGGCTCGAGGGAAAGGCGAGATCACCGTTCACGGTAGTACACCTTCTCCCACTTTACTTCGATTCTATGCCCACCGCCTTGCTCACTCATGAAAATGAGGTTAGTAAGTTATGGCATGAGTGTTTTGGACATCTAAATTATCATTACCTTGAATAATTAAGTCAAAACAAAATGGTCAATAGGTTGCCTCACGTCAAGTTTTCTAAGGGTCTTTGTGAGGGTTGTACCCTTGGAAATCATCCTGAAAAGAACTTTGACAAAGGAAAATCCTAGAGAGCCACTCGTCCTTTGGATCTTGTTCACAATGATGTTTCTGGTCCATTTCCTTCTCCTTCATTTACTAGAGCTCTTTATGTGCTAACCTTCATTGATGACTATTTGTGATATACTTGGGTATATTTTCTTAAGCTTAAGTTTGAAGTCTTTGAACATTTTCAGACTTTAAGGCTCTTGCTGAGAAACAAGTGGAACGGTCTATCAAGGTTCTTTGAACTGACAATGGAGATGAATATGTAAACAATAGGTTCATGGATTTATATACTTCAAGGATCTCTTTGTAGCATACAATTGCTTATAGACCTTCGCAGAATGGAGTCACAGAAAGAAATAACCGTACTCTGAAGGAGATGGCCACTTGTATGATTCACTCGAAGTCTCTTCCTCAGTATTGGGCCGAAGCAATGAATTGTGAAAATTACATTCAGAACTATGTTCCACACAAGGTAGTAAGAGGGATGACACCCTTTGAAGCCCTGGTTTGGATGCAAGCTTGATGTTAAACACTTTTGAGTCTTTAGATCCAAGGCTATGGGCTCGGATCCTCAAGAAGAAACGCAAGGCCTTGGAACCACAATCCAAACCTTATATCTTTATAGGGTATCCTGATGGTGTGAAGGGATATCAATTAATGAATCCTACTTCTCATGAGCTGTATATTAAGAGAAGTGTTAAGTTCAATGAGTCTTTTGACTTCTACTTCTCCACCTATATGAGGTTCTTTAACTCACCGATTTGAATTTCGACTCATCAGATGATGATATTGTTGAGCATGCTCCTCTTCCTGATCCTCCTAACCATCAGACCTTTGATTCTTTTGATTCTGACATAGTAGTGATGATGAGGACTATGTCCCTTCTCACTCAAGTGAAGAATCTTCGAATTGAGCCTGATCCTCCTGGTCCCCTTTGGGCTAGGAAATTTTTGCAAAGTGTTGGAGATTTAGTTGGAGATAATTCGGATATGAGACGTACTCTCTCAGATTTCATTGGACCCCACTCTTTCTTCGCCTCTCGATTCGATCCACGTCTTTCTAGGAGGCTTCGGTATTCCTAAGTGGGATTCTACCATGGATGAGGAGTATTCCTCTCTCATGAAGAATGATACTTGGGATCTCACCACTCTTCCGAAAGGAAGAAAAATCGTTTCGGTGTAAGTGGGTGTTCGAACAAAGTATGGAGTAAATGGAGATGTCAAAAATTTTAAAGTGCGATTAGTAGCTAAGGGTTTCTCCCAGATAGTTGGGGTTGATTATACAAAAACCTTTACTCCGGTTGTGAAGATGACTTCTATTCGATTGACCCTAGCCATTTCCACAGCGAATAGATGGAAAGTCCATCAAATGGATGTTAAGAGTGCCTTCCTTCATGGTGACCTAGAGGAAGAGATCTATATGGAACAACCTTCGGGTTATGTCCAAGATTCCTCCCTCATTTGTAAGTTAAAGAAGTCTCTTTATGGCCTTAAACAAGCCCCTCAAGCTTGGTATGCCAAGATGGACTCCTTACTTACATCAAGGTTTACTAGGTGTCACTCTGATCCAAATGTTTATATTCTACGACAAGATGAATCCATACTCATTCTTGTTCTATATGTTGATGACTTGTTGATCACAGGTAGCTCTTCCTCTATTATTGATTCTATGAAGATTGCCTTAGCCAACAAGTTTTCCATGACTGACTTAGGTCTGCTTCATTACTTCCTTGGGATCCATATTTCACAATCTGACTCAAGAATCTTGATTTCATAACCTAAGTATGCTCTTGATTTGCTAGCTCATTTTTAGATGTCTGATTGCAAGTATTCTCCTACTCCTTTTCTTTCGGGGTGAAGTTGGTTTCAGATTTCTCTACTCCCTTGGTTGATGGTACTCTTTATCGACAGTTAGTGGGGAGCTTGATTTACTTGACTCACACTCGACCAGATTTATCGTATGTTGTTGCGATCATGTCCAAATTCATGCAAGAGCCACATGAGTTGCATTGGAAAGATAAATGGATCCTTCATTATGTTCATGGCACTTATACCGATGGCATTCACTATCATGGAGGGGTTGATATTGACTTGATTGGATTCATAGATTCTGATTGGGCCGGTGACTTAGATCATTGAAAATCTACTTCTAGCTACATTTTCTCTCTTAGTTCGGGTCCTATTAGTTGGTCTAGCAAGAAGCAGAATGTAATTGTGATATCATCTACAGAGGTAGAATACAGAGGAGTAGTTAATGCTACCACATAAGCTATTTGGCTATAGGGTATTCTGACAGAGTTTGGCATCCACTTTCGGCGGCCTACCATTATCTACTATGATAACACGAGCACTATCTCTATTTGTAGAAATCCAATTCAACATCAGTGGATGAAGCACATTGAGATCCATATGCACTTCATATATAAAAGCATATTTATGATGGTATCATCGACATTCAAGTACATTGCATGATTGATCGGATTACAGATTTATTCACCAAGCCCTTCACTGAGATGAAGTTTCTTCACTTACGGTCTCTTCTTAGGGTGAGGTCTTCTGTAGTTTCCCATCTTCTTCGGGCTATGTAGTCCTTCTTTTCTTCTTCTTCTTCTAGGAAGATTGTGTTTGTATATGGGCACCTTATTAGGCCTTTAGTTACGGGCCCCATTGGCACATCTTTCTTATTTTTTTAGGAGTGTCTTCCTCTTCCATCCATCGACTCATCACAACTGCTACCCCAACTTCGATGAAGGCCGGGTGTTAGTGTGAGTTATCTTATGTCCTCTTCTCATATTAGGGGGTCATCTCACATGGGTTAGGTTTAGGGTTAGGTTTAGGGTTTCATGTGTGTCTTGCAATAGGGTTACTTAGCACCCTATATGTACCCCTTTACTATTCATTTATGAGCATGCCAAGACACTCCGTTGTCTTTTTCTTATGAACAAGCTTTGTTTGGTTATGCAAGTTTATTCAGTTATTGATCGATTCTTACTTGTGATTTCACTGGAGCTATTTCAATTCAACTTGAGTGCAACTTCTTTGTGGTGCATAGTTTCCGATACGATCCGTCAACTCTTTTGATTCTTCACCACCACGCCTTTCATACAACATTTCATATCTCTTCTGTATCTTCCTCATCAAGTTCTTGGATTCTTGATCATCAATAGGTGTAATTCCCATTTTATTTCATTTATCAAGTGAATCCGCTTGGATTGGGGCCACCAAAATTTGATGGTAGGATCTTCATAAGTAGAAATTTTCTCCATTCTAGACATTCTTTTCATGACTACTGCAAAAATGGTACTTATCTTCTTTTCCCTTATCTCGATTGCATATTTTATTTTTAAAAAATACCTCCTTGGTGTAAAGAGAATCTTTACCTTTACAAGAGATGGTTCAAAATGATGGCTGGTAAAAAAGTGCAAATATCGATGGCAATCTTCTTCTTCATTGTTGTTGTCACTCATTGGTGCAAAAAAAAATCTTGAAACTTAATCATTGTGATGTAGAAATGAATGTGATATGAATTTTCCTGATAGAGTCACCTTCAAAATCTTATTTTTCTTTAAACCTAACTTTTTATTCTTTTTGGAATATATACTTATTTGTATTTTCTAGATATCTTTAAGGGTACATGAGGGTAGATCTCTCCCAGTGGAGTTGACAAAATTTTTGGTGAAATAATTTGTTTTGTTGTGAATTATTAAGGTTTCACTAAACATTTCAGGGCTAAAACCATCCTTATTTTGTATGGGGTGGCTCCTATTATTGAATGTAAAGTAATCTAATTCTATGAGGTGGCCAATAGGTTAGGGATCACATAGGAACACTCCACCGAACTTGGGCCAAAGTGATTTTATGAAGTATAATGGAGGAAAATGCGGTGATGAGATGTAAAGGGGAGTTGGAGAGAGAGATTGAGAGAGAGAGAGAGAGAGAGAGAGAGAGAGAGAGAGAGAGTAACTATTGTGAGTAGGAACTAGCAGAGTTCACATATAATAATAAGAGTAAATACACATCCAATTAGAAGAACAAAAAAATGCAAACCATGATAAGACACAACAAATAATAGACACCAAATTCTATTAATTCATTTATAAAAGGTGTAGACACCTTAATTTTATAAGATTATCATATATGTAAAGTTGGAAAGAGAGAGTAGAGGAACATAGAAAAATAAATAGAAGAATTACAACTTTTATTTCTTGATGTAGAAGTATTACTATCAAAAACATACATTCAATTAACAATTGATAACCCTTTGGAATGGAGGAGCCATTCTAATTTATAAGCATTACAAAAATATTTTTTCATCTATCCCCAACATGACCTTTCACATGTCATCATCATCATCACTTGTGATCTTTCATATTCCTACAAATTGAGTATTTTATTTATTGTTGGAAAAGGACTCTTATAATGTTTAGCTAAGGGTCACTTAAGTGAATAGGATGAAATATAAAAATTACATTCTTACTGAGAAATTAGAACATGGAGAGAGAAGAAAAGGAGAAAGAGAAGGGTTCATGTTATGATGAAGAGAAGCTTTGTTAATGAAGAAATTTCTATTATGAGGCATGGTAATAACAATTTCCTATTTGCTGCAAGATGCATAAACACTCTGGAATAATGAGAAAGCATTTAGAAACATTGTTGTGAGACATTTCGATGCAATCTTCGAGATGATGTGGGCATTAATCATGATGGTTCCTTCTTGATCTCACAGTGAGAGTGAGGATCAATTTCTTTCTCTTTAGGATTTCACAAATGACTCCAATGATCATGAAAGATAACTCCATGATGCTCAAACCTCTTGATGTTTATCCTTCTCTTATTGAGATGAGTCTTCATCATGCGGGTGAAATAATTAACCTTGAGTGAAATCCTTGAGAAGTGGGCACCAACTGGAATGGAATGAGATGATGGCAATGTCTCTCCTTCTTGAGATATTATCACACTACAATGCCTTAGGTGAGTGTTTAATAACACTACCAAGTGGGTGGAAAAAAATGAAACAAAGATGTTTTCCTACTCTTAGATTGTTTTGAAGAGAAGGAAGCTGAGATGGATCACTATTTCTTGACTCAAGAGGCTCTCTAAGGGATCTATGATGAACCTCACCTTCTTATTAATCCTCCTAGAATACGGAATCACACTAATAGGTGTTTGATTGAGTGTTTAAGAACACTATGACATCAAATGAAATTGGGATGATTTCTTGTTCTTGCATTCATGATGCCACACATGAAGATCACCTATTTAGCCTTCGCTACTCCAGAGTACTTGAATGAAATCAGAATTGGGATGATTGCATACCTTCTCTTGAGGTGCTTCCAATGAGAAACAAGTATCCTTTGATTCTTCACACAAGATAGATTGAATACTCAAATAACTTGATGAGCTCTCTTTGACTTACTTCCCAAAGATGTGACGTTCAATTCAAGAAAAATGTTTCTCAACATGCTTGATGATTTTTTCATTTCACTTATGATCATGATGAAAACTTTTGATGAATTTTTATTCCAAAAATTCTCTTAAAAATTTTAAAATCCTTTTCCTAACGCACATTGTCCTTAAATTTCACCTGTTATGCCTCGATAGGCTCATGGTGTGCTCCTTGACAAAATGTGATCAAAATGATACTTTAGAATCCTTTTAAAGAGTTATTTTTTATTTTTATCTGAAATAAATATTTACAATCATATGATGATGAAAAATTCAGCAAGATGAGTGAAAGTGGAGCCAACTGCAACTTTTTGCACTAAAAACTAAAACTTTTTATTTTGGTAGGTAGGACCAGGAGCTATTTTTTGGAATTTTTACCTTTTTTCTCAAATTTTGTCTTCTAAATATCCTATCACACTTATATTTCATGTATTGATGATTCTTTTCCTTTTTAGGAAGTTTCTATTTTTAGTAGGTTGTTTTTTTAGAACCTGCTATTTTGGGAAAATTGCCCTTTTTACCCTCGCTTATTGTTTTTGCACCATTTTTGATGTTATGAGTGATTAGAGCTTGTAATTTTGAGAGGTTTAATATTTTTAGAATTTGAGTGTACATATAAATTGATATTTCTTTAAAATTATCATAATAGTGTCAATTTTCAAAAACACCATTGTTGGATTCAAATCTACACCGGAATCCCGTGCTACAATTTTCGTTGTGTTTCATCCATTGGAACTCTCTTTAAATCAAAAAGGAAAATTTTCATATGGAGGGTTTCATATTTATAGATGTTTGATGTCATCCACTATTGGAGGCTTTAATCTATAATGATCATGAAGGTGTGTCGAGAGTAGAGTCTTTAGTCAAAACCTTGGTGTAATTATATTTCCAGTTGAGTTATGAGAAAAAATTATTTTTGTACTCATGGATGCTCTGGAACATGTTTGGAAGCATGAATATTGTTTTCAGTTTTTTTTTTTTCAGGTTTTCAACATCAATCATGGTGGAAGAGGTGACCTATGCAAAAAAATACACTTAAACATAAGTTAGTTTATTTTTCTTCTTCTCTTCCATGTTAACTCGCAATTTGACCATGGTTTAGTGGAAACTTAGTGTGGTTTGAACATGGGTTCAATGGTTGGCATGTGACACTCATTATTTTCCCTATCTCCCCTTGGTGAAAATGGACAAGAGGGACACAAATGGGCACCTGGAGCCATAGCTTGACAAGTGGTGTCGTTAGATGCAATGTGACGATGATGGAGAAATATTGACAAGCACCTAGGGCTAAAAATATGTCATGTGACAAACTATAGAGGGCGATTGTCATGGTGGAACTAATGTTTTTCCCCTCTGTCCCCTTTGGAAAGGGAAAAGAGGGAAAAATGGGCACTTAGAGCAATATGCTTCCAAGTGGCGGGATTTGGTGTAGTGAGGAGATGAGAGGTTTATCCAGGTCAAGTCCCTACAGAGCTTGAGAGGGTCACATGAGGGACCAGAGAGGGAGATAGGGGGTTATCATTCTTGTCCCCTATGTCCCATTGGAAAAGGTAAAATATGGACAAAATTATTTACATGATCGAAATCATGACATGTGGCAATTGGAAATCTTCCGAGTATGGGATCAACACACTATACATTAGAGAAGCCTCTAAAACAAAATTCCCAGAGCTTAGAAAGGTAATTTTAGGTTAAATTTCATAAAATTATGACTCCAAGGAACCTTCTAAGATCAATTTCATAGGTTATTAAACCTAATTCTTCCCGAAGCTCCAAAAATGGCCCCGATTTGATCAAGATAGTGGAGTGTGTATGTAGAAGTTGAGTTTCTTTGAGATATTATTAGATATTGTATAGAATCTGATTTTCCACCATGAATATGATTCTATAAGATTTTTAATGCCTATTTTTTTGAATTACAACTCCTTAGGGAGAACCTAGAATCATCTAGAGAAGCTCAAAGTTCATATTTTGACCATTCATTCCTTACACATGAAAAACCCACTTTACACAATCATCCCTAAAACACAAAATATTTCCTAAATATTCCTAAAATAATTACAATTCATTATAGTCTCTTTAATACCACATACAAATTATTATGATCTTTTGGAACCTTCCTAGAAGATGCACACATGCCTTGAAAATGGCGAGAAATAGCCTTTATAGGTCTGCTTTAGAGAGCTAGTCTTTTTGTTGCACCTCAATGAATGGAAAGATGAACCTTATGAAACCTTTTTGAAATATTGTACTTTTTATCCAATGAATTACTAGAACTTATAATGTCTCGTATGATCATACACAAGAGACAAACCGACTATGAGAGGATTTGGGAAGGGCTTGGAGCACGTTTTCATATTTGGCTTAGTTTTCACATTTCAAATTTTGAATTTTGGGCTTGCAAAAAGGCATGACAACAACAAGTGAATGCCTTAATAAATTTTTTCTACTTACTATTCTAGCTTTTAAAAATTTGAAGCTAAAGATGACTCCCACAACTTGTTTTCTAACATAACCAGAGAAGTCAACTAACTATTCAAGTTATTGTAATTCTAGGTAGTTAGTATTAGTATTAAAAATACTATCATAAGATTTTAAATGCCACATCATAATTACAACTTCATATAATTTTGAGTCCCATATCAAAAACTACTACATATGATTTCAAGTCCCATAAATATGTTTATAAGTATTTCTTTAGAGAAAGAAGGGTGTTCCTTGTTAACACACAACATGGATCAAATGGACAAGATCAAATTTGAAGCATCATTGACACACAAATTAATCCTTGCCATCTATGATCCTATGAATAAACCCTAATCACTAAAAATAAAAAATAGTAAACAATCTTTGGTTTTTAGGATTTAGTGTGTTTTATGATCTCATCATTCTCCGCCATAACTACCTCTATACCATATCAACCTCTATGCCACACATTAGGTCCTTTGCAAAATGAAGAGAATAAGGTTTATGTTGAGGACATGATCTCTATTATTTGGGAAGAAGCACAAGGAAAGCTTCCCTATTTATAGGCAATGGAGAAGGAGACTTTGTGAATGGATCCACTTAGTCCCCTCCTATCATGGGCCTTACCCCATTGTCATTGTGGGAACTATACACACAAAAAGTGTAGGGAATTTTTTCACATATTGGACTCCTCGTGGGTCTAGTCCAAGGTAGGTTGTGTGGAGGATGATGGGGGTGATATCACAGATAGTAATAAGATGGTATGAATTGAGGGGGTATGGTAGATTAGAGGTATAGGAAATGTAGAAAGATTTTTTTCTATTGATATTTTCAAGAGAGTAATACCTTATCCTTAAGGGAAGAAAAGCTCCTACATAATTTATCACAGTGGATGGTATGATGAAGGATACCGATAATGCGTAGTACTTGATCTATATCGTAGTCGGTGAATGGGGAATGTTAATCTGTGTAAGATAGATGAAATGGTTGTTATATAATGGGTGGAATTGATCCAAATTTTTTATATTGAAGATGATAGGGGAGAGATATTATGAGCTAAAACACTCAAATTTCTAATGGGAGAAATTATTTGATAAGATGAAGGATGTGGTTATTATCTTGAGGGGATTCACCGTCAAGAACAATGAGTTGTTGTATAATGTGTGCAAGAGAAGGAGAAGAATGAAATATTTCTCATCTGAGTTTAGACAAGATATCTCCTTGGATTTTTAGCTTAAGAGGAGTAAGAGCATGAGGGAAATAAAAAATATACCTTAGAACTTATTTTTCAAAATTCATTCACGATGGAGGATGAATAACCATTGTGTGGTGCTAGCTATGATCGGAGAAAACTGAAAAAAATAGCTTGAAATGAGTGTTGTTTAGCTGATTGAACTTGAATTGGAGTTGTGTAGATGGTTTGAGGCTTGAATGGGAGTCATCAAGATGTTTTGGTTAATTTTTTTATAAATTGGTATCTTCTTGTAATATGGATCAATGAGTGTCCTTGTATTATTTGACCATGTTATGGAAACTGAAATAATGTAACTATTTTTGTAGGTGTTGCAAATATTTTTAGAAGTCTTTGGCTTGTTTGGGACTAAAATTCATGTATCTAAGTGTGTTGAGTTAAACTTACATGAATGGTGTCCATGTTTTCTCAAATAATTAATTTATAAGAATTTTGATAAAATGAAATGAAGTAAAATGAAATTTGAATTTGAAAATAGAAGCCTTTGGATGCTAATAAATTAATTGGATGCTTGATGGAAAATAACAAACCAATACTCCTTTTCACTACTCTAGTTAATGATATGCAAGTGGGGTTGTGTTTTTGTTGTTTTTAGGATTTCTATGAAAATTCTACAAGAATGGATTAGATACTTTCCAATATGATAAAGAGACACAAATAACAAGAAATAGAAAAACAATTATCCACATGTAATTGATGTTTTCATATCTAACATTAATATATTATGAGATGCAAGTTTCAATCTAAGTGCTCTTTTAAGAAATAAATGATGGATAAGATGAGATATATAATCGAAATGTCTTGAAACTAGCCTAATATTGAAGATCTAGTGAGAAATCTAATACAAACTAAAATCCCGATTTGTTTATCCTAATATAAAAACAATTTGAAAACAAATCTAATGATTAAGCATGTTTTTGGTGTTTTATGGTTTATAAGTGTAATTTATATAATTAAGTTAATCTAGAACCTAAATAAGAAAGATTGCAAGTCAACAATAAATCTAGGATCTAGGCCTTTTCCCCATTTTTGTTTTGGGATTTGAACAATTTTTTTGATTTTTTTTTTGTGTAGAGTATGTCAACGTAATCATTTAGGATCTTTGATCATTTCATAATATGGCATGGAGTGTTACAATCCCTATAAAAATTTTTATAACATATTATTCATTTTTCGTGTTGATAGATCAAGTATATGGTTGAGTAATTTCAAGTAGAGAGATTCCTTCCATCCTAAAGTGGAGAGAATGTGGATGTTAGGGGTAAAGATTTAAGGATTTCCTGTTTAATGTGGGTAATCAGGTCTACATTGGGAATGATCTAAGCCTTTAGAATACTAAATTTTGGGTGCAAAAACTATTGTATCATTTCCTTTTCCTTTTCCACATGTAACATCTAGTGGATATGTATGAGGTCCTCGATATATTTTGTGGGTAGAATCTCCACTTCATGTTATTTACCTCATAAGGGTTCCAATGAGTGTTATAAGTAATATATTTTTCATTTATGTTTGTAATAGGAAGAATACATATAAACATACATATATGAATGCATTCTTACATGATAAACACACCTTTAATTAGTTTCTTAAAATATATTTATGTATGTTCTTAGAGTGGTGAATATGTATATGTTTGATGAGTTTTTTTCTCCTATTCTAAGTTAATGAAATAACATGCTAGAAAATAAGAAACTCCAAATATGAGAGGGTTTAAGGCTACCTACAATGTTTTATAGTGATGTTGATAGAAGATGGGTGCATAAATACTTTTACATTTGTGAGGCTTGATGACCTGAAAAACATAAAAGATATCTACATAAGACAATATTAGTGGATTTTTATAGTGGGTTAGTTGAACAAATCCAGTATCGAGAAGCGATAAACATCCAAGGAATGATTTCATGCCACTTGTTTAGAAAATTGGTTGAAAATAATGAATAGGTAAGATACATAAGATGACAGAATATAAATGTTCACATACATGTTGAAAAAAGATCATAGAATGCATACAATTATAGATTGGGAAAAACAATGTAATCGATTGCAGGTCAACGATGATCAAAAGTAGTCGATGGAGACTATGATAGAAATGTGAGGTTACGGGATGTCTCGGGTAAAAAAGATTAAATTATTTGGGTGTTGTAGAGAGAGAGACAAAGATAGAGAGAAGAAGGGATAGGATTGAAAAATATCTTACAGATTGGGTCGATAGTGATCAAGAACAATCAATGGTGATTGGGGTTAAATTAGGCCTTTATGAGGGTTGATGGTTGCCAAATGGGCTATGTGAAGCAAATAGATCCGATCTGATGTAATTGCAGAGATCCAAAATGATGAATGGACCTACAAATAGCTGATGAAGAAGTGATGAAAAAGAGCTATTATAATGATATATAAGCTCCAAGTATTCCAAAATGGTAAAAAAGGCTTTAAAATGGCTTTAGGAGGTTGGTGACATTTCACAAGAAGGAAACAAACATGTAAATTTTTCTAGAGGTCGATCTCAAGAGTTTCATCCTCTAAGGAAGGGGGTGATGGTGTATATATAGGGTCACCGATGACCGATAGGGTTGTCGTTGTAGACACAAAAATCATGCACTTGGGTACATTTATAGGTCTTAATCACATACTACTATTCCTATGATACCTAAGAGAGAAAACTAGTAATTGACTACTGTCTTTGGCCTCTTTCTTGTCCTTATGGATTTCTCTCTGGTCTTACACACCCTACAACCCAATATGATCTTCATTGCTTCATCTTTCTTGACTCGGACACTAGCGCCATGTCAAATCCTAGGTGTCCTTGTACTTACGGGTGTCCTAAGCTCTTTGTATATTACTCACCTCTTTGGGATTCTTTTATATTTGGGCATCTTGTTTTCTTATTGGTCAGCCTTTTAGTTTTCAATTATAAAATTCAAATAAGGGAATCATATAAATACAAATCTATGTGATCATAATAAAATACCAAATATATAAACATCTATTATCATCACCTAAGGTTGTATCCAAAGGCTATCTAAGAGCATCAAGGCATCCATCTAGATTTATTTTAAGGGACAATGGACTTGCATTTTATGCATACACACATATGAGGGGAAGGTAATTTTTCCATCCACAAATCTATTTAGATTTCTACATCTAGTTATTTCTCATTATCAAGTGCATCTTGGATAATAGCTTCATATGGAATAATTTTTACACACACACACACACAAGAACTACATGGAGTTTGAGATGTAGTGTAGTGCTTGATCATAAGTTCACTCTGTCAGGTGACTGTTGGGGTCATTCTGATTCCCCATTTGTATATTATTTATTTTTATGATTTGATGTGCTTTGGGTTCTTAGGAGATCATTTGTTTTACTGGGTTATAGTTAAATTCTACGATCATTGAAGCGACATACGAGTGATGAAAACGAAGGTTAATGACCACCTTGTGACATAAGAAAAACTAGATTCTCAGTATTTACATAGTCACAAGCACCCAAAAAAGGTATATATCACCTAGGAAACCTTACCCCATTCCAGGTTCCCTGGTCCAACTTATTCAGGAAGTTCCACAATTTTCTTATTGAGGTTGTGAAAATTTCTTCTTATTCATCAATCTTCTAGCCCATAACACTTCAACATTTACTACTAAATCAGCTAAGTCTTCTATTCCCTCTCTTACACTTAAGGTTTTATATTCATTTAGCTTATTTCTTATCTCAAATTTGTACTTTACTATTTATTTATCATATGTGACTCTGCAATATAAGGGTTTAGCATATTTCTATATTTGTTAAATCATTTGGTGAACCCCAATCATGATCGGTCCTTCGGATCCTTCTTTTGCAAACTATTTTTATTTCATGGCTCCTAAAGTTTCTCAAGTCTCCTTGCATCAATTTCTTCAAATGCACCCATATTGTAAATATATTCTTCTAAAATCCCTAGACACTATATATCTTCCTAGTGATACACCACCTGCTCAAGTCAGTGTTATCTTCGATCATCTTTCTGATGACTCTCTTAGTTCTAATTCCAATCAATCTATTTACAAGTCAATTCAAGCTTTACATTCTTTATTTTAAGATAAATTTCATATTATGGAATCCTTGATTATATCCCTTGGATTTGAAATTCAACATCTTAAAGACACTTCTCAAGATCATTCTTCTTCTACTACTCATCCTCATTATATTTCTTCTACATGTGCTCATATCGTGAACCTCACATCTACCGCTCCCCGTGCCTCTCAAGTTTCATCTCAATACTAAGAAATTAGATATTCTTACACATATTCTCACTCATCTATTGATCAAATTTCCATCTACTCATTATTATCCTCCTTATCAACTTGTAAAATATCAATGTTGTCTATATTGTAATTATCATTGAATTAATGGACATAATTAAAATGATTGTTATACTCTTAAATAACAAATTGGATACCTTAAGCATTATGGTATTATTTCATTTTCTACATAAAATGATGTTACATTTCCCTTCACTTGCTAAAGCTAATTGGGTTCCTAAATCTAATTCACCTATGTCTTATGAGCATCATACCATCATTACTAATGTAATTCAAGAGGTTCCTAAGAATGTCCCTCTAAAAATCAATCTAACTCCTCCACTCGAGTCCTTTACAACATCACAAATTAAAGATAAGCAATCACCTCCTATAAAATATTTTGTAGCGTTACCTATACCAAATAAGCAACCAATCACTAAACAATGACCAATAAACTCTAGAAGTCCTCTTTCGACTTTGCCATTCAAAATCCATCTCCATCCTACACCGCTTCCATCTCCAATTCATTTTTCAAACAAATATTTCCTTATACTGAAGGCCAAGGCACATTTCAAGCTCCACCACTGAGACATGGTCCTACTGTTGCTTTTTCCTCCTATTGTGTTGACTCTCTCTATTCTTGTGACATGGATAACACTATCCCATAATGGCATGGTATCTCTCATATCATCACATAGATATTCATCATTGAAACACTTGGGGGCATTGCACTCCCCCCTTACATCATTATCAGTTGTATCTAACATCTACTATCACACTTAACACTTCATACTTCATTTTCATTTTCTAATTACTTTCAACCCCTTTAATACATAGTTTGTATCATCATTACCCTATGATGAACTCTTTTCTATGGTTCACACTTGAATGTTGAGGGCTCACTACATCCATTAACCTCACACACTGCACATTTCACACTATGTGCTTTATGATGCATATTCCTCTCACTATCTTCTCATACATCACACTACAATATGACACACTCTAGTTCCATGGTTCATACTCAACTATTGAGGGTATAAATATAAAATGAACCTCACCACATTCACACTCTTTATGCTCTATGCTTCATTGATATATCTATCTAGTGCACATTTCAAACCATTTCCTAATGACACACTCTTGCTCTATGGTTCATTATTGACTCTTGAGAGGTATTTTATAAATGAACCTCATCTCATACATACTCATACAAATCCACTGGGGGCACACTACTCCTATCACATTCACATTTCAAACCATACCATCTCCTTCATTCATAACATATACATATCTTGGTTGTACATACTCTTGCTTGCTTATACTAGTTACATGTAGACTTTGTTTCACATGCTAGACATATATTTTGTATGTCATTATCTTTTCTATATACAAATGCATGATTACTTGTTATCTAGTTATGAATGCACACTTTACACAAATCTTTATACGCAACATGGATTTTTGGCATTGTACCTATTACTAGTCTTACCAAGGATCCTAGGGAATCTAGTTTCTTACATACTACTAGTGCTATTGTTTCATTTTATAATACTTCCTATTCTTACTAGAATACACTACTCTATCGATACATAACTATCTTGACATACTTTTTTTTTCTAACATGCTAACGGGTGCATCATGTGCAGTATTTTCTTTGCAAGATCTATTTTGCTACCATGGTTATCGATACTTTGTTTTCTACCATTTTCCATTGTTTTCCATTGTATGTCATTATTTTAGCTTTTCCCAATGTCTTGTATGTCCATTATTTGTGTTTTTTTTTCCGCTTCGAGAGATGATTGTCTTGCAACATTGTGAGTGATGTCCCATGTTTACAACCCACTTTTCATGATCTACATTTTCTTCTTGCTTACTAGATTACACATTGTCTTCTATATGCATATTTTTCTTGATTGCACTAACACACGTCCTAGTCACTTTTTTTTGTATGTGACTTAGTTTCTACCATCCACATTCCCTCCCCTACAAGGTACATGTTTAAGATAATTTTTCAGGTCCTCTCCTTTGGGATGCATACTCCTATGATGTTACATGCACCCCAAATGAGGGAAAGAATGCATTGGGTGAATTTTTCACCCCATACAAAGAGCTCAAAGCTTTAGTACACACCTACATATACAAGAAACAAAATATTCTATAGTTACATAACGACCCATATTCGACTTAGGTCCTCACTTTGGCATAGATGCTAGCACCCAAATACAAAACACTAGTGCTTAGGTGCTCTTGACCTTTCTTGGGTTCCTATGACCAAGGGGAATTATAGTCACTTTCTCATATCAACACAATTTTAGTAGTTCACTGAGCTATCTTCATCACAAGATAGGCACAATCCTCTAACAATCAGAATGCATTCTATCTTCTTTTTCTACTTGGATCAAACTGGATCAAACATGGAACAAAGTAGGATCACACCATCTGTAATGGTGTATAAATTTGGGAAGTAGTCAAGGATGGAGAATAAAACTAGAAATTTCTCCCCAACACTCTTCTATCGTGGCGTGAGATCACCAAAAAATTACACTTAGCATGAGATTTCCCAAAAACTTGCACTTGATGTGATATCACCTAAAAATTGTACTTTTCTATAGTAGTTCAAGATACTTTCTATCATTTTCACTCGTCATGGATCAGATGCACATGTTCCTTTTACTACCTTTTTACATTTTTACATACTTTTATATAATTTTACAAAAATTTCATAACACGTGACTTTGACTACTCTTTCACTCTTCTTTTATAGTTTCGTACTTAATACGCAACAAGAAATAACCCCACATCAACAATAAAAAGTGAAAATGAAAGGATTTATAACATGACACAACACATACGCTTCAACCCTAGTGTCACTTCCTCTTCTGTAGCTTCTAAGATTCACTTTTATCACTCCATGTTTTTTCTTGTCTCTTTTTGGCACACTTTCACCATCGATTTAGATGGTTCTCAAGTGCATCTCTTATCTACTTTATGTTATCAAGTATTCACTCAACAACATAAAGTTGGGGAAAATGTAGAAACAAAATCAAGCACTTAGGTACATTTCTAAGTCCTAATCACATATTACTATTCATATGATTCCTTAGTAAAGAGAGAAAAATAGTAATTGATTATTGTCTTTGGCATCTTTCTTGTCTTTATTGATTTCTCTCTAGTCTTAAACACCCTAAATCAAAGTTTTTTCCTAATTGTTTCATCTTTCTTGACTCTAGACACCAGCACCCAGCTAGGATGCCGGTGCCAGGTGCCCTCTTCCTTCATGGAGCCCCCAACCTCTCTATATATTACTCACCTCTTTTTGGATTCTTTTATCTTTTAGGCATCTTGTTTTATTTTGGGTCATCCTTTTAGTTATAAATTAATAAATTCAAATAAGGGAATCATATAAATACAAAGCTATGTGATCATAATAAAATACCAAGCTCTAAGCATCTATTATCATCACCTAACTTTGCATTCAAAGGTTATGTAAGAGCATCAAGACATCCATCTAGATTTAATTTAAGGGACAAGGAATGCATTTTTTGCATACATGCATATGAAGGGAAGTTAATTTTTCCATCCACACATCTATTTACATTGATACATCTAGTTATTGCTCGTTATCAAGTGCATCTTGCATAAGAGCTTCCTAGGCATAATTTGTACACACACACACACACACACACACACACACACACACACACACACACACACACACACACACAATAACTACATGTATTTTGAGATGTAGTGCAATGCTTAGTCATAATTTCACTAAGTTTGGTGACCTTTGAGGTTTGTCCGACTTCCCATTTACATATTTTTATTTTTAGTATTTGATGTGTTTTGGGGTTTTACAGGAGATCATTTTTTTGTAGGTTATATGTGAATTTTCTGATCACCTGTGAAATCTGGTGGCCAACAATGAAGGTTAGTGACCACCTTTCGACACAAAAAAACTAGATTTCAAGCATTTGTGTATTCACAAACACCCAAGAGAGGTCTCGGTACATAAGCACCCTCACCTCATTAAAGGCACCTATGTTTCAGCTTATTCTAGTAGTTCCATAATTTTTTCAAGTGTGGTTGTGATAGTTTCCTCCTCTATTCATTTGTATTCCAACCTCAAAACACTTCAAGATTTATTGCTAAATAAACTAAGTCTTCTATTCCCTCTCTTACACTTAGGATTCCGTATTCCTTTAGCTTATTTCTTATGTCAAATATATAATTTACTATTTATTTATCATATGCGACATTGAAATATTAATGTTTAACATCATTCTACTTTTTAAAATCAGTCATTGATTGTGGGGAGCCATTGATATTGCTTATGTGGATGATGTAAAACTTGAGAGATGAGGCCCAATTAGGTGGTGATTTGGGATAGAAGTTAATTTGGTGAGTTGGAAGAGATATTGAGTTGCATAGGGATGGGAAATAGTGGTTGGATGGGGTGGAAGTGCATTTAATAAAGGAAAGGGTGGTTGGAAATATTAAATGGGAATAGGTGGTGATTCTAGAAAGGATAAATGGGATATTTTGGGATGTAATTAAGGTAATAAATATATTTATAGATGACTAATATGATTATGGGTGATAATTTAATTAGGGTGCATAATGGGAGATGAAATAATTTGATAATGGAAACTATTAATGATGGGATGGGATCAAAGTGATGAGATAGAATTAAGATAGGAAAATATAAACTAAGGGAAATAAATTTTATTTAGGAGGGAAATGGGATTTTGAATAGGGACATGGGTGCAAGTGTGCACAATGATGATGAAGGGAAAATCCAACAAGAAATGGGGGGCTAGTGAACCAAATTTTGGTGTCTACATTTGCCCCTTTTTGTCAAGTGGTTTGTGTTAAGAAAGTTGTGAGATAAAAACTAGAAGTGATAAAAGATGGTTGAGGTGCTCCCCCTCAAACTAGGGATCGATGACACAAAGGAAATTGATTACTAGGTTGATAGAGATAGATGGAGGAAGGGAGGAAAGGGTGGAAAGATGAGAAAAGATGCCCCAAGTGGAGAGTGATATGACCATTGTAAGAAGGATGGGATAAACTAAAATAAATATGGTAGTAATCCTAGAAACATATCGGTAAGGAACATATCACAAAGATCAACAAAGGTGACGTAAATGTCCTATGGACCTATGATTCAAAAAATATCACTATAGTATGGAGGGAATCAATAGGAATCTTCTCGTATGGATGTGCAAGTCACAAGACAATGGGTTAAAATGAAGACATAAAAAGTATGCACAAAAATGTGAGTATGGTCAAGACAATGGTTTGATAGAATGATGGGAAACAAAGTGGGGAAAACATGTATGTGATGTCCTTCAAATATGAGGAGATGAGAAATTATGCGTCCTGGTGGGATGGAAAGGGAAAATGGCCACAAAGGTGGACTTAAGGTGAGATATGTTTCCTTGAGAGGGAACATAGAGTGGGCATCTAGATATGAGGAGGGATGTGCTAAAATTTAGGTAGATAGGGAAAAAGAAAAATAAGCTATGTAAGGAAAGGAACATTATGTTATGGGTGACACACAAGTTCAAAGTGGAAGAAAGATAAATTGGATAAGTAGATTTAACGAAACATGATGAAGAATGTTGAATTTGGATATTAGATGAAATGTTGTTATGAACTATGTTTAGATGGATGAAATAGATATGAGTATATTTTTCTATTTTGAATGTATAAATTAGATGTATAAATTTGATGTGATGTGTTGATGTGATATGGGCTCATGGGTAGAGAAGGTACATGGATCATGGTTAGGTTATGTTGATTAGATTATGAATGTGTATACAAAGATGATGTGATGGAGATAGGTGTAGATAATGGAGATGTGGATTTCATTTAGATTTAGATATTGGATGCACTTTGTGAACATAGATGTGATAGATCATAATGGAAATCCATGTTTAATGTGGGTGAGTGTGATACGATGGGATAATAAAAATATTAGATTGAAAGGTATGAATAGAACATGACCTTGTTAGGGTGATCCAAATATAGGAAGTACAATTTCATCATAGTAAGGAGTGCATGTAGGATAGATGATTTAGGATTGGATTGGAGGTAAAACATGATAAGGAACATGAACAAAGTAATGCACTTGTATGCATATGGAATGTGTTAACACATTATTGATGATAGTTAGTCACATGTAAGATCATGAGGAGAAGATGGAAGGTGTGCTTATATACCTGTTGTAGACATGACAAGGGGTTTATGTGTAGTTTTTATGGGGAAATATTTTCTCCTTAGGTGGTTGTCCTAGGTGTATGCCCTAACTCTTATCATTATTGTGCAAATTGATCAATGCAAGAAGTTTTATTTTAGGGGAAATTTGATCGATGTGGGAAGCTTTCCTAGGATGTGTGATTTTGGATGGATGCATTTTTATTTTGATATTTTGAAGGTTGATCGATATGGGAAGCCTTTACTACCATGATATAATAAAGTATCCATCCTTTGAGGGAGTGGTCTACAATTATGGATTTCTTATTTGGATTTTTGGCTTTTGATTTTAGATGGTAGGATAAAATACATGATAGTTTTCCTTCAAGGGATCAATCTATACTTTTGATAATATTTACTTTATTTGAATAACTATCCTTTAAAGGAATAGTCTATATTTTGGATAATATAGCTTTTATTTAATGGTTGTCCCTTGAGGGAACAATCCATATGACCATCCATAAATTTTTGATTGTAGAGTTGAGTGAGGATAACCTAATAGCTTACTTGGGAGGGGAAGTAATGTGTACAAGCTACACATGTGGACCCTTATCATGGTTCCAATAGGTAGATAAGAAGGAGATGAATGTAATGATTTTGGGGTTCCCACCTAAAAGGAGGAACTTGTCCATAAGGAATAAGCTATGAGCAAAGAGTCATGGTGCTTATATAGTGAAAGAAGACCACATAATTCCAAATAATTACAATGGGAAATGGAGAAGGTTATTGATGATATAATTAATGAGAGTAATGACATGTTAGTAGGTGTGTTAATGATAGAAATTTTGTGATTTTAAGGTGTTGAGAGGTTCATTTTCAAGTTTACCATTGAGGGAGGCTAAACCATAAGCCTCGGATCCATACTTATGAGTGATAATGTGTGGTCCAATCCAGTTCAGAGGAAACTTCCGATTTAATAAAAATATGATTAAATCTAATTACAAAGTAACTAATATGATAAAATACAGTAAATATACAAATGTTAAGCACTCAAGCAATGCAAAACTATAAGTAAATGGGAGAGATAAATGACTTATCTGAATCCTACGTAATCTAGAATTAATCTGGGTAGTGTAAAGTGGTGAACCAAATTGAAACAATGTCACACTACTTATTATAAATTATGGGACCATAGAGTGATGTTGGACATAGGAACCTAGTGTTGGACAAGTGTGCATGGGAATTGGTGGTTGTTTATGGGCACCGGTGACTACACAGAAGCTCATAATGTACTTTTTCCTATGTCTCTAGGGTTTCATTGTTACTTTCTATCAGTCACTTGTTACTCACTCTTTGATCACTGAGGATACCTATAATATACAAGAAAAAAATCATACTTACCTACCCAAGGTCACAAACATATCAAATTGGAATGAAATATGAAAAATGTGAAGTTGGAATGACCCTGACAGTCACTTGAATGAGTGAACTTATGACGAGCATTGCACTACATTCCGAGAATCCATGTAGTTATTTGTACTTATGTGTGAAATAGTTTCCTTAGGGTTCCCTCATGCCAAATTTACCAAAATAATGGGATATAGCTAGATAAGATGTAGATGTGTGATATGGAATTCATAACTTTCCATTCCTATGCATTGTATGCAATCCATTTGATGGTAGTTATAGTATGTAGATGTGATTTCCCCTTAGAATTTTCAAACGAGAATAATAATGTGTATTTTTATGTATATATATGGATCTCTTGTTTGAATTTTGACACTAGTAACCCAAAAGGCTAACTATGAGTTCGGGGTAAGGATAAGAAAACTAAAAAGGCCGACCAAAAATGTCAAAAATATAAACAAGAATAAAGAGTATGAAGTGCCAAAAATGGATAGGAGTTCTTGGGCACTAGTGTCTGCAGAGTGGTCATTGGTATCTGGGATAAATAACGATAGATGTGAAAAGATAGGAAAATAAGGATCCGTGAATTGACCATAATCGGGTACAAAAAATGACAGATGTGAGAGAAAAATATAATAGAAACAATGAAAGTAAGTGGATGGACAAGAGATTGTGTCATAAGTGAATACTTTTCTCACTTAAGATCCATGCATATAACAACATACTTGATGGCATAGTAAAATAGTAGTATGTGCATGATTTTTGTCTACACTTCCCGCGTTGGCTCCTTTCTAGAGTAGTGACATTTTGATTCTCTTTTAAGACAAGGTCACCAATCTTAGAGTCGTATTCTTTGATATATTTATTGTGAGCATGTTTGATATGATCTTGATAGATGTGATGATGTTGGAGGGTGATTAAGTGATGTTCATCTAACAATTCAAGTTGTGTTAGACACTCTTGGTGATAGTTGTTTTTAAAGATGAATTCATGAAGAAAATGCATAAAGATGATATTTGGGTAAGTGCACCAAGTTGGGGGCCAAAAGGGGGTCTTAAGTGGACGCATTTTTCTGAAAAATAAAAAGCTTCAACTTGTATAAGTTTTTCAAATAGTTACACTAAAAATTGGAAGATGTTGTAGAAGTATGAATCGTAGCATTTTGAGTCTAGTTTCTAAGCTACTAAATTTTAATGAAAACAAATAAGTTTAAGTGGGTCAAATAACTAAAATACCAACAGGTGCTCATGTTTTTGTTAAAAAACATAATAGAGTGACTTTCGTGCCCCCGCCATTTTTTGAGAACCATTTAGTATTTTTGAAAACCCTTTGGTAGAAAGATATCTAGGAGCATCTAGTTTGTGTTAGAATTTTTTTATATTTTTTTAGCGAGTATTTTTTTATTTATGATTTTTCTAGTACATAAATTTTATGTTTTGAAAAATAATGGAGCTCAACCGTGCCCCCTAACTACCTCAAAAAATATCAAAAATTAGATTATTATTTTTGAATATGTATATAATTAGGCCTAGTTTGTGCTAGTATAATTTTTTTTCAATTTCGATGACCCAAAAAAAAGATACACGATGAAATATAGACATATTTAAACTTCAAAAAATAGCTATAAAAAGGCATAGTTAGAAAATAAATAATATGGAAACCTTATATTAGTTAAAAAATTTGAAAAATTATATTTTTAGAAAGAAGAAACTCTGCTCTACGTCGTGGTATATATTTTTAAATGGATCGATTGTTTTATTTTGATTTATCATGGAGGAAGTTGCATTTTTACATTTTCCTAAAAAACATGTTGTTTGCTATGTTTGTGTGAGTCCATGCCTTAGGCTTGGGGATCAAAGCCGGATCCCAAGCCTTGAGGCATGGCAGGAAAAAGATAAAACACAAAAACGTGTACGTGTTATAACGCATACACACTATAACACATATGTGATTTCGTATAATATAAACATTGTATATGCTTTTACATGATTCTATTTAAATAATAATAAATGAAAAACTAATCATTTAAATTTATTTATGTAAATTTAAGAAATAAGGGTCACTATGCACCTTATGGAATTAGTCTCATGACTCCATGAGTCATGGTTTAGGAGATAGTTTTTATAGTATAATGGTCGAAGTACATATGTAATTTTCAAGTATTTCAATATTCAACCTAAACCTAAACCACATGCCATAAACCTAAACCATAAACTATAAACCTTGAGCCCTAAACCTAAACCCTAAACCATGATCCCTAGATGAACCTAAACCCTAAACCTAAAATCTAAACCTTACCCATAAGCCCTTAACCGTAAAAATTAAACCCCGAATAAGAAACCCTAAACCCTAAACCCTGAAAACCTAACCATGAGCCCTAAAAACTAAACCTTGAAATAAAAACTAAATACTAAACTCTAAACCCTAAACCTTAAACATTGAATACTAAACCTAAACCCTAACCCTTGAACCCTACACCCTTATCCCTAATATCTAAACACTAAACCCTAGACCATATACCCTAAGCCCTAAACCCTAAACCCTAAACCTTATGCCCTAAACGTTAAACCCTAAACCCTAAACCCCGAACCATAAACCTAAAACATGAACCGTAAACCATAAACCCTAATCCCTAAACACTAAATCCTTAACCCTAAACCATAAACCTTAAACCCTAAATCCTTAACCTCGATCCATAAACCCTAACCATAAACACTAAAACCTAAACCCTAAACCCTAAACTTAAACCCAAAATCCTAAACCATAACCCTGAACCTTGAACCTTGAACCCTAAACCCTAAACCTTAAACCTTAAACCCTAAACCATGAGCCCTAAACCCTAAACCCTAAACCCCGAACCATATTTCATCAATATTTCCTAGTCTCATGCCTAGAACCATCATTGAGTTTGCTTATAGAACTACCTTGTTTATGAGAGGTGGGAAAAGTAACTAAATGGATATGACATCTACCTTGTGCCTTGTAATGCATATATTACACATCTCTTCCAAAATTGTTTCTCCCCACATATACTTGCACTCTTGAATGTAAATTTATTCACACTTTGAAACAAATTTCACATTTCTCATATTTCCATGTATGGTATTATGCAAGCTAGGATGAACCATTGGAAGATGGAAAAAATAACCATCACAACACAAAAATTAATCTTAAAGGAAACAAAAGAAACATAGAGAATATACCAATGCGGAGGTGTAGGATCATAATTTAATTTCTTACAGTATCCTCTCCTGAGAGAAAGAGAAAGTTCTTGTTCTATGGAATGGATAGTAAATTTGATAGAACTTCCTGAAGTGTTCAAAATAAGCATAGAAAGGGGAATGGCTAAGAACACAAAGGGGTTATCAATCTCCTAGTAAATCTTTCTTGTTTATTTCTAAATGGGATTCACCTGGCCTATGACTTAGTGACCTTCCATTCATTGATAATTCCTTATATGATAAACCTATGGATGTTTTCAAAAGCCCTTGAATAAAAAAAGATAGGGGTAGTCATCAATCCTAGTGAAGGGTGTGATGTGATTTCCAAGCAACTTGAAATTCATATAGATTTAGAGGTCATAACATGAATTTACAAATATCTCTATCATTATAAATGGAAGCCAAGTAACGGTGTCTCCCTATACATCCAAGGATTGAGGACTATTGGGGTCTGTGGAAGGATTGGACATTCAGAATCTAAAATTTCCCTCCTTCAAAATATCAACAAATGAAAGACATCAAATTGTGATGACTCTCTTTGAATGTTCTACCTACGAAGTTGATGAACCCTTTTTAATTGAATACTCTTTGTCAATTACTAATAAGAATGGGTAAGACACAGAACATTACAATGAGTGAAATATTTCCCATGCGATGGGAAAAAGAAGATAGTTGTATTGGGTAATATTTCTTTACCCTGAGCCTTGAGCCCTAAACCCTAAACCTTAAGCCCTAAACCCTAAATACTGAGCCCTAAAACCTAAACCTTAAACCCTAAACCCTAAACCCTAAAACTTAAACCCTAAACCTTAAACCCTAAACCTTAAATTCTAAACACTAAACCCTAAACCCTAAACTATGAAACCTAAACCTTGAACCCTGAGCCTAAAACCCTAAACCCTAAATCCTAAACCCTAAACCTTGATCCTAAACCTAAACCCCGAACCCTAACACATTAACCCTTAACCTTGAGCCCTAAACTCTAAACCCTCGAGCCCTAAACCCTAAACCATGAGCTGAACCCTAAAAATCAATAAATCTCAAACCTTGACAAAAACCTAAACCTAAACCATACACACTAAATCCTAAACCCTAAACCCCTTAGCCCTAAACCCTAAACCTAAACCCTAAACACTCAACCCCGAGCCTTGAGCCCTAAACCATAAAACCCAAACCCTAAATACTAAGCCCTAAAACATAAACCTTAAACCCTAAACCTTAAATTTTAAACACTAAACCTTAAAACCTAAACCTAAACTATGAAACATAAACCCTGAACCCTAAGCCCAAAACCCTAAACCCTAAATCCTAAACCCTCAACCCTAACCCCTAAACCCTCAACCATAAGCCCTAAGCCCTAAACCATAAACCCTAAATCCCGAACCATGAGCTATGAGCCCTTAACCCTAAACCATAAACCCCAAACCATGAGCCAAAAAAACATAAACCATAAACCCTAAACATTAAATCCCAAACCCTAAACCCTTAGCCATAAACCATAAACCCTTAACCTGATGTTGAGTTGTGGAGCTCAATTACTTATGTTTAGCATGCAATGGAAACTTGATGGAAAATACAATAACCATCATTAGTTAGGGGAATCGGCATCGGTCACCCAGACCAACATCGATCGTAAGGGAGGAATCTGCTTGACACTAAAATTTTCCTCCATAATTTCTATTTCATTAATGTATGTATTAGGAATAGAATGTTGTTAAGTGTAATTAGTAGTAGCGTCTGATAGAAGATAACGGCGCCGCCAGTACGACGCCGCAAATAATGTGGAGTACGGTAATAGTCAAAGTACAATAGGAATGTTGTAAAAAGTAAATATTTGTCGTAAGTGGTCCGGTAATGTTAAAATGTCAAAGTTTGGGTAATTAGAGAAGTAGGGTCTACATGATTAGGAATTAGAAATATTATATTAGTAATAAGGACAAGGAGTGAGGTCATAAATATTTTGTGTATTTTATTTGTAAAAAGTCTAAAAATGTGGAACCCATGTAAAATGATAAGGTTTATCTTATCTTAAGAGATAAGCTTACATGTACAGATAAGAGTTAAGGTATGGAATATGATTCGTCAGTGGATTTCTTATCCTATCTTAGAGATAAGATGGATAAGCCTGAAGTTCTATAAATAGAGAGGCCACCCCCTCATTTAGCATAGAAAGAAGTAGTGAGAAATATTGTAGGAAGTGTGCAAAGGAAGCCATCGCTTAAAGGTGTGTCAAGAAGCCATCAAGAGGTGTAATTGTAAAGTTTCTCCCATAGTCTTGTCAAGTACTTGAAGTACCTCATGGGTGAGATTGTAACAATTTCATGTTAATATTATAATTTACTTTGATATTTTAGATTTGTCATCATTCCGTCTTATCATAGTCGATGGTATTTTGTGTTATGTTGTTGTTTTGTTTCCAGATTACATCCACCAAACTAAAGGTCAGGCATTAGTAAATAATCATAGCACGAGGAGTTCCCGGTGAAGAATTATCATAGTGCCGGATTGGTGATGACATTTTGGTTCCATTGCCGGGACCATTCCTCGTTGGTGGATTTTCTGGAGAGATATTCCCACTTAGTCAAAAATCAATTGGAGGGTAACCTTGTTTTTACTGTGCATAGTAGTTATCATGGTAAACTCATTTTACCGTGAATAGTAGTTACCATGATAAAGTCATTTTTGCTGGAATAGTATTTATCACAGTAAAGTCACTTTTTACCATGAATAATATTTACCGCAGTAACTTCACTTTTTACCGTGAATAGTATTTACCGCAGTAATTTCACTTTTTACCGTGAATAGTGTTTACCACAAGAAATCAGTTTTACCGCAGAAGTCAAGTTTTACCATAGTAGAAAGGTGTAAAGTCATTTCTATTATAGTGATTCCAATTATTTGTGCACATAAGTCTTGTTGATCAGAATTGTGGGTTGGTATTTCACGGTGGTTACTTTTGAAAATGGGAAAGATTCCTGTTTTTTCAGCTCAATCTAATGAAGATGCTTCTTCTTTCATTCAAGAGTTTAAACGATCTTGTATTTGTAATGGCCTCATAAGAAGGGAACAATGGACTGAATTTTTTCCTACCTTTTTGGATGGTTCAACACTTAGGTGGTTTGAAACACTAGGTGATAATGTGAAAAATTCATGGGATTTATTAACTGAAAGTTTTCTTGAAGAATTTGGTGAACAACAGAAATATGCAGATCTCATGATCGATATCACAAAGCTATCCCAAGGAGAGAAGGAGAAGATAAGGGATTATCATGCTCGTGTTCTAGAGCTAAGGAGGAAGCTCGATGCCCAGATCCGAAAGGAAGGACTAGCGGATGGGTTGATGAATGGCGTGGATAATCTCCTATGTAAGCACTTCATTCTTGGGATGAAGCCAGAGATCAGACAACGAGTGAAGTATGACCGCCCGGCTACCATTGAACAAGCAAAGGAGATTGCAAGAAGGCAAGAAGAAAGCATGGAAGAGGAGCCCAAAGAAATTGTTGCTAAAGTAGAGCCTACACCAGCACCTTTGGTCCAGAATCCACAACCACTCCCGGTGAGCACAAATATTTCTCCTAGTACATCTACTGAGTATGAAGATCTGCTCAAAAAGATGGGTCAGTTAACTATTAATCTTCTTCAAGGAAAGGAATTTAGTTCTCAGGGAGGAGATAGAGGTCCAAAAAGAAATATTTCTGAAGTTGTTTGTTATGGTTGTTATAAAAAGGGTCATTATAAGTATAATTGTCCAGATAGAGCTTCTACATCTGGTAAAGGAGATAATGATAAAGGAAAAGCACCTGTGAATTCTTTTGATGTAGTAGATAAGAGCAGAAATAATGAAGTAGATGTGTTTGTAACAAAAAGAAAGAAAGAAAAAGATAATCAAGATGGAAATGATCCTAAGAAGATGAAAGGAGAAACTAGTAAGAAACATAGGAGAAGAAAGTTGGGTGTGCAGGATTTTCTAATTTCACAGGGGCAAGGACCATACTCCATCTTGGAAGATCTGTCCAAAAGGCCTGCAAATATTACATATGGTCAACTCTTGGCTATGTCTTCTGAGAAGAGGCGGGAGTTATGAGGTGGACTCAATGCTCGAAGAAGGAAGGAGGTTGAGGTCCCTGTTTTGGAGGCAGAGGCAGATCCCTATGCTCCACAAGCTGAGGTATTATGTAATGGTATTTCAATTCATGATGTCTTAGTTGATGGAGGTGCTGCAGCTTAATGTAATGACCGAGTCTCAGAATGAATATGTTGGGTTTAAAATTGATCGCCCTTCAACACTTATGTTAAGGTCATTAAATAAGGGAAAACTAAACCGAAGGTGTAGTTTCAAATGTGGCAATATCTATTATGGGTGTCAGATGTGTGGTAGACTTTCAGTGATGAAAATGGTGTTGCGTGCACCCAATGTCTTTGGGAAGACCATGGCTAAGGAGAGTTCATGCAAGAAACTACCGGAATGAAGGTTTCATGACACTTGGACGTGGTAGAGAGAGGGTGAAGATAAACGTGATCCTCGACATCATAAAGTAGAACCTCGTGGATTCAAGTGATGAAACCGATGATCGACATCCTCTCGATTACTCTAGTACCAAAGTGAAGTGGACACCAAGATGAAGAAAGTGAGGTGGATGTTTCTCATGGATATCCTTCCACCACACCAACTCATGACCCCATAAAATTATCTCAAGAAGAAGTTGATGATCGTCTCCAACAAATAAAGATTGGTGATGCTGTGATGGAGAGTGAGAAGGAATCCTACCTCTCCAGCCTCTTTCAAAGGTACATACACCTATTCACTTTTGATTACAAGGAACTCCATCAAGTAAGTTGGGTAGAACATTGTATTGAGTGGTAGATGGTGCTAAGCCCATAAAGCAAATGCCATATAGAATGAATCCTAATTTTCCAAGACCGTAAAAGAAGAAATAGATAAGTTGCTTGATGCAGATTCATATTTGTCTTTGTGGAGAATTGTAATGGGTTTCTCCCATTGTGATCTCAATAAAAAGAATGGGAAGCTACGCATTTGTGTTGATTACAGGAAGCTCAATAAGGCAACAAAGAAGGATCATTACCCTCTTCCATTTTCAGATCAGATCTTGGACGAAGTAGTTGGCCAGGAGTGCTATAGTTTTGCTGATGGATATAACGGCTACAACCAAGTTCGTATAGCAGAGAAAGATCAGCTGAAGACCACATTCACCACTCCTTGGGGAACGTTTGCTTATAGAGTTATGCCTTTTGGGTTGTGTAATGCTCCAGCAACATTCCAACGTTTGATGAATAGGGTGTTCGAACCCTACATTGGGACCTTCATCAGAGTATTTCGGATGATTTTGCATCTATGGGAGCAAGTTGGACCACCCGCACCAAATGGAGACAACATTTCAAAGGTTAGATGAAGCACAAGCCTCACTAAACCCTACAAAGTGTGTCTTTGGATGTTCTAAAGGTGTTTTGTTAGGGCATGTCAGATCCAGAGATGGTATTGTACCGATCCCGATAAAGTTTCAAAATCAAAGATTTACCATTTCCTATGAATAGAAGTAAGTTGAGATCATTTTTAGGCCATGTGGGTTACTATAGAAGGTTCATCAAGAATTTCTCAAAGATTGCATACCACTAACCCAGCTTCTGAAGAAGGATGTTACTTATGAACCAGAAATAAGGCATGAAGCTTTTGGACAATCAAGGAAGCCCCGGTGTCTTCACCTGCTTTGAAGAATCCAGAATGGAGCAAGCCATTCATTGTGGGTACACCGATGCCTCGATGCAAAGACTAGGAAGTACTTTGAGCCAAAAGGATGAAAATGGGAATGAACATCCAATTTACTTTGGGAGAGCATAAATGAGCAAAGGCTGAGGTAAATTATACAGAATCAAAAAGAGGCTCGCTATCATTTTTGCTATAAAGAAGTTTAGAAATTACTTGCTAGGCAGAAATTTATAGTTGTCAGAATGTATCATCAAGCTCTAAAATATTGTTAATAAGCCTAACCCATCGGGAGGATAGCAAGATGGATAATTTTTCTACAAGAATTTGAATTTGATATTATAGATAGCCAGAAAGAAGCATGTCAATGCAGATGCACTCTCTCGAGCCTATGATGGTTTAGGATCATCTTGTGATGATGATGATTTTCCGATGCAAAGCATTGTTATCCTCGACACAATCCCTAGTGAATACATAGATATTTGGAATTATCGAATGAATTCAAGTTTCGATGGTGCCAATGCAAAGACTAAGAGAAAGATTACTCAAGCTACGTCCATATTCTATTCTCGTATGGAGTATTATTTCGAATAGGACTCGATGGACAATACAAGAGGGCAATGGACGTGATCAAGGGAAGGAGCTGCTAGAAGAATTCCACAATGGTACATGTGGAGGGCACTTCTCCTGGACAACTTACAAGCAAGAAGGATCTTTGACGCAGTTATCACCGCCCACTCTTTTTAAAGATTGTTATAATTATTGTAAGACATGTGATATTTGTCAAACACATGGTAACCGTAAGACTTCATCAGCTCCATTATGTCCTATTCTTCCACTTGGTCCCTTTCAAAAGTGGGGAATAGACATCAGAGGTCCACTTCCAACTACCTCACGCCAAAATAAGTATATTGTAGTTGCCACAGATTATTTAACCAAGTGGGTCAAGCTAGGCCATTAAAAATAACTTCCATGGATGAAGTGGCAAGGTTCATATATGAACGCATTGTCACCAGATTTGGTTGTCCATTAGAAATTGTAATGATCAAGGAAGCCACTTCATTAATGAGGTGGTAGAAGCCCTAGTCAATAAGTTTTCTATTAAGCACAGGAAGGCAACAACATACAAGCCAAGCACAAATGGACAAGTGGAACGAACAAATTTTGTGTTGTGTCAAATTCTAGCAAAAGATGCAGCCTTGCAGTACATAAATGGGATAAAAGGATTCATGCAAAGATTGTGGGTATATAGGCAACATCAAAGTCAGCAACAGGATACTCCCATTTCAGTTGGCCTATGGCATTGATCCAGCTTCTTCCTATTGAGTTTGATATTCCCACCGTGAGAGTTATGAAAATGAAAGGATGGATGAAAGTGATTCAAAGAAAAGAAAGGTTGGTACATCTTCATTTGCTAGAGGAAATGAGGGAAATAGCAAAGGATACAAGCCATAAGAAGAAAATGAAGGTAAGGAATACTTTGATCAAAAGATCCTTTGGTCTCCATTTCATGTGAATGACTTGGTTCTAGTATATGATTCCGTATACAAAAAAAGAAGACAGAGAAAATTTCTTCCAAAATGGATGGGGCCCTACAAAATAAAGCAAATGTGCGGCATGAAAATGGTACGCATCGACCGGAGGAATTGGATGGCACTCCCATTACGAAATGGGTCAACCACGACAAGTTGAAGATTTTCCAAGCACTAGAATAGTCTACTCCGAGGATGGAGTAGAAGCTAGGAAGGGGGAAGATGTCGACACTAAAATTTTCCTCCATAATTTCTATTTCATTAATGTATGTATTAGGAATAGGATGTTGTTAAGTATAATTAGTAAGAGTAGCCTGATAGAAGATAATGGCGCCACAAGACGGTGTCACCAATAATGTGGAGTACAGTAACAGCCAAAGTACAATAGGAATGTTGTAAAAAGTAAATATTTGTCGTAAGTGGTCCGGTAATGTTAAAATGTCAAAGTTTGGGTAATTAGAGAAGTAGGGTCTACATGATTAGGAATTAGAAATATTATATTGGTAATAAGGACAAGGAGTGAGGTCATAAATATTTTGTGTATTTTATTTGTAAAAAGTCTAAAAATGTGGAACCCATGTAAAATGATAAGGTTTATCTTATCTTAAGAGATAAGCTTACATGTACAGATAAGAGTTAAGGTATGGAATATGATTCGTCAGAGTGGATTTCTTATCCTATCTTAGAGATAAGATGGATAAGCCTGGAAGTTCTATAAATAGAGAGGCCACCCCCCTCATTTAGCATAGAAAGAAGTAGTGAGAAATATTGTAGGAAGTGTGCGAAGGAAGCCATCAGTTAAAGGTGTGTTGAAGAAGCCATTAAGAGGTGTAATTGTAAAGTTTCTCCCATAGTCTTGTGAAAGTCAAGTGAAGTCAATTACCTCATGGGTGAGATTGTAACAATTTCATGTTAATATTATAATTTACTTTGATATTTCAGATTTGTCATCATTCCGTCTTATCATAGTCGATGGTATTTTTGTGTTATGTTGTTGTTTTGTTTCCAGATTACATCCACCAAACTAAAGGCTGTGCATTAGTAAATAATCATAAAGACGAGGAGTTCCCTGTGAAGAATTATCATAGTGCTAGATTGGTGATGATGAATCATTGGAATATGTTTAGATCTAACTAGGGGAGGGTTGGAGTAATTATTAAGTGGAGGATGTTTTAATTAAATCTCAAGAATTAGATCTATTTTAGCATTAAAGTATATCTATTGATTGAATTGCATAGCTAAGTTCCCTAAGTCTAAAAACGACTATATAAGCATAAAATCTAGGGTTTATGCAAGGATGTTTTAAAGTAAGGAATGATCTATTAACATTAAAGAAGAATAAAAAGAACTTAAGCAAAAGTTGGTGAGAGAGAAAGGTGGTTTGAAAGAAAAGCTTGAGAGAAATAAAGTACTATACATTTTGAGAGAGAATTGTGGAATATTGTAAATCTTTAGAGAAAAAAATATCTTGTCAAAGTTTGGATAATAGATAGCCTATTTTATCTTGTCAAATATTTGGATAATAGATTGGCATAGCCCACATTAATTTGGGTGAACCACGTTAAATTTGGTGTTGATTTATGTATCTTGTTTTTTATATTTCTTCTAGTAGAATATCCTCTTTTATTTGCATGTATGCTTAGATATGATATATATCATGTATACTAACCTGTGCTAACCCCAACAACCGGTATCGTAGATTTGTTTGAGGGTTTTATGTGTTGATAGATTTACTCATAGAGGGTTTTTTGATTGAGTGGAAGCTACAACAATGGTAGAAGAAAAAAATACAAGGTAGAGAATTTGATGACCGAAATTATCAATTATAGAAGATGTGATTGAGGATTATTTGTATTAAAGAGATTTGTATTTACCATTGGATGAGAAGTCTAGAACTATGAAGATGAGTGATGAAGAATGGAAGATTTTTGAGAAAGGCTTTGGGATCTATAAGATTGAGCCTTACAAAGATCCGTGGCTTCCAATATTATGTAAAGCTTCTACGATAGACTTAATGAAATCTCTTGCTAATTTATATGAAAAACCTAAGTGCTTCAAATAAATTTTATTTGATGAAGAAACTATTTAGTTCTAAGATGCGTGAAGGTGGATCTACATCTAGTCATTTGAATGGTTTTAATCTATTGTAAATCAGTTAAAATCAGTTGCTATACCATTTGATGATGAAGTAAAAGAACTTTTATTTTTATGTTCTTTTCCCGAAAGTTGGATAACTTGGTAATGGTTGTTAGTAATACAACATCCGCTAATAATATTTTAAGTTTGATGATGTGGTTAGTATAATCTTGAATGAATAAATTCATAGGAAGAGTACAAGAGGAATCATCATCCGGAAATACTTTGAATGTAGAAAGCAAAGTGTAGAAGGAGAGATCCAAGAGTAAGAGTAATGGGAAATCAAAGTCAAGGGATAACATATCTAAATCCATAAGTAAAGGAATTACTTGTTGGAAATGTGGAAAGAAAGGACATGCAAAGAAATATTATTGGTCAAAGGACAAAGAGAACCAACACCATACAAAGGTAAAGAAGAAAATCTTGTTGCATCAGAGGTAATGCAAGATGCTCTTATTCTTTCTTTAGATAATAGAATTGAATCATGGGTTTTAGATTTAGGAGCTTCTTTCCATGCAACCCCTAATAAGGGTTATTTCAGAAATTATGTCCAAGGAAATTTTGGGCATGTTTATTTGGGTGATGATGAACCTTGCAGTATTATTGGTAAAGGGAAGTTCATCTAAAATTACAGAATGGAAATACATGGGTATTGAAAGATGTGAGGCATGTGCCAAGCCTCAAGAGGAATCTTATTTCTACAAGGCAACTAGGTGAATCTAGTTACATGGTTACTTTTACAGGAGACTCTTGGAAAGTCACCAAGGGTTCTTTTGTTGTGGCAAGAGGTAAGAAGGTAGGAACGTATATTTATCTACCTGTATTATTGATTCCTTTTGTGCATTATCTACTTCAGATTCAGATGCATGCATGTGACATAACCGGTTAGGTCATATGAGTCAAAAAGGAATGTAAATCTTAAAGGCTAAGGGTACAGTTATCAGATTTAGATTTAGATCTTGATTTATGTGAGCATTTTATCTTTGGAAAGTAAAAAGAGAGTGAGATTTCTCAAAGTTGGGGCAACTAAGAAGGAGCAAAAATTAGAGCTTGTACACTCAGATGTTTGGGGACCAAACTTAGGTGGCTTCTCATGGAGGATCCCAAGATTATGTTACTTTCATTGATGATGCTACATGAAAGGTATGGGTTTATTGTATTAAACGTAAACAATGATGTTTTTGAGACTTTGAAAAGATGGAAATCCTTTGTTGAGAATGAATCAAATTCTAAGTTAAAGTGCCTTAGATCTAACAATGGTGGTGAATACTGTAGCAAAGGATTTCAATGATTATTGTTTAGTGAATGGGATACATAGAGAAAGAATGGTTCCAAGAACACCACATGAGAATGGTGTTGTAGAAAGAATGAATAGGAAAATCATGGAATGTGCTAGAAGTATGAGGATACATTTTGGATTGCCCTTACAGTTTTTGGTAGAAGTAGTTGATACAACAATTTATTTGATTAACCATGGTCCTTCAAGTTCACTAGATGGAGGAATACCATAGGAAGCTTGGACCGGAAAAGAGGTAGATCTTTCTTTTCTTAAAGTTTTTGTTCATAAATATTTTGTGCATGTTGATAGGGAAAATAGAAAGAAGTTAGATGCAAAATCAAGAGTGCACTTTCATTGGTTATGGATCTGGTGATTTTAGTTTCATTTTTGGGATTTAGAGAACTCTAAAATTATTAGGAGTGTGATGTTGAATGGAATGAAAAGAGAATGTGGAGGGATCAAATTTGGTACCCAAGGATGAAAAGTTGAGAATTTTGTGAATGAAAATGAACTCTCGGATTTAAAATAATTACCGATAAGGTTTACAAGAGCGGCTGTCACTCTGACCCCGACCGAAATTGATCAGATGAATTGGTATCGATTATAGAGGATCCAACTAGACATCGTTAGTAGTAATTGACATCGGTTTAAGTGACTGGTGTTGGTCACTATCAGATTTGGATAGGAATGTACAGGAGGTCCAGATTGAGCCTCTAGTACCCCAAATTCCTGTGAGAAGGTCACAAAGGGTAAGTAAACTTCCAAAAATATTTACACCTTATCTATTTTATTTATTATTAACTCGATAATGGTGAACCGAGAGATTTGAAGAAGAAATGTAGGATAAGACTCACGTTCGGAGTAGGAGCATGGCATGGATGAGGAGATGGACTCTTTAGAACAGTAACCAAACATGGGATTTGGTTAAGTTTCTGAAGCAGATAAAATAACATTGTAGAACAAGTGGGTTTATAGGATTAAGGAAGAAGAGGGTGGACAAAAAGGTACAATGATAGCTTGTAGTAAAGGGATTTACACAAAAAGTAGGTATTGACTTTAGTGAAATATTTTCTCCTATTGTTAAGATGACTTCTATTCGTATTGTATTGAGTTTAGTTGCAGTAGAATATTTACATTTAGAGCAACTAGATGTGAAGATGAATTTCCTTCATGGTGATTTGGATGAAGATATTTATATGCAGCAGCCGCTTGGGTATGAAGTCAAGGGTAAGGAGAAATTAGTGTGTAGGTTGAAAAAGAGCCTATATGGGCTCAAGCAAGCTCCAAGGTAATGGTACATGAGGTTTGATAGTTTTATGCAAGAGCATGGTTACTTGAGATGTGAATATGACCATTTTATTTATTTCAAGAAGCTTGAAAATGGGAGCTATATTATTTTGTTACTATATGTGGATGATATGCTTATTGCAGGATCTAGTATGCAAGACATTGGTGAGCTTAAGAGAAAGCTAGCTCACACATTTTCTATGAAGGATTTAGGAGCTGCAAAAAGAATCCTTGGCATGCAAATACATAGAGACAAGAAAACAAGAAATTGTATTTGTCTCAAGAGGATTATATCTACAAGGTGTTAGAAAGGTTCAACATGTAAAATCAAAACTGTTAGTACACCTTTGGATGGACACTTCAAATTGAGAAAATATCAGTGTCCTTCATCACATGAGGAGGTCAAATACATGACACGAGTGTCATATGCTTCAGCAATTGGAAGTCTCATGTATGTTATGGTTTGTACCAGACCAAAAATTGCACAAGAAGTGGGAGTTATGAGTAGATATATGGCCAATCTAGGTAAAGAGCATTGGAAAGCAGTCCAATGGATACTCAGGTATTTAAAAGGGACATCTAGCATGCAGTTATGCTATGGAGGTTTAGATATTTCATTATGTGGCTATGTTGATTCGGATATGGTTGGAGATCTGGATGGTAGGAGGAGCACTACTAGATATATTTTCACAGTAGGTGGAATGACAATTAGCTAGATTTCAAGATTGCAGAAGGTTGTGAATTTGTCTACTACAGAGGAAGAGTATGAGTATGCTACAGAGCTACAAAGGCTAGCAAGGAGATGATATGGATGAGTAGGTTCATGGAAGAGTTAGGAAAGGAGCAAGGTAATTGTAAATTGTTCAGTGATAGTCAGAGTGTAATTCATTTGGCAAAGAACTCAACATTTTATTCGAGAACAAAACACATTTAGTTGAGGTATCACTTCATATGACTAAGGTATTAGAGGAGGATGGATAGTTAAATCTAGAAAAGATTCATATGAGCAAGAACCTTGTGGATATGCTAACAAAGCCATTAGCAAAGGAGAAGTTGGAGCTACACTCCAATTTTTTGGTCTTTGAGTTTGAGAGTTTAAGAGGAAGAAACAAAGCTAAGGAAGGATCCAAGAATGACGTTGTATAGGTAAAGTGTAGTAATTAATATCCAAGTGGGATATTGTTGAGTTATGGAGCTAATTACTTCTATTTACCATGTAATGGAAACTTGCTTTGGAAAATACAATAACCTCCATCGATTAGGGGAACCGACATCATCACCCAGATTGGCATTGGTCGTGCAAGCAAGGAGGAACCGACAATGGTTAGGTCTAACCGCATCGGTTACACTGTGCTGAGGATGTTTTAATTAAATATGAGGAATTAGATATATTTTTAACATTAAAATATATCTATTGGTTTTAATTGCATGGCTAAGTTCCTAAGTCTAAAAATGACTATATAATCATAAAAGCTAGGGTTTATAAGTAAGGAATGATTGACAAGAATTAAAAAGAACTTGTAAAATTTGGTGAGAGAGAATTCTTTGTGATGAAGAAAATCTTGAGAGAAAGAAAGTAACGTACATCGAGAGGTGTGGAAGATTGTAAATCTTCATTGTATATCTTGTCAAAGATTTGGATAATAGATTGGCTTGTTTCGGGGTGGAGGTAACTCACACGGGGTGAACCACATTAAATCGGTGTTGATTTATGTCTCTTGTTTTGTATATTTCTTCCGGTAGAATATCCATTTTTATTTACATGTATGCTTAGATATGATATATGTCTATACAACCGGTGTGCTAACCCCAACACTTAATCCCTAAACCCTAAAACCTAAACCTTAAACCCTAAAACCTAAACCTTAAACCCTAAACCTTGAATTCTAAACACTAAACCCTAAACCCTAAACATCATTTTAGTAAGGATCTCATTTTAGTAAGAAGTAGACAAGCATCATAGAGTTGATTCGTGGTCACTAAAGTGAATTATGGACCAAATTTCAAAATTAGTACTAATTCAAGCAGTGGTAGGGCCAAAATCCAATCCAGAAGGTCAAAAAACCTACAAAACGACTATATGTTTTCACAAAACAAAGACCGACTACAATATATATGGCTTGAAAGTTATAGTTCATTTAAAATTATAAGAATGAGTAAGTACTGACCAAATTAGACTTTGAAAAGCTAGCTTCTAGATTATCACTATCGAGAACTATAGGAACACTTCCATCAAAGTGTAGAGTGACCCTAATTTCTTATATTTAGTTAAATAAGTTTAAAGTATAAGATATTTCTTATACTTAACATTTATTTTACTAAATATGGCTCCTTCCAAATTTCTACAAACTTCATAAAAGCAAAACACGTATGCATTTTATGTTCATAAAAATGTGTATGCGTTATTACGTGAGTGCATTATTACATGATCACATTATAATGTGATCTCGTTATAATACATATGCATTATACGCTGCACGTGTTTTAGGTTTGTGAATTCCCGAGCCTAGGAAAACATAACGCGATCACGTTATTGCAAAACACGATCGTGTTTCATTCATTCTCAGGGTTTTTTCCACTTTTTGGCCCCTAACTTCGTGCACTTACCCATTTGAATTTTAAGAGGGAGGGAAACTTCATAGCCATAGAAAAGAGAGAAGGTATTATCTCCCGTAGGAGTGTAGATGTTAGTCCGATAATCCCAAAGAGTGAAGGGGATATGAAGGTGCCAATCTTGACCCACCTTTACCGAAAGTTTTGGGAAGAATGTCTTTGAGAGTTTTGTTAGTAGCTTTGGCTTGGCCACTAGCTTATGGATATTATGGAGAAGAAAAACTAATTTTTATATTGAAGGTGTCACAAATCATCTTAAGTTATTTATTTTTGAAGGAATTTCCATTGTCCATGATAATTTTGTGAGGAATGTTGAAGTGACAGATTATGTGTTGCTAGATGAAGTCAACGATTTTTTTAAATTTTTGTTGAAGCGATTGGAATGGATTCTATCCATTTAGTGAAATATTTGGTAGTGGTGAGGATGGAATGATGGTGTTGAGAAGAACATGGATTAATGAGACCAATGAAGTCAAGTCCCCATTGTGATAAATTCCATATATCTTGATCTGGTTGCCAAGCATGGCTAGGGATATGAGTGAGATTAGAATTTTCCTAAACATATTCACTAACATATTCACAACAATATTAGTTGAGGGTGGGCCAATAGTAGCCCATCCAAAGAATGTACTTGGCAATATCCAAACCACTAAAGTGTCCACCATAGATGTCATCATGGACTTCTTGTATGGATCGAGATAGCTTCATGGGTTTTAAGGCATCATAGTAAAATACCATCAAACCCACATTTATAGAGGATTCGTCAATGATAACATAGTGGTTGGCACATTGAAGGAATTACCTCTTACCATTTTTGGATAGGTTGGAGGGAATTTTGGATTGAGAGAGATAATCGAAGAACTAGGTATACTAGAGATCATATTGGTTGGTTTTGATGAGATTGATAGAAGGAAGCTCATTGGTATGGGATGGTTGATCAATGCAATGTAAAACAACAAAGAGTTTGGATTCTTCCATTATCAAAGGGATGAGTGATGTAAGGGATGCCATGGTGTCTATGAAGTGGTTGGATGAATGAGGAATGGTTTGGATAGTGTATTGATCAGAAGGATTTGAGGAGAAAATTGATGATGTCCTTGTATTTTTTAGGAATTCATTTTTAAATTGATAAACTCCCTTGATTTTATTGATGATAAGTTGGGAATCACCATATATGTCAAGGATTTGGATGCCTAGCATGATAGCAGTTTAGAGGCCTAAGATAAGGGCTTCATACTTAGCCATGTTATTGGTACATTTAAAGTTGAGCTTGTAGGTGATGGGGATAGGATTCCCTAAGGAGGAATAATTATGATGCCATCACCTCCCATTACTTCGACACTTCAAACCATCAGAAAAAAATTCATTTTAAGGGGAGAATACTCATGATCAATTGTGTTGATGGATTCATTAGGAAATTGCTCATGGGGGAGTTGATTATCAGGAGGAGGGGATTCTGTGAGTTAATCAGTGATAACTTGGCCCTTGATTGATTGTTTGGAGATGAACTCTAGGTCAAATTTAGTAACAAGAATAATCCATCGAGTAATGTGAATGTTGTGGTAGGGTTTCAAATGCATGGTTTTAAGGGGGTTGAAGCTAGTGATGACATATGTCTTATGATTGAGAAGGTATTGGTGAATCTTAGAAGTTGAAAAGTAGAGAGTACAAAACAACTTTTTGGCTTAAGTGTAAAAGGTTTCATAGTCATAAAGAGTGCATATGATATAGTATAATTTTTTTCCCTACCTTACTCATCATAGAGTGCCAACATGGTACCTAGATCATGGTCAGTGGAAAAGAAGTAGAGATAGAATGGCTCACCTCACACGTGGATGAATGGGAACATGAGGCGAGAGAAGATATTGCTTAAGTTCATCAAAAAAATTTGACAATTTCTATCCCATTTGAAGTGGGTGTCTTTTCAGAGGAGATGATAGAAAGGTTGGAAATGATCATAAAGTTGTGAGATGAAGTGGTAGACTGATTGAATTCATAATTTTAGACTATGAAGTTAATTTGGATTGATAAGAGGAGGCATCTCAAGGATGGCCTTGATCTTGGCGGGGTCAACTTCAATACCCCTGATGGAAACGATGAAGCTAAGGAGTTTTCAGTTATAACTCCAAACAAACACTTGGTGGGATTGAGGTGAAGGAAGTATTGGATAAGGCATGTAAGAGGATTTCAAGGATAGTAAGATGGTCTTGTCGACACTTGGATTTACCCAAGAGGTTATTAAAATACTACTCTATGGTTTTTGGGTGAGATCATGGATGATATAAGTTATGATGCATTGATAGGTGGCCCCTATATATTTAAACTAAATGGCATAAGATGGTAATAGAAGTTTCCCAAGGTATGATTAAGGATGTCTTATGTTGGTCTTATGATGTAGTAAGGCTTTGATTGTAACCGAAAAAAAAAAAAATCCATTAGTGAAAGCATTTCATGACCGACTATTAGGTTGATAAGTTGATCAATGTTAGGAAGGGGGAAGTCATCCTTGGGACAAGTGAGATTTAAGTCTCAAAAATCCATGCAAATGTGAAGCTTCCTAGAGGATTTAGCAACAAACACAATCTTAGAAACTCATTGAGGATAATTGATGGGTTGGATGAATTTGGCCAAAATAAGACATTGTAATTATTCTTTAACAAGGAGGGCTATGCAAGGATGCATATGACCTAGCTTTTGTTTAACTAGCTTGACATTAGGGATGGTGATGATATTATGGACAATGATACTGAGGCCTGAGGATTTTAGTGGACCATGCAAAGGCTTGACTATGCTTGGAGAGTGAAGCGATGAAGGCTTCTAGCTCTTGTGGATTAAAATATTGGTTGACTTTGAGGATAAGGGGCTCTTGTGAAGTCCCTATATCATATTAATTTTGGATTCATTAATAAGGGTGGATGTGTTAGGAGGTAAGGCCTTATGAAGATGAGAATATTCCACCCCCATATAGGAAATGATAGATTCATCATCGTTGCATATAAGAATGTCATGGTAGGGGAATCCTCCTCTACCATCTTGGGGAATTTAAGAGGAAGGGACCTAGTTTCATCTTTGTCTATCCATTTATATTTAAGAGGAAGGGAGATTTTTAAAAAGTTAGGGGAAGGTACATGGTTTCATCCATGTCTATGGGATCGTTAGATGAGGAAGGGGGTGATGGTTTTGTGTTCATGAGAGATCCGAAGAAGTTTGTGCAAAGAGTCAATGGGGTGTTCTTGGAATCCCAATTTTTCTTCTCATAGGGTTTAAAGATTGATTAAGGACAAGATCATTTATACCTTGTCCGTAGTATCCCGAGACAAATTGTAATTTCAAAACAGGGATAATAGCTTTGTGAATTATATTAATGTGAAATCAAAAAGTTACAATATATGGACTACAATACTTATAGGTATTATACAAGTCATTCTACATACAAAAGAGAGGTTACACAGGTACAACAAAAAAAACAACAACTTCCATAATACATCTAAGAAGCAACAATTAAATTAATACAAACAAATGATTAAGTTATAACTCTGCAACAAATAATCCTATAACTATGGAATAAGACAAATATGGTTTTGAAAACCATATAACAACATTATTTAATTAATATAATTAATCAAATAATTAATATATACTATGCATAATTAATTAACCTAGCATTCCCCCCCTTAATTGTGCATTGTCTCAAGAGATGAGGAGAGGAACTCTCTGAATAACTCGAACTTGTCATGTGTAAGTGACTTTGTGAAGATATTTGTTGTTCAGCTATTGGACAAATATGAAGCTGGATGTTGTGCTTCAACACATGTTCATGTATGAAATGAACTTTTACTTTAATGTGCTTTGTTCTCTCATGAAAAAATGGATTGCGAACAAGTTTGAGAACACCTTCATTATTAACATACATGGTGGTTGGTTTGTCCTATGGTATTCCAAGTCCTTCTAGTATGCGATGTAGCCATATCACTTCACAGATAGCTTCTCCTGTAGAATGATACTCGTATTCTATGGAAGAGTGAGAAACAAAGTGTTGTTTCTTACTTCCCCATGATATTGGTCTAGATCTCATAAAGAACACAAATCCGAAGTGGATTTTCTATCATCAATATTTCCTACATGATCTGAATCTGAATATCATGTCAAGAAGAATTTTTCATTCTTCTTGTATTCTAGACCAAGATCCATTGATCCTTTGAGATATCTCAAAATGTGCCTTGCTTGCTTTCCAATGACAAACTTTGGTTCTGCATGAACTGGATAGATAGCTCATTGCAAAGTTGATATCCGGTCTAATGTAGGTTAAGTAAATGAGACTCCTAATCAACTACCGATAGAGAGTGGCACTTACCTCAGGAGATGGATCTGAATGAGATAAATACAATTTGTTCTCCATAGGTGTAGAAATTGGTGTGCAATCCATCATCCTAAATTTCTGATTTTTGTCTTTGTATATTTCTTATGAGAAACAAAGATGTGATTTTCTTTCTTCCATACTTCCAATCCAAGATAATAATGCATTAGCTAGAGATCTATCATGTCGAATGATCGATTAAGATATTTCTTCGTTGCATCGATCATCTTCACTAAACTTCCAGTGATGACTAGATCATCAACATAGAAAACAACAATCACAATCTCCCCCTTGCTTTTTGAGGTAAAGATTGGGATCATATGGATTTCTAACAAATCCATGTCATATGAGATGCTCATCAATCTTGATGTACCATGCCCGGGGTGCCTGTTTGAGGCCATATAGAGATTTCCTGAGTTTACATACCTTTGTTTCTTGACCAAGTACTACATATCCCTCAGGTTGAGTCATGTAGACTTCTTCATGTAAATATCCATTCAGGAAGGCACTTTTTACATCCATCTGATGGACTTTCCAACCAAACTTTGCAGTCTAGAGCAAAGATCATCCTGATTGTCTTGATTTTAGCCGTGGGAGTAAATGTCTCTTCGTAGTCAATGCCTTCTTTTAGTACATACCCCTTTGCTAACAATTTTTATTTGTACTTTCCATTGTCCCATCTACTTTGTACTTCATTTTGAATATCCATCTACATCCAATGGGTTTCTTCCCTAGTTGAAGATTGACAAGCTACCAAGTGTTATTTTTCATCATTGATTGATATTAGAGTCCATGGCATCTTTCCAAGATTTTTACTGTAGGGATTCCTAGACTGTAGAGGGCTCATCAGACTCAATAACTCTACTCATCAAAGCAAAGTTAACTTCTTCTCTTGCTTTACTACAAGTCCGTGGTCCAAGGGTGGATGTATTTGGTGGAGCATCCATTCTTTCATCTCATAATGTGCTAGTACACCATTTAGGCATATGCTAAACTATTCCTATGGGTCGTGGTTCTATCTGATCAACACCATCATCCCCATCATCACTTTCATCTTCTGAGGGAACATCAGCTTTAATTTTTACAATTGGAGAAAAATCTACATCTTGTGAGTCTGGAGGAGGATACTTTGCTTCCTTCTTCTCGAAAAACTCAACATCTCTATTGTGTAGATTTTCTAGTCTTAGGATCCATCAATATGTACCCAAGAGTCTCTTCATTGTACCTAATGAAGATGAGTTTCTATGACTTCATGTCTAGTTTCTTTCTGTTCTGCTTTGGTATGTGCATGCTTGCTTGCATCTGAATACTCTAAGGTGTGCAATAGATGGTTTTCTCTTTGACCATGCTTCTTGTGGTGTTACTCCATCAAGAGAAACTATGGGCACTCTATTAACAAATACACTATTGTCTTTGCTACTTCTGCTTGAGAATCTCTTTGCAAGTCAAATTCATCGATCATGCATCACACCATTTCCATGATAGTATGATTTCTTCTCTCAACAACACCATTTTGTTGTGGTGTGTGTGGAGGAGGCATTTTCCACAAATCCCGTGAGTTTTAGGTAGTCTTTGAACTCATTCACGGTGAATTCCCCCGATCCGAGTGGAGAGTTCGATGTGATGACCAATTTCATTCTCAAATGTGACTTTGAACTTCTTGAAAGTTTCAAAAGCTTCACTTTTCTTGAGAAGACAAAAATCCACATTTTCTTGAGTATTCATCAACACAAAGCATGAAGTACTGGAACCCAGAATGACTTGGTTGCATTGGATCGCAAAGATCAATATGAACTAGGTCAAGTTTTCAATGAGCTCAAAATGTACTCTTACGGAATGAAGCTCGTGTTGTTTTCTTACTAGGTAGTGAGGACACTTGTTTATATCCTTCTGAAGAGATGGTAGCCCATGTACCATATTACACTGGTGAAGTGTCTTCGAGATACTTGAAACTTACATGACCAAGTCTCCGATGCCACAATTGTGTTGAGGTAGAGTTCTTAGCCACAAGTGCTTGATCGTCTCTGTGAACAAAATCAAGTTGGAACATACGTCCCACATTAGAGGCTTTTGCAACTATTTTCAAGCCTCTTGATTTGTCTCGAATCAAACATTTGAACCTAGGGACATATAAGACATCTGAAAGTCTACAGTTGTGTGAACCAAGGGGTAGAGAAATGTTCCCAATCCCCTAAATTGTATATGAAGAATCATCTCCCAACAAAACATGATTTTTTGATGGTGTGTCCCTCATTGAAATAAACTAGTCTCTGTGGCCATTCATGTGTCGAGTGGCCCCTAAATCAACATACCAAACATCACTAGATGACGTGGATGGTTCACTTGATCGAGAAGTGAACAAGTAGTCTTCATTATCTGACTGTTTCTTGTTGCTCAACAATATTTCCTTGCTGATGGGGTTTTCTTTTCCAGTTCCCCTTTTTTCCCTTGATTGTAGTTATAATGTCCCTTATTAGATTGTTATGGAGGTCCGAGTTTCTTGATGAACCTTTCTTGTAAGTATTATACCAATAATCTTGTAGGTTATGTCCTCTTTTGCAAATTGGACATTACTTCTTCTATTGTCTATCCCCTTGATACTGATTTTGATTTTGGGACTTTTTATAGGAATTAGGTTTTCCTTTACCTTTTCCTTTCCATTTTTGATGTGAAGAAAGTTCATGTTCTTCTTCATCATCCTTATTGTGCATTGCTTCCTCTTGTTGCAGTAAGTTTACCAATTTGTCAAAACTAACTGTCGTATCTGACAAGTTTAGTGTTGTTACAAAAATACAGTATGAAGAAGGGAGTGCTCTCAGAACAATGGGAATGAGAGCATCATCTGAGACCACTTCTCCCAGGGCTAGAAGTGAAGCCCTCAACTCTGTAACTCTTCTTAAGAAAGCTTCTATTTTTTCATTCTGCTTGAACTTCAATGTGTGTAACTGACTCTACAAATTCAGTATAACATTCTTGTTCTTGGCCTCGTATACTATGTTTAACTTCTCCCACTCTTCTTTGGCTGTTTTAGCATCTCGAATGTGGGGTTGCACATCATCGGACACTCCAAACAAGATGATGAGTATGGCCTTCTAATTTGCTTTATCAAAGCTGTCATTGTTGTGTTGTATCAATAGTTGATTTGGTCGTGAGTACCATTCACGGTAGGTCAGATCTCTTCAAACTCAAGCTATGTCTTAATTTTTTTCTTCCATTAGCATAGTTGTTTGCTCCGAGTAGTTGTGAATCGGAAAAAAAATTGGGGGCACTCTTAGTGCTAATTTTCCAGAGATCACCGACGGGGTTTTTTTCTTATCACTCGGGTATAAGGTCTCCCAATCTATATGCCGTATAAGGTTTCCCATATCTATAACCTTTCGATATACTAAACCTTTCTTTCTATATATATACCCGATGGTACATGGAAGAAGCTCACACTTTCTATATACCTGGTGGTACATGAAAGAGGTGTTAACATACGTGAAAGAATTCAATATGTGGTACCAAGACAATCTGAAAGAGTGCATGTGATTATTGACATCGGATCAAAGAAATATCTCATACGCATGCGTAACTTCGCTATATACTTGATAATTTCTCATTACGGATTTATGTCATGCAATCATTCACACAGAAGGATGGGATGGCTCATAGTGTGTGCACTTTGACCTTATTACTCCCCATCTATTTAAAGGGTCAATGCCAGATGACAACGTTGTTACATTTATATTAGGCATTAAGTATAGTAATATTCATGATGACTTTACTCAGAATAAGCTTCCCAGAGGCACCGTATATACGAATGATGCAAATGAGATCTAGGATCTCGTGAGTGTTACATAACCAATTTTTACTTTTTGATTACAATATTCTGCTAGTTTCTGAGTAGTTACAAATTTTGCAATTGACTATGGCAACCTAAAAATTAGTACAATATAATGCAGTATAAAAATTACATTAAAAAAATTGGAAAAATTGAATGTCAAGCAAAAAAATTATTTTGCGGGCCCTGGTGGCCTCTGGAGCCCAAAACGACCCAAAATGCCGAAACCATTAAAAAGAGGCCCAAGATGAAGTTTTTGGATGGTCTTCCTTTTGCAAAAATGCCTAAAATGAAAAAACAAGCCTAGTGGAGAAAAAAATTACCCTAAATTTAGGGTTTTTCTCACTAAATTTTTAGATGCTTATTTAGTTATGACTAGCTGATTTAGAGGTGATTTTCCTACTAAAATATCCTCTAAATTTGGTGGGTTTGAACTTTTTCCACAAAATTTCAAAAATTGGTTGAAAAAGAAGTGTTGGGGTGGGATTTGAACCATGCACCTCCCAACTCCAAGGCTTTTCCACTATGCCCTCAGGCTCTATGAGCGCTTGTGATATGAAATGAAGGAAATTGTGTTTAATATATGTAGAAATGACTCACCTTTGTAAAAAATGACTTGGTAGAAGATCCACGTGGAGCTGCATGTGTGGATTAGGGTTTCTGTGCAAGAAAACTGGATCTGAAACTTCGATGCTTTGTTTGTTTTGATTGAACCGCCTTATATCTTTATTCTCCACCATGTTTTTTATTTACAAATTGATTTGATCTTCACACCTTTTCCTTTGATTTGAAGTTTCTTTACTTATTTATCCATCGTGTTTTGTTTGCAGGTCATGGATCTTTATTTCAGGCCACAAGGTGAGGACATAGCTTCACCATTTTTTAATTTTCTTTTAGCCACTTCATAGCTCCTTTCTATGTTTCTTTTTAACTATTTATTAACTGATATGCTTTTCTTCCACCGTATTTTATAGGTGCATGTCAGCGTGGAGGTATTTCTTCATGGTTTTGCTTGCGAGCTATGTTTGCAAGTCGTACAACTATCGTGAGAGCGGTGGAGCTCGTGGAGTAGGGGTCGTAGCTCAGAGATAGATGCCTCAGCTATGAGTTTATTTGTTGATGTAGGTTGGAAATACGTGGCTCAAACTTAAAAAAATATTGATTCTTGTTGGAATCTAGCTCAATGTGAGGAAATCAATAGATGGCTTGACTTGATCTAAGTTTTTGAATGATTTGTTGAGTTGATTTTTCTCCAACATGTAGTGTTATTACCAGATGCAGAGAGGCCCGATCAATTCCAAATAACTCACTCCTAAAATAACACAGACACCTCCAGTTGTATCAGCATCGCTAGCTATAGCATTGATTACGCAATGAATTTTTCCTCGTGCACCCAACACCAATGAAAAAAAAAAATCATTCCAAACACGGAATGAACATGGGGATGTGGGGAGGTAGGGATGAGGCTGAGAGGTTGCAGGAGGCTGCACAGGCTCTCTATTGCTGCATACTCTTCTCCAATCTTCTCTATCTCTATTACTCTCTCTTTCCACTCCTTCACATGTCTAGATTCTTGCTCTGGTACCAAATGTAATTTCACAAAACAAGGATAGTAGCTTGTGAATTATATTAATGTGAAATCAACCAAGTTAGAATAGATGGACTGTAATACTTATAGGTATTTTACAATCATGTGTAGAAAAAAGAGAGGTTACACAGGTACAACAAAAATACAACTTCCATAATACATCCGGAAGCAACAATTAAATTAATACAAACAAATGATTAAGTTGCAACTATGCAACAAATAATCCTATAACTATGGAATAAGACAAATATGGTTTTAAAACCATATAACAACATTATTTAATTAATATATACTATACATAATTAAATAACCTAACATAATTAATTAACCTATGCATAGTGGTGGAGATAGGTGTAGGTGAAAGACTTGTTGTAAAGGAAATCAAATCCATTAGTGTATGGCTTAATATAGGAAATCGATTATTCGTGTGGGAAGAAGGGAGATCAATTCCACCATTAACAATATTGTCTTTCAAGTAAGGTGGGCCAAAGGAAATAATTTCCCGATGTTAGATTGGTACGTGAGCTTTGTCGGGTCTACCAAGTTGATTGAGTGTGGGGAGAGTAGTAAGAGTGAGGAGTTGATACTCCCTAGTTAGACACCTTGCATCATGGCATCGAAGGCTTTTTCATTGGGAAAATTAGATGCATGTATCAACAAACTAGTGGAAGCTTCAAAATATGATTCTTGTTTTGGTATGAACATGTCACTTTTCATGTAGGTCATATAACATGCTTTGAAAGGAGGAAGATTGGTGGGGAATGTGTGTATTTTCCCTCGTGTTCATACTTAAGACAACAATGAAGGGTGGATGGGACGTAGTGTATAATGTGGATCCATGGGCATCCAAGCAAGATGTTGTATTGGAATTCCCATTTTATGATGTAGAAGATTTCATGAAGGAGTTTCTAACCAATGTGGATAGGAAGGATGAATTTTCACAATGCATGGGAAAAAAACATCATTAAAAGATCAAAGGACCACGAGTTATTGGGAAACAATAATTTCAGGAAGCTTGAGTTGATTGAATGTGTGGGATGAAATAATGTTAATGCTAGCACCGTTATCAATCATGGATCATTTGATGAAGGTTTCATTGATATGAATGATGATAAAGAGGGGAAGGTCATGATATTCAAGTAGAATCTCGGGGATCTCAAAATCATTGAAGGAAATAGTAGTAGAAGTTGTAAGAGCTCCAACAAGGGCCACAAAAGGTTGGGGTTCATCGGTTGTGATTGGGATGTGTTGTAAAGCTTCGATAAGATATTTTCAATGGTGAAGGGAGCTTTGGATAAGATCATAAAGATACATTTTGATGGGATCCTGATGTAGTTGTTTCACAATACTTTGTTCTATTCACAAGGCCTTTGGGATCATGGAATGGCTAGAATATACACCTTAGCCTTAGATGAAGGTGAAGATGAAATAGGTTCGTTAGGAGGAGCAGTGATGATAACCCTTAGATTTTTTTGGATGGATGGTTGAGAGTCATGGGGGTGAGAGCAAGTGGTAACATGAATGAAATTTATGTAAAGAGGGGGACCCTCTTTAGAAGGGTAGAATTTGGTGGAGGGATTGTGACTAAAGGTGTGGATGGAGGGCCATATTTAAGGGCTTTAGAGGTTGTGGATTTGGTTTGGGGGTTGCGTTAAGGTGTAGATGAGATATTGAATGGAAGGGGGTGGTATTCTTCATCGATGATAAGATCATCCTCTTGTGCGAGGTTATGGATATGTATTTAAAGAGACTTATAGTGCTCTATGTCATGCCCACAGACACGATGATAAGTGCGAGATGGAATTATAATCAAAACACATGGATTCAACCATGTGAGTCATAATACTTGATGTGGGGAAGAGTAATCATAGGCACTTGGATAATTCGATGGAGGATTTTGGAGTAAGACACAATACGGGCTTTGGGAGACAAAGTATCATGAATTTTGGATTGATTTGATTTAGGTGGGCAACATGAATGTAAAAGAGGTGCCTTATTCTTATGGGATTTTAGGGGACTTACACAAATATTTGGATTTAGAAATAAGAGTAGAAAAATTTGGTTCAGATTTGGCTTTGATAAGAGACTTAGATGAAGGAAACGGTCCCAAAATGGATGACCGAGGTCCTAAGATGGATGGTTGAATATCGAGTTATTTTCATTCATGGGGACTTGGAGGGGGAAGCTATAATTTATTATGTGGATGAGAAATGGATCTTTGGATGGGGTTGCTAAGGATCTTAGATGTTTTTTTTTTGGAGATAAGGATGGGATTGAGGCATTTCTTGTGAGATAATCGAGGGGAGATGATTATTCGCTAGAGGTTTCAAGAGATTATATATATGTGGATGTTGATGTAAATGTAGATATAGATGTGGGTATATATGAGGGTATAGATGTAAATGTAAATATGGGTATAGATGTGGATCTAGATGTAGGTGTAGAAGTAGAGATGGGTGTAGATGACACTACAAATGTGGGTATAGATGCGAATGTAGCTATTGGTGTAGATGTGGATGTAGATGTAGGTGTAGAAGTAGATGTAGATGTGGGTGTAGATGTTGAAGCTTGACTTAAGGTATTAATTGCATTGTCATTAGGTGCTTGAGATGTGGGAGGGTTGGCTTGGTTTCTCGGTGGATGATTTGGAAATGGTTGTTTGAAAACATCCAATGGTTGATTAGGGGGAGCATTTGGATTATCTAATTGGAGGTCTCCACAATCAATAAGTTGTTGCACTAAATCCTTAAAGGTACAAAATTTCTCGATTTCATGGTCATGGAATTGATGATATTTACTGTGTAATGATCCTCATGATACCATGTAGGTTTAGGACATGAGTCATCAACAGGGTAGATGGGAGGAAGTTGGATAAGGTGTATGGCCATGAGCTTGTCAAAGATGGAGTTGTATGATTCACTAAGAGGAGTATAGTTGGTCAATGATGATGTGCTCTTGGTGGAGGCTCGGTATGAGATGTGGATTAGGAGGAAGTTTTGATGACAATAACATTTTCCGCATTCTTGGATTTTTCATTGTGGGTGAATGGTTTTGTGAATTCAGTCTTGGGTTTATTAGAGAAAATTTTAACATGGCCTTTCTCAAGGGCGCGTAGTTCTAACTTACGATCCATAGTAAAAGCTTCCTCAAATGTTTAAAAGGACTGAATTTTAAGATCTATATCTCAATCAATTCGGTTTGAGGTAGTGAGAAGGATAGTTGGTTAATAATCCCACACCACCTAGTGACAAAGTCATAAATTGATTCATCCATGAATTTTTATATAGTGTAAAGATCGGTGACGGTTATCTTATGCACTATGTTGATGGAGAAGTGTTATAGGAAAATATGCACAAGTTGTGTGAAGGAAAAGAGGGAATGTTGAGGGATGTCATTATACCAATCTAGAGTGGGCCGACCAATGACATGGGAAAGGTACGAAGCATAAGATCTTGATCATGTGTGATAAGGTAGCATGAGTTCCTAAAGGCACATATATGTTGTTGGGGATATTCTTTGCTATGGAATTTAGAGAATTTTGGAAGCTCCCAATGTGGAGGATATGGCTTAACAAGCACATATGGATTGATGGGTTCATTATAAATTTTCTCATAAGTAAATGTAATTTTTGGGCCCAAGGTAGCGGCCTCTAAGTTAGCCATTCTACTCAATAAGGCTTGCATGGGATCATTTGATGTATGAGGATGGGGACCTGATTGATGTTGTTGTGGATTGTAGGAAGTAGATGGATTAGGTTGTGAGTAAGATTGATAATGTTGGGTGTAATTGGGAGTTTGGGGGTGGTTGATAGGAAGGAACATAATTAAAGGTTTTGATTGGGTGGGTTGTGAAGTAGGATGTGGTAAAGGGATGTAGTTGGATGGGTAAGATTGTGAAGGTTGTTGTTGAGTGATAGGGGGATTGGATTGGATTTGTGTTGGATGATTTTGGGTATGTGCATGAGGTGGTTGGGATGTTTGAAGGGATTGATTGGAAAACATATGTTGAAAGATGCTTTGGAGTGGAGGTTGGTTAGTTTGAGTAAAATATGAAGGGGGTTGTGAGATAGAAACATTTGGATGGACATGGGATGTTGAAAGAGGCACCAAGTTTTGAAAGTGTTGCTCGAGTGTTGGAAAAGGTATGTTGGAGTCTTGAAGAGTTTGGGAGGGAGTGTTTATGATAATGGTAGATGAGGAGGGAATAGGAATGGAGGATGTAGGGATGGTTGCAATGATATTGATACATGGTAGATTAGGTGGGATAGGTACCACTAATTGTGTGGATTATTGGGTCTGGGGAACCATGATAGAGGATTCATGAGGGACATGTTTGTTTTGGGCTAATGCTAGCTCATTCATGTCCCTAGGGAAAAATATGGTAAGTTGGGAGGTGAGGACTTTAGTAGATTTGGATTATGGGGATAACTATATAGCTACTAAAGAGGGGGTCCATTAGTACATATGTTTGTGGATTTGTGAACTAGATATTCATGGAGGGTGATAGGGTTAGCATCGAGGAGTTCTTGAAATTCCAAGCATCCATGAGGGATAGTGGGGGGTCCAAGTGATCCTAAGGAAGTAGCGAGAAGGAGGTGTGGCTGGTTTAAGGGAAATAAGTGATGTTAGATAAAGGGATTGGTCTCAATATGGGGATTTCCTTGAACCACATGGGGCCCATGAGGAGGAACCATAGGAATAGTGGATAGGAGGCAAAGGTGTAGAAGAAACAAGAGTGAGTGCGGATGTTTGTTGTGAGGGGTTAGTTGAGATGGGGATGTCATTAGAAGTGGTTGATTGCTCCATTATCTTATCTTGGGAGTGAGTAACAATGGGCATGAAATAAACAAGAAAAATATTATGCAAACTATTAATGCATTATGAAAGTCAAGAAAGCAGATTTTTTTTTATCTTTCTTATTTATAGAATGTGAAGAGGGAAGAGGCTCAAAGGGAACCTAGAGAAAATACCTCTCTATGGATGGTTTCAGGTGTGTTTAAGAATGGAGTCCTTGATATACCCGAAGGTATGTGGGGCCTAAATTTTTATGACTATTGGTATGTGGCACGATATAGTGCCTACCCCCACACTTCACGTACCACGGTTGATAAGGATGTCGGATGCTTAGCCTATATACTAATAGAAATAAAAATTATTACGGCTAGAACATCGGCGACTTCCTTATTAGGTGATGAAATCCCAATAGCTCCACTTGGGTAGAAATTGTTTAGATGTGTAGATTGTGTGTGTGGTTTGGTTATGTGTGAAGAAAATGTGAATGCAAAGTGTTACCACCTAATTAAGCTATGTGATCAAGTAAATATGAAAAAAGTTCATTTTAGATCCGTTGGTCCAAAAATCTATCGGGAGGCTAGATCTATGGATAGACGAGCCAACAGCATGTGTAGGGCATAGCCCCTATTTGAGACACAAATGGCGAAGGCGGTTTATTGTTATTCTACCGAGGAATCTGTGTAAGTCCTACAGTATTTTGCCTTTAGGGGTTTGGGATCTCGTCCCAGTTGGGGTATTTCCGGCTGTGAGTAGAAAAGAATGAAGGGAGGAGAGGAAATAGAATAGATCCGAAGGGAGAAAAGAAATGAATTCCAAAGTAGAAAGGTCAGAGGGTTTATGTTTTGGGCTGGTAGTAAACAAAGCTGAACCTACTTGCATAAATGAACAAAGCAATACCGATGAGCAAATGAAAAAAAGTAGAGATATATCTAACGAGAATAAACACACAAATCGCGTAAGAAAGATCTGATGTATATAACACATGTATTCAAAGACAAAGTCTTAATATTTGTATTAATGTTTTCTTACGTTATAAAAGTACAAAGCCTTTTCTTCTCACTTCTATTTTTCATCTAAAAATGCCCACCACATTCGAATACAACAAATATCCAAGTATATATAGAAGGAGAAGGAGAAAGAAGGCAAAAAGGAACCAACAACTAATTACAAAATATTTACAAAATATCTAAAAGTCAACTGTTGACTTTGGGCAATTTGGTGGATGACAACATCCCATGGTGTAACATGGATCTTTGTCATCATTTGTGCTAACAAACATTTAAATACTTTACAAAAAAGGGAACAATCCTAGGAGGAAGGAGCCTATTCGTTGTCGGCCCCACTTTGGAAGGGAGTATCCTGCTTCTACTCGGGAGAGGAAATGTGGAATTGAGCACGATACTCCATGAATTTGCTAATCATCGGTTGAAGTTGATCCTAGGTAGGACCCTTGGTGTGATCGTCGATGACCTCACAAGTCTCCGTTCATCTCTGAGTCTTTCGGGAGCTTGAAGTATTCATTACCCACCTCCATCGGGTATCCAACAACATCACGGCAAGCCGGAAGGTTGTTGATAGACTTTGCATCAAAAGTGGATTTTGGCCCTAAACCTTGCGAGATGATCTCCTTAAAAAGCTGAATCATGTCATCTCGCCTTCCTCAAGGTGTATGATGGGGTGAGCAATCTTAGAGACATCCTTTTGATGATCTGCTCCATTTGAAGCATTGCATCCAAGGATTCCTCCTTGATTTTATCAATTTTCTCCAAGACGAATTCCATTTGATCAACCCGATAGTCCAAAGCAGCAAGGAATTTGTTGGGTGCTCTTGGGTGATCAAAGACGTTGAATTTCACTAAGTCATCGACCGGGTAGTCGAGCATCTTCTAGAATGTCTCATGTTGTAACCTAGCATGGTCTAACTCTTGGGAGATAGGTCCTGCAATCACCTAGAGTTCCTTGTTAGCCTGATCAATATTCTGATATAGCTCTGTGAACTTTATGATTACTTCCTCACTATCCTTGAGGATCTGGTCTCTCCAGGCAGATACTACCATACCTTGTTCGCCAATCTTGGCATACTCATTTATCTTTTCTTGGCTAAGGGCCTCAGGAGTTTCAAAGTGGCGATTATAGGAGGTGCACTACCCATTTTCTACGGGGCTCGGAGGAGATGTCTATTTTGTTCTTTCAGTATCCTTTTCTCTTCCTTTGTTTCTTGAAGTTTCTTGTAAACGACATCCATTGCAGATAGGGCCTCTCCCTATAGGATTTTCGAGGGTGTTCCAATCATGACCTATGTCATTGTATAATTTGTAGGAGACAGATCCTTTTTGTCCTTTATGGGATCGGGGTATACGATCTACATAACCCTTTCACTGAAGCACTCGAGAGAAGCGGGTTATCATATTTTTCTTCTTAGCTCCTTTTGTTGGGATGATAGAGAAGTCCATAGGTGCAAATGGGACTTTCCTCTTATCTTTGTATCATGTGCTTGGAGTTCCATTCGGACTTAACGGAGTGGGACCAAAGGGACAAGAGGGAAAGCGAGGTAGAAGAATGAGCAGCTACGGTGAACTCGGGAAATGTGTCAAGACACTTGGTAGTTGCATTGATAAAGAAGCCAAATCTACAATGCTCACGGGGTAGGAGTCACCGTAGGAGAGGAAACTTTGGGGATGGAAGGGATCCGAGAGATGAGGGAAGAAATGTCGGGGGACACTCATTGTGAGGGAAGAGAAGATGGAGGAAGAGGAAGGGAATAGTAGAAGATGGGGAGAAGACACAACCAAAGGAGTGGTTGCTTCGGTGACATGAGGGGAAGGAGGAGTAGAAGATAGGATGGTGGGAAACTCGGTAATTCTGATGAGTGGCAACATCACGAGTGGATGTGCCCGTTGGAACACTTACCACCGTTTCTTTTCTGGGGTGAGACCGGGATTACTACCTACTCTGGGTGGTGGAAGGAGGACTCTCGGGAGCTTGCTCTTGAGTAGTGCTTGAATCTCCTTATTTTTCTTTCCCTTTTCCCTTTGGCAATTGTTTTGGCTTAACAAGTGCGTCACCCAAAGGAGATGTGGTGAAGTCTACCCCAAGGTAGATGAGGCCGTTCTTTCTGCACCAATGTTCTATGCACTGCAGAGTGCCTTTAACTCTTTCCTCAATAGTCTGAGGTGCCCTCGTTCTGTCAATCTTGGCAAATGGCTAGTTGTCCCCATCCATATCTAGATAGACCTGATCAAATTCTTGATCGGTCGCTTGGAAACCTTTCGGGACAATGGCCACACCATACTGGATGATCTCTACTAGGGCTAGGTGGGAGTGATCCTTTCTCCTGAGCTTGACCTCATGATACAGTCGATGTAGACATCCTCAATCTGTGGGACATGGATCAGATCAAGCTTTACCCTTTGGAGGAAATTACGAGGATCAAAGGTTGGCCTTGCCAGGAAATTGTGTTTCAAGTTAAGCAACTCTAGTTTTACAAACATTTCCTGGGATTTAGTGTGAGAAGTGCAGGTGTACCTACCCACTATGAGGTGGAATGGAGTTCTACCCTTCTTTCTTTTTAGGAACTTCTCATGGTATGTGATAAGCTACCTGGATAGCTCCAATAGGATCAGCTTAGGCCCCGAATACCTTGGTAGCTTGGTGGGATCCCCCAAGAAGTTGGAGGCCTAAGATAGGTGAAAGTGGGAATTACATAAATAACACCCCCCACTTCTCTGTGGTAGTCACCACGCTCTTGGTTGTCCGACCGTGAGTCATATTGGGCCTCAAGAGGTAGATGATGCCGTAGAAGAAGGCATCGTTGATCTTCCTGAACTGTGGGATGTTATTTTCCAGTCTCAACTCTGGATAATACTCATATATTTTTACTTGGGGCCACACCCCACATCGACTTAGTGCTAGGTAGTCTCTTTCGAGGTAGCATCGTAGACCACGTAGGATTTCATGTAGAGCCTCCCCATTGTTGAGAGTTGTTAGAGTCGCTGGAGATAGTGTTGTTGATGATCTCCGCCCATACTGAAAACATTGGTCTGGGAACGTTTTTGCTCATTATTTCTAGATATCGAGCATCCATTTATGGAAGTAATGGGCATCGGGGAAGCCCAAATACCCTACTTAGGAAGGTTATGGTGTCACTCGGCTCCTCCTCGAGAAGTTTCTATGATGAATAACCTGCGGCATTAACCGGGTTATCACCTTCTTGTTCTTCAGGTACACTTCGTTCATGAGCTGCATGCATTTGTCCTCATTCTCATCCCATGCTTTTATGCAGTCTTCTTGGCTTATTGCCACAAAATGCCGATGGTGGGGGATACCCAACATGATTTCAAAGTTTCGAGCAGTGAGGTTGATTATAACCTTGCCCTTTTCATTCTCGACACACCTTGTGTCCTTATTGTAGTAGTGGGCCACCACCATCATAAACTCATTGTTTACTGCGCTCACGGGAATTCCCCCAGTGAAATGTAAACCACTACCGACCAATTTTTCCATCCATGGACTGCCTGTGACCTTTCTGGTTCTGGCCCAGAAGTCCTCCATATCAATGTGGCCAAGTTCTGAATCCCTGATGTCTAAGTCACACTCTGCAAGGGACTCAGGCATCCTGACCCTTTGGTATTTGTACTTCATTTCTTCTTCTATGAGTTTGGCCTTACCCTTAGACTTGGTTGGCCTCTTACTTGATGAAGACATATGCAAATCTAGGTTCAACTACTGATCTACAAGAAGGAGGGAAGTCCATCATAGAAGAGCCATGTTAGTTGTTAAATCATCCATCAAAGCTTTACAGAATGAAAATTTATCAATTTACAAGCTTTTGGGTGCAAGGCACAATTCTATTGTAGGCTGCAAGGTCAGAAAAGCAAGGTGCACTACTGGAGAGTGTTGCATGGAAGAAAACAGTGCAAAAGGGTGCGGGGACGCAGCAAAATTGCACACAACATTCAGTGTTGGTGTAAAAGGATGTGCTTTGCGCTGCCGAATGAAGGGTTTTAAACGAGGCACAAATAATTCCGGTGTTGCGAGGTGGCAAGATGCGCCAATGGTGTAGATATTGAACATGTTGTAAATAGTTATGGTGCACCAAAGGAGGTTTAAATGGTGTATCACTGAGTTAAGATGCGCCAGTTCTTAGCTTTGGCGCGACACAGGGAGAGTCTGCATGACATAAATGCTAGTGTAGCTAGATTTGCGCTGCGCCTATGTTAGGGTTTAGATAATGCAATTAGGTGGTGACTTGGACTAGAAGTTTATTTTGTAAGTTGGAAGAGATATTGAGTTGCGTAGGGATGGGTAATAGTGGTTGGATGGGGTGGAACACCATTTAATAAAGGAAAGGGTGGTTAGAAATATTAAATTGGAATATGTGGTGAGTATAGAAAGGATAAATGGGATATTTTGGGATGTAATTAAGGTAATAAATATGTTTAGGGATGAATAATATGATTATGGGTGATAAATGTAATTAGGGTGTGCAAGGGGATATGAAATAATGTGATAATGGAAACTATTAATGATGGGATGGGATCAAAGTGATTAGATAGAATTAAGATAGGAAAATAGAAATTAAGGGAAATATATTTGATTTAGGAGGAAATGGGGTTTTGAATAGGTACATGAGTGCGAGTGTGTAAAATGACGAAAAGGGGTGGTGAGAAAATGTGGAATGGGGGCTAGTGAACCAAATTTCTTGTGTCTATATTATAAAAAGTTTTCCTTGTGAAACTTTGATACTTAACACTAAATATTGAAGTTTGAAAATATTTCTCTGCATTTTCATTAGGTGTTTCCTTATTAGAAAAACTTATAAGTGTGGTTTCATCTAACAAGTGGGAGGGATACAATAATGGGGAAAGGTTTTGTGACATCATTGATGCATAATGTAATCTATACTTAACATGTGGTGATGTGTAAAACCCTAATGTTTATCACAAACTTCTTAAACCCTAATCCTTATTATAGGTGATGAGCTAAGTTACCATCACATAATTTCAAAATTCCTTTTTATTGTTGTAACCCTATTTTTGGAGGTGGAATATCCCGAACTATGAAAATAACACAAGCCTTCCATAATAGTTATAATTATATCGCATTTTGGGGAAGATGGAATGTTTTTGTGCTCTAATAAGAAGTGACACCTCATCATACCCCATATTTGTGATTCACCTATGTAGTTTTGAGAAGAGAGGTTAATTTTCCTATAAGACTGGGAGAATGTTAATGTCAATGGAAATGACTATGGGTGCGAAAACTCTTTGCATCATTTCCACTAGCTTCCCCAAATCATAAATCATTATCAAATCCTAAAGTTATATTGTGATATGAATTCTCCTCTTCATGTTGTTCCCTTCATGTCCTATAGCTCAAGATCTATAGGTTTCATGGCCTCAAGATTAGTGCAACCATCATATGATATTTATGTATTTATTCATAGTTAATTTGGATTTATATAATCCTACATTAGATTTATAATCTTTTATATGCTTTCAAAGAGTTAGGATGAAAACCTTACACAATTGATAATTATAAAGATTTGATTTGGATAAAGAGGATATAATATCCATTTTCAAAACAACAAAGAAATTAATCTATAAACCATGCAATAAATATTTTTTTTCATATTTTGTATTTTGTAAGACAATATTGGATAATGGCGTAGGAAGCTGTTAAGCTCAGTAGACACTCAAATTTAGTAATTTACCCTTTGAAACTATTGGTTTTGATAATGAACTCGCTAAGATAAACATAATCTTTATATCCCCACATAGTACATCCGAGGTCTATTTTATAGCTTCTTATTGTTACACACAAATATGTTGACAAATTTTGAGAGTCAAATGCATAAAATCCATAGAAAAACTCCAATTCACAAGATGCAAACTTTTATTTCATGTTTCTCATCCTGTGAAAAACCATCGATTTGGTCAAGAGTTTATATTTAGTCTTAGATGACTTGTACAACATATATAGTTATATATACGAGATATGTATATACATGTTTATAGATGTATATATATCCATATATTTTTTTTACCTTCTAATGTTTGTTTAGTTTGTATGAAGATCACCTTTTGTTTGCATTTTTGAATGTTGAGTGCAGTTAGTAGGACTTCATCATTGTTTTTTGTAGTTAATAGTGATTGCATTAATCAATCATTTTTACAATTGTTAAGGTTACTTTGCAAGTGTTATGGCTACTTTGCATTGTTAAAAACTATATATAGAAAACTATGACATTGAATGAACCATTATAATACCACATTGTTTTTTTCAAGTTGACTACATTGCTCGAAATAGTTTGAAGTTGAATGTTATTGTGGAATGGTCTTGAAATGCATGAAAATGATGTTTTAACAACTTTCCTTTCTTAGCATCAAATTTTCGGTCATTGATCACTTTTGAAGTAATTGTTGTGTTTAAGTTTTTATCAAATGGTCATAGACCAATGGAGAAATTAAATGGTTTATGTTGGATAATATTCTTAGACCATATTACATAGTTAATTGTTTGAACACTTGGACAAGGATTTAGTCTTAGACCACGAGACAATTAAATTTGATATTATTAGCAATGGTCATCGACCATATTACTTGGCATTGGCAAGGTTTAAAGTTAATGTTTAATTTATAAGGATTATGATTATTGTTTAAATGGTCTTGGACTATGATGTGATTAAATTAGTTATTATTTAAGTTTGATGGGACAATGGTCATTGACCATATAAATTTTTATAGGAAATGGATAAATTTTAAATGTTTTAATGATTATTGTTTGATGGTCTTATACCATATGCATTACATGTAAGTAATTGGAAATTTAAGTAAATGTTTGTGAGTTGGAACTTTCATACACTTAAAGCATTTAATAAAAAATAGGGTTAAGGGGAAAGTGGAAGCTTGCATTGTAAGCCAAAGATCATGAAAAATCATAATCTCCCTTCCCATTCACATTTTTGGGAGTTTTGTTTGGTTATTTTGGTGTGTTGGGAATGTAAAAATATCCCTCACGTAGTTAACTAAATACATTAATGTCATTTTCCATCAGGCCCTCATCATCTTCATCCTCATTTTCTTCTCTTTCTTGTTCTTGTTCTTCATATTCCTCTTCTTCTTCCTCTCATCAAGTCGTATGTAGCACTAATAACTATAGCTCTAAACTTATTATCAAGATATAGGGCTCCGACTCTAATTATTCTCCCTATATATATTGTAGATATGACACCCTCAATCTATTGTAGTTCCCAAGCTGATGAGATCCCGACCCATGCCATATAGATGGAATGGACTACACTAGCTTCACCGGTGAGGATTTTTATGGAGAAAATAGAGGAAGTTTGTTGTGGGAAACTACATGCAAAATATGATCTCTATTTAAATGGAAAATTTGTATTTCATATTGCTGTTTTGATTTCATGTTTTTTGGGCGTTGAAAGTTTGGTTTCAGAGAAAATTTAGAAAAACAAAGACAGAAGCAAGCAAGTTTAAGGTATGAATTCTCCTATTCATTCCCTCGTTGTTTTTAATTAAAAATATTGGAATGTGTATTGTTTTATAAACTAGTTTTTAAACTAAAAAATAATAGAGGAAATTTGCTTGTCTCATTGTTGGGTTTTTGATCAAATAAATTGGGCATATGTTTGTTTATCGGTTTTAAAACTAGAAAAATAATGGAATAAAAGATGAAATCAACATTTCTATTGCTAGGTTTGATTAGAAAATTTGGGTATGAAGTATAATAAGATCTTGAGACTATTTTTCCCTTGCTTTAGAAAATGCACATACAAATTTTGTTTTATTTATTTTTAGCGGTTTGATTTGAGCATTATGGGTAGTCAATTTCACATGAAAATAATTTTTGAAGTTGTTTTTTTAAATGGAAGATTTCCTTCGTTTTATCTATGTGGAAATTTTTAAATAAACGGTGAAAGGAATTAAAACAATATTGTGGGTTTGTAAAAAAACCGATATGTAGTTTTTGGTTATTTGGGCATTTGGGTGCAGTTTAAAATAATATTATATGAGTCACATCTTAACAATAAGATATGGGTTTATGGAAAAGGTGAGTTCATAATTTGAAACTTTTTGGTTTCGGGTAGACAATTTGTATTTGAATTATTGTTCGATCATGTGTTATTAAAAATTAATTCTTTGTCTAATTAAATGTGTTGTTCTAAATTAGGAATGGTTTCCTTAATTATTTCACACTATTCTAATGTTTGAATAATTATATATTTGGGGTTTGGGATCTCATCTCTTTGAGGCAACAAAGTGAGTTTATTTCTAATCTATCAAGTAGAATATATACAAATCTACACTATTCTAACTTTAGGGGTTTGGGAACGAAGAGAAAGGCGAAAGAAAGGTAGGAGGGAAGGAATGGAGGAGGGTAGATTTGAAGGAAGAAAAGAAATGAATTCCAAGACGGAAAGGTCAGAAGGTTTATGCTTTGAGCGGTAGTAAACAGAGCCAAACTTACTTGCATAAACAATTAAAGCAATACTGATGAACATATGACAATAGTAGGAATGAATCTAATAGAATAAAAACATAGATCTAACTTAAGAAAGATCTGATGCAAATAACACACACATTAAGCACAAAGTCTGAATATGTGTATTAATATTTCTTCTGTTGCAAGAAAACACAAAGTCTTTCTCTCCTCACTTCTCTTTTCATACAAAAAATGTTCACCTTGAATACAACAAGTATTCTAGTATTTATAGAAGGAGAGGAGGAAGAAGACAAAAGCAAACCCACTAACTTACAAATATCTTACAAGATATTTACAAAAGATCTAGAAAATATCTAAAAAGTCAACAGTTGACTTGGGCAAGTTTTTGGATGGCAACATCCCATGGTGCAACATGGATGAGGTCATCGTGTATGCCAACATGCTTTTTAAATATTTTACAAAAATGATCAATGGATCCCAGAAAGAAGAAACAACTTTGCCTAGTGTAAAAGGGCGCACTTTTGCATGTCGACACACAAACTTTGTAAAGTGGCGTAGTTTTACATGGATGACACACAAAAATTCCCCTTTGTAAAATGGCAAAACATGTCGACACACAATTTTTCCCCTTTGTAAAAGTTTTATGTCGACATGCGACAAATTTCTCCCCTTTGTAAAACGATGTCATCGACACAAAATTTCCCCTTTGTAAAATGGCAACTTTCTACATGTCGACACGACAATTTCTCCCCTTTGTAAAATGGCACAACTTTTCATGTCACACACAAATTTTCCCGCAACTTTTTGCATGTCGACACGACAAATTTCTCCCCTTTGTAAATGGTGGCAACTTTTTGCATGTCGACACATTTTTTCCTTGTAAAAAATGGCACAACTTTTTTCCATGTCGACACATTCAACAAATTTCCCCTTTGTAAATGGGCAAAAAATGGCTAAGTCTGAAACAACTTGATTTTTGAAAGGGAGTTTTGGGCTATTTCAAATGTTATCAAACTTCCTTGGGGCCAAAACAAAATTTTTGGTATAGTTACCTACAAATTGCCCTTGTCGATTTTTTGGGGATAACATTGGCTCTTTTGGGGACTATCTTTGAGTGAAACTTAAGGGTAGAGAATCCCAGATTTTCATGTGCCTATCCATTGGGTTCTGAGAGAGTCAAAAACAAGGTGACTGAGAGGGTGAAAAAAGGAAAAGAAAGGGAACACACAACAAATAGAAAGCAAACACACAACAAAAAGAAAACTATACAAAGAAGAGAGCAAGCTCTACTTCTTGAAGATCTTAGAGTCTTTGCCCACTATAGGGAAGCGGGAGCTTCGGTTCCATCTAGATATGAGAGATAGAAACTATTCTCTCCATTGAGCTACTTGATTTTGTATGGCCCTCTCCAAAGAGAGTCAAACTTCCGTGCATACCTTTCGGTTCTCTTCGTTTGTCCCATAGAAGAACAAGATCTCCCACTTGAAAATCTCTCTGCTTAGCTTTCTTGTTGAACAACCTCTTAACTTGATTTTGATGTTTAGTGATCTTTTGACCACTTTCACTCACTTTTCTTCAAGTTCCATCAGGTACATAATCCTCTTTTCAAGAGAATTCTGAAAAGTTTCATCTTCAATTGCTCGAGCCAAGCGCAGAGCAGGAAGTTCCACGGAGATAGGGATTTCAGCATCGATCCCATATAACACCTAGAAAGGTGACATGCGAGAGACCTCTTTGGAGTGATATGATCCACCCACAAAGCATCATATAATGATTTGTGCCAGGACCATTGGTTTTCATCAACTAGCTTCCGTATGATAGTTACCAGGTTCTTGTTGCTGGATTACGCTGACCATTTCCTTGAGGATAATAATCAGAAGCATGAGCCAAGGTTAGTATCCATAACAAAAACCAATAACTTCCCATGAAGAGAAGTTGGAAGCATTATCAGCAACGATTTTGTGTGGAATGCCAAATCTCATAATAATATTCTCTTTGATGAAGTTGCAAACAACTTCAGAAGTGGCATGCTTGATAGGTATGGCCTCCACCCATTTTGTGAAGTAATCCATTGTTGTTAGGACGTAACTATGTCAACACTTGATTGAGGATTGAGTGCTCAATGAAATCAATTCCCCATTATCTGAATGGTTCATCAATGATGGGCTGAGGGGAAACAGCAACTGACTTTGGTTTGCCCATGAACTATTGGCAAAGTTCACATTTTGCTACCCAAGTGGTTGTATCTTGAAATAGCGTTGGCTAGTAGTACTGGCCGAATGATTTTATGTGTTGTCATGGATGAGGAGAAGTGACCACCATAGGCTGAGTCATGAAAACTCTCCAACAATTTTACCTACTGCGGCTTATCAACACATCATAGAAAAATGCCATCAATTCCACGTTTGTACAATCCATCATCCCATATGACATATCTTGCGGCTCTGAGCTTCACCATTCACTTTTCCTTTGTGGTTAGGTGAGTTGGGCACTCGCCATAGGTGAGAAAGAATGTGATGTCAGAATACCATTCATCGTTGGTTGCGACAAATAGAACCATGGGCAAAGAATCCACTTTCTCCAGTTCATTTTGTTCTCCATCAATGTGATCAGCTTTCTCTTAGGTACCTCTGAGTCTTTATTTTCAGCCATTAGCTGACACAGGCCCTTACCTCTTACCAACTTGGTTGGTTTGATGTCTAGATCATATTCTTGGACCTTTGCGATCAATTCCCTCGTAAGCTCCCTAACTCCTGTTGAGTCAGGATAGACTTAACAGCTGTGTCAGGAACCAACACTACTCTGTATGAGAATTCAGAATATAGTAGCGGAAAATTTTGACTACTTTTACCATGGCAAAGGCATGCTTTTCCAATTGTGACATCTTTAGTTCATGAGGCTTAAGAGGAGAGCTCATGAAAGCAATCGGGGATTCAATATCCTGGAGTTCTTTTGCATCAAGATAGCGATATAGTATATGCGAGATGCATAAGCTGTACATGATGAAGTCTTTCTTTGAAGTCGGGACACACTAGAACAGGAGCATGAGTGATGGAGGTTTTATGTCTTGAATGATGTCTACCTTCCTCACTCCATCGGAATGTTTGGGACCCTTTCATCATATTAGATATATGATGAGTCTTCTCAGCAAAATCGGGAACAAAGCATCTAAGAAAATTTACCTTTCGAAGAAAGAGTGAACACCAGTCTTGCTTGTAGGAAAAGTAAGGCTCTGAATAGCCTTGACCCTTTTGACATCTATCTTAGTTCCTTCTCTACTGATGACATGTCCTAGCAGCTTTCCTTGGTGACCCCAAAACTGACTTCTTGGGATTTAGTGAAATTTTGTGCTCTCGGCATCTGATCAAGACTTGTTCCAAATGATCGTCAGTGATCACTTCATCTTTTGGAGAACATGGTCAGGTCATCTAGGTAAACTACGATGACTTTTCCCATCATACCTTTGAATGCAAAGTCCATTTCTCATTGGAAGGTGGCACTGGCGTTGATCAAACCGAAATGACATTTTGTTGTAGGTGAAAAGGTACCCCAAGGAGTGGTGAACGTTGTTTTGAACTGATCTTCAGGCGTGACTTGAATTTGATTGTAACCTGAAAAACCATCAAGCATAGACAACATTTCTGAACCGGTTACTTGCACTGTAGCACTTGATCCATTATCGGTAGTGGATAGTTATCTTTTAAGGATGACTGGTTCAAGTTGTGAAAGTCCACGCATATGCGTATCTCGCCATTCTTCTTCCACAGGCACAATATTTGTAACCCAGGTATTGTGATGAATTGGAAAAATAATTCTTGCATCCAGCATCTTCTGAATTTCAGCCTGGATGGTACCTGAGATTTTGGGGTTGTAATGCCTTTGCTTTTGATGAAAAGGCTTGACATCATCCTTGAGCGGAATGTCATGCCGAATGTCCTTTGGCTTGAAAGACTTTAGATCAGCATAAGACCATGCTAACACATCCATGTACTTTTTTAGCAACTTAACGAATTTTCACTTTTCCTCGGGCGTACAACACTTCCCGATATTCACGGAACGAGGATGTTCCGCAAGTACCCAGATTGATGGATTCAGTTTTCGAGAGAAGAGGAAGGATCATCCTGTCACTTTTTCTTGACAAAATGGTCATGATTATCAAATAATCATTCTAAGGAAACCAAACCTTTAGGAATCTTATTTCCTTTGAGTTGTATCACTGTATCTTTTTCAGATTCATGTGCTTGACCGGTGAGAGACTCATGACACGTAGAAGTTGATCCATCGAAATGAAGTTCTTTGAAATTGTCAGCTTTCTCCAAAAAGGTGATAAGTTGGTTGTCATCATTGAACACTTGCAGTGTTGTGAATTATCTGGCACACTTGGGTGAAAAACCACTTCGATGGTATATGTATCATTTTTAACCCTAGGTGAGGGAGCATGAGAGAGGAGATGACCAATGAATCAGCCATGTCATTTTGAGCTCGTGGAACTGCTTTGATTGAGAAAGCATCAAACTCTTGATGTTATCCCATACTTGCATTGCGGGTAGTGTCGAGCGGTCATTTTTACTTGATATATCCCTTTTACCTGATTGACAATTAGCTCAGCATCACCTTGCACTCTTAGATTCTTGATTCCCTTTCTCTTTTGCAGCTTGCATGCCAAGTAACAAGGATTCATACTCGGTAGTATTATTTGTATTGAAGAACTGCAACTTGAAAGAAAAAGGGAAAATCTCCTCTTAGGAGATATTAGAACAACCCAACACCGCATCCACTTGTTGCACAACTGCCATCAAACTGCAATGTCCATACTTTGTTGAGATCCTCTTTTTGGATGAGAACATCCATTCTATCTGAGTCGGTGGACAGGAAGTAGTTCCCCATCCCTGATGATTCAAAAAGAATCTGAGCCTTAGGGTCATCAGAGTTGGTGACTAGATATTTCTTTTGTGACTCTGGTTCCAATGTCTGCATCACCCCTTTGATAGGAATCTGGCTTTGGACAGTCCATATGAATTTCCCCACCAACTTCTTTACAAAATCTCCTCCCTAGCAATATCTTGTATGCTGCTGGAATATCAACTATGAGAATAGTCATTTTTACCCTTTTCTCAGGAAATTCCATGAATGCAAACTGTGCATCCTTGATCTGACCAATCAATGGTACCTATTTGGTTTCCATGGAGTAGCATCTACCAAAAGGTTTAGTAAGTGTGAGGCCCAAAGCATGGGTGACCTTTATTGGCATAACATTATCAGAAGCTCCAGAATCAATTATACAATTACTTAGTTTATGACCATTGATCAGGAGAGATAGGTAAAAAGGTTCAATTTTCCCCGACATGGAAGTCGAGGCAATGTTTACGTGAGACGTAGGAGGAATGGGAAGAATTCCTTTTGGGGAAATGGGAGGAGGATGGCAAGCACTGGCTTTGGATATACTTAGTTAATCTTATAAGTTGCTCTAGGTTGGATTGAAGGTACTCAACTTCAGACATCTGGATCTTGGTCTTTTTGGCGTGATCAATTATATCGAATGTGACCAAGGGTTGTGCTAATGAAGGAATGAGTCCTTCATTTCACATTTGTGGAGGAGGATTACTGGTCTTTATGGGACTGGAGGAAGGTTGAATTGGAGGAGAAATAGGAGGAAAATATTTCTTTACAAAAGGTTTAATAGGAGGTTGAGTAGGAAGGGGATTACCTCTTTTAGCGATCGTTGGAGGAGGAGTTACCACTGACCTTTTCCTTTTTTTTTCAGCAGCAACCTTTGCTTCTTTTCCTTGTGAGTGAGTGAAAAAAACTGTATATGATTGTCCACTGCATACCCTTGGGTACCCTCTTCTTCATCAGATTCCTCATCTTCAAATTCCATATACCCAATAGTAGAGTCGCCAGTCGGTTCACCGACATCTTGATCATCTTCGCCTTGTGACGAAGGTTCTTCGTAATTTGGATCATCTTCTTCGATTTCAACCAAAGCATTAACCGGAGGGGCTTCAATTGCTAACCTTGGAGAAGCAGCAGGAAAATGCATGGCCTTTGGGGGGCATTGTTGGGAGTGAAGTTCCTCCGTGGGATATCGGTATGGAGTAGTAGACGATGTTTGAGTCAATTGCTTCTTTAATGAGAGCAAGTCATTCGCCATCTTCTGGAATGTTGGATCTGATGAGGTAGCTGAGAAGAAGTTGAAGCCTTTGATTTTGATGGCTCTCATCTTAACTCACTGGATATAAGAAGGTTGTCTTCTATCCGAATGGCCATAGCTTGAGCAAGGGCCAAGGTGGGTATTTGTTCCTGTAAAAGTAAGAAACTTACTTTTGAACTCATGGCATTCAAGAAGAAACACTTTTGATTCTCTAATGTTGGCATCATGGCAAGTGGCACACGGTTGATCAGTGAATTGAATCGGGTGATAAAATCATGCATGGTTTCATTGGTCTCCTTCTTCATGTGAGTGATTTGTGATAATAACGCAAATGCATCTTCTGAAGGTTTGTATCTGTCTTCAAATGTAGTCATAATGTGCCCAATTGGTGATGGATCCGGTTGGTAAATGTTGGAACCATTCTGCTGTCAGGCCCTTGCAAGGTCTCCAGAAAGAGACGTATCGATACGTCCTCATGAGTCACGTCTAGAATGTTGCATGACATAATAAATGTAGCTATATGTGCGTCTGTGCTTTGATTTCCGCTCCCATCAAATTTGGGAAATTTTTGTGATTTCCGTGGGAGGGGGTTGACTGGATGTGGTAGTGCTAGAGGACCCATGGCATTTCCCCATGGTACAGGTAGATTTTTGCCATTTGAAAAGTAGGAAAAAGAACACGTGAGAGGGAGTGTGGTTCCACTTAGAAAAAGAGCACTACAAGTTGATGTCGAGGCACCCTGTGAAATCGGCTCTTTTCGTGGAGGTGAGGCACTTCTTGCTGATCGATCCATTGAGCTCAGTGATGTGAATCATGCTTTGGAGTGATACTGAAATTGTGCCTTCGAAGTAGATCAAAAATTGGATCAACTTCCCCATGAGCTCTTCTGCTACGAGTAAATGGTTCACCCACCAGCGTACCCATTCAGATCTACAACAATAGGAGTAGATTTACAACAATCTTTTTGTTTATACTTGCTGATTTTCTGATTTTTTGGCAAAAATCAGTAGCATGTACTTTTTCAATATTTAATTTTACCCTTTTAATAACAACCGATTGTGGTTTTCTAACAAAGATTAATAAGGATAAAAAGTGGGTCAATTTAGTAGGCTGATTTTCGGATCTTTGACTGAATTTTGCAAGGTTTTGAAAATATCATAAAATGTCAGAATCTCAGATCTACTGAAATATACAAGTTTTTGTAAAAACTCAGTGAACTAAAAGTTTCTATCTGGTCCAGATCTATGGATTTTCATAAGGAAATTTTAGTTTTGATCACTTATGCAAAAATTTTGATTTTTAACAAAGGGTTAAAATTTGCAATCTGGTAGTGATTTTATAGTTTTTAGTTATTTCCTTAGTTTGATCCCAGTGGAGTCGCCAAAAACTGTTGGTTTGAAAAACTATCGGTTAGGCAGGTCATGGGGAAATAGGCCAACAGTGTGTAGGGCATAGCCCCTCTTTGAGACAACAAAGTGAAACTGGTTTATTGCTAATCTATCAAGCAGGAATCTATGCAAATCTACACTATTCTAACTTCAGGGGGTTTGGGATCTCATCCCAGTAGAGGTAGTTCAACTATGAACAGAAAGGTAGGAGGAAGGAATGGAGGAGGGTAGATATGAAGGAAGAAAGAAATGAATTCCAAGATGGAAAGGTCAGAAGGTTTATGCTTTGGGCTGGTAGTAAACAGAGCCAAACTTACTTGCATAAACAATTAAAGCAATATTGATGAACAAATGACAATAGTAGGAATGAATCTAACAGAATAAAAACATAGATCTAACTTAAGAAAGATCTGATGCAAATAACACACACATTAAGCACAAAGTCTGAATATGTGTATTAATATTTCTTCTGTTGCAAGAAAACACAAAGTCTTTCTCTCCTCACTTCTCTTTTCATACAAAAAATGTTCACCTTGAATACAACAAGTATTCTAGTATTTATAGAAGGAGAGGAGGGAAGAAGAAAAAAAGCAAACCAACTACTTACAAAATATCTAGAAAATATCTAAAAATATCAAATATCTAAAAGTCAACAGTTGACTTGGGCAAGTTTTGGATGGCAACATCCCATGGTGCAACATGGATGAGGTCATCGTGTATGCCAACATGCTTTTTAAATATTTTACAAAAATGATCAATGGATCCTAGAAAGAAGAAACAACTCTTTGTAAAATGGTGCAACTTTCTGCATGTCGACACGACAAAAATTCCCCTTTGTAAAATGGTGCACTTTTCTGCATGTCGACACGACAAAAAATTCCCCTTTGTAAAATGGTGCAACTTTTGCACGTCGACACAACAAAAATTCCCCTTTGTAAAATGGCACAACTTTACGCATGTTGATAAAACATTTTCCCCTTTGTAAATGGGCGCATTTTTCTGCATGTCAACACACTGATTTCTCCCCTTTGTAAATGGGCGCAAAAATGGCTAAGTCCTGAAACAACTTGATTTCTGAAAGGGAGTTTTGGGTTCAATTAAATACAACAAGAATATGAGTTGGATAACTCATGTCAGTTCATAGAATTGACCATGTATACATTTTTCTCTCTCCTATAGTGTAGATGGAGTGACATTTATGAAGTGATTAATTGGATTATATACACATGATTTCTTCATGCATTATTGTTTAAAAATATGATAAGGATTATTGTATTTAATTGTAATGCAAAAGTATTATTTTTCAAGTTGATTAAGGAATTTTGCCTATTGTACTATCATGATTAATTGTATGTCATTATTTTGGAAAATAAGGACTTATCCTTATTATGTTTAAATAAAAATACTTGTTTCGTATCACATTTTGTGAGATATAAAGGTGTTTTAATGTTGTTTTACAACAGAGTATGAATTAAATTTATTAATATTATGTTATGAAACTATATCTGGTTTATTAATCATTATGGATGAATGAATATGATGATTGATAAACATAGTATGATATGGGAAAGCAAGTATACATGAAAACAACGTTTATATCCTTATTGTACCTTATTAAAATGAAAGTGTTTAAGTGTTATTTTAACAACAATGTATAAATATAAGTTATTGATATTTGTTAAGTAATCATAACTGATTTTATAGTTTCATTATGATGAAAAAATGTGTCATTAATGAACATAGTATGTTATGGAAAATGATACAACATAAACTATGTTATATTAATATTATACCTTACTAAATAAGTTGTACAATTTATATCAAATGATGATCAAATGAGATAAAATGAACTATCAAATTAAATGATGAACCTATGAGGTTAATAAGACCAATACTAACTAGGAAGTGATTGGATCATTTAAATGCAAGACATATGGTTAAATTAATCATATATTAAATGAAACACTAAGTTATGATAAATAATATGATAAGAGGTACTTATTAAAGATAGTAACTTAGTAAGTTACTATGAATCTCTATCGAGAAATGAATGACATGTTATGATACCTTATAACCTATCATAACAATGAACTTATTTACTTATCCTAAATAGATAACTAAATTGTAAATGAAGTGTAGATATCCTGAATCATCATTCTTTTCGATAGAATCCTAACCATGCCATCTTAGGATGGCTACGGGAAGGATAACAAGTACATAATGATGAAATTCATTGTGGTCACTATCTTTCCCATAGGGATCCTAAGATGGGATTGATAGGATCCTTTGATTAGAAGGATGAGTCATGATTCCTACTTCTTCAAAAATTGAAACTTAATTTCTTAAACAATGAAATGAGATCTAGATAATTATGAAGAGATGGTTGTGTGGTGATGGAGACAAGTTTTACTAACTTGTGTGTAGTCACAAAACTAAGCTTGCAAAGAAACACTTGAAAACTTGGCCAAGTAGTGTAGCTAGTCTGATTACATTTTTGTTCACCATACCCCTAACTATTTGTGTCAGATTCTAGATGGATTACAACTTTTTTGTTTTCTAGGTTAACACTTAGGAGTTGCACATAGTTCTCAAGACTGTTATAAAAGGTTTAACCAAAAGTATACAAGTTATACTCACTTGGTTAGAGTGAATTAAGGGGATTAGGTAGATCTAATTGACCCTTATAATTGCACATGGTTATCATTTGTTATCAGATGGATTGTAAACATTTAATTATGTTGGATTTTAATTGTTATAAGTTGAAAATCATTGAAGGCATTAATTGTGATTAAGGGTTTGTTTTTTTAAAAAAACCTTAATTTGGATGATTAATAACATGGGTGTTACATTTTGGTATCAGAGTTGAAGGTTATCATCTCTTGGACTTAATGGGTTCATATGCTAACATAACATCTTATTCTTGTTTAAAATATGATGGTTAGGAGAAGGGAAAACAATGAGGCTGAAAATACAAACCAAAAGCTAGATGAAATCCTAGTAGTTCCTTTCAAGACACTCAAAACCATGTAGTTTCCTTGGAGCAGTAGGTTGTGGGTGAAAATGAAGAAGAAGAACATGAGGTTGAACAACCTATAGCAAATGAGGAAGAAACCTAATGTTGGAAATCCTAATGCTAGAAATCAGCTAGAAACAAAAGAGCTTGCTTGGCAGCTAAACTGTCAAGAGATATCAAGTGGATTAGTCCACCCAAGTTTGATGGAACAACCTTGGGAGATGGAGTTGAGAATTGGCTGAGTGAAATGGAAAAATATTTTGAGATAAGAGACTTTTTGAAGAAACCAAGGCAATTTGGGGTGCATTTCAACTCTCCAATGAAGCATCTTTGTGGTGGGACAACCGTAAGATGGAGTTAGGAGTTGATACAACTAGTATCACTTGGGACAATTTAAATTTTACTTTCATCAATGTTGGTTACCATAACTATACTTTGACAGAAAATGTCTGAGTTCAAAACCTAACTCAAGGTAAACTGAGTGTGTGTGACTAAATATTGGAAAAAATTCACCAAATTACTAAAGTATGTACCACAATATCAAAAGGATGAAAATTTAGAATACATAAGTTCATTATGGGGTTAAACCCAATCATTGGAGGAGAAGTAGATGTGCATGGTCCTTCTACTATGGAAGTTGTATTTGAAAAATCCATTAGGCAAGAGAAAAAAATACAAACAATTTCTACTCATAGAGATGAAAGTGAAAGAAAGAGATTCATCTCACCTTCACCATTAGCTCCTAGAAAAACATGGTGGAAAAAGGTAGGAAACAAAACAAAGAATGCCAAAAATAATACAACAACTAAACTGCTACAAATAAAAGTAAGGAGAAATGGGTAGAATAATGTTGCAGCAAATGATAATAAATTTGAAAAGAAAGGACCTTTTTAGATGTTTCAAATGTGGTGGTGACCACTATGCTAATAATTGTCCCCAAAAAAATTAGGGGAACAAATCAACAAAGGATACATGATTACTATAGTGGCTAACTACAAGATGAGAAACAAGCTACTCCCATTGAAGTTAGGTAAGTTGTATGGACTTCTTGTTACTATTTTATTTGACACGGTGCAACCAAGTGCTTCATTTCTAGTAAATTAGCTAAAAAATTGAATAAGAAAGTTGGTTATATGAAAAATACATGGATTGTACAATATGGGAATAATGTTGTTCAAATTGTAGACCAATGTTTGTTTGATGCAACATTGGAATTACCTAACTTCACCACATAATCTGGACCTATATATAGCTCCTCTAGGGTCTATGACATTATTATTGGTGTAAATTGGTTGTCCCAACATAAAAAAAATAGTAGATTGTTTTGAAAAATGAATAGAATGCCTAGATGACATGTAAAAAACAACTAGCATACAAGGCATAAAAAGGAATTTTGAAGTAAGAAAATTTCTACTATGCAACTTAAGAAAGCTAAAAATAAGGGTTGTATGTTGTATGTGATAAAAATTTCTAATTTTAGTGAGGAAGGTAAGACTTCCTTGGAGGATTATCTGTTGTTACAAGAGTACAAGGATGTCTTTCCGGAGGAATTACCTAGACTTCCTCCTAGACATGAGTTTGATTTTACCATTGATATCAAACCTGGAACTGAACCAATATCTAAAGCACCATACATGAATGAAAACAATTGAATTAGTTGAACTAAAAGCACAACTTCATGAACTATTGTCTAAAGGAATAATTAGTGAGTGTGTCTCCTTGGGGAGCACTAGTCATCTTCATTAAGAAGAAGGATGACATGTTAAGACTATGCATCGATTATCACATGCTTAACAAGGCTACAATTAAGAATAGATATCCTTTACCAAGGATTGATGACCTTTTTGATCAGATGTGAGATGAATCTATTCTATTCAAAATATTGATTTATGATCTGGTTATCATCAACTAAGGATAAAGGATGAAGACATTCATAAGACAACATGTTCAAAACAAGATATGAGCATTATGAGTTTACAGTGTTACCTTTTGGACTCACTAATGCACCAATTGCATTCATGAACTTAATGAACAATATTTTTAGGAATATCTAGATAAATTTGTGTTAGTTTTCTTAGATGACATTATGATTTATTCTAAGAACATAGAAGAACACAATGAACACTTGAGAATAGTGTTAGATGTGCTTAGAAAAAAAAATTATATGGTAAGATCTCAAAGTGTTCATTTTATCATAATGAAGTGTAGTACCTTGGGCACATAATAAATAAAGATGGGATTTTAGTTGACCCATCAAAAATAAAATCCATAACTGAATGGTCTAACACCTAAGAATGTACATGAAGTTAGAAGCTTCATGGGGTTGGCTGGTTATTACAGAAAATTCATGAAAGATTTCTCTAGAGTGGTTGCACCAATAACCTCTTTAGAAAAAGGAAAAGAAATTCCTTATGGAATGATAAGTGTGAAATAGCATTTAATATGTTGAAGGAAAAACTTACAACAACACTATTTTGAAGGTTTTAGATCCTAATGGAAGCTTCACCATGGTAATTGATGCCTCTCGGTGAAGGTTTGGGTGGAATACTTCTAAAAATGATCATGTAATGCTTATGAGAGTAGAAAAGTTGAAGGTGCATGAGCAGAAATATGCTCCCATGACTTAGAACTTTTTTCATAGTTCATGCTTTGCAAATTTGGAGGCATTACCTACTAGGAAAGCCTTTTGAATTGAAAATAGACCACTTGGGGCTGAAATATATCTTTACGCACCTAATTTGAATGCAAGACAACATAGGTGGCTTGATTTTTTGTCTCAGTATGATTTTGACATAAGTTACATTAAAGGAAAAAGAGAACCATGTGGCTGATGCAATTGAGTTGTAGGAAGCATGTTTCACTATTATAACCCTCATAACACAATTTAAAGATGAAGTAAAGAAACAAATGCAAATTGATTATATTATCAACATGTGAAAATTGTGTTAGCAAAGATCCTGAATGATAGGAGGTATGAAGGTTTTAATTTTGATAATGAAGGAGTCTTGAGATATGAAAAAAAGTTTATGTTCCTTTGGGAAATGACCTTAGAACAAAATTCATGAAGGAATTTCATGATGCTCCTTATTTTGGGCATCCCGGAGTGATGAAATTGTTGGCTGATGTAAAACAACAATACTTTTGGAAAGGAATGAAGAAAGACATGAAAAATTATGTTGCTCATTGTCTTGAATGTCAACATGTTAAGGAAGAGAACATGCATCTTGTTGGTCTGTTGTATCCTCATAGCATTCCACATTACAAATGGAAAGTAATTAGCATGGATTTTGTGCAAGGACTGCCATTGTCTCTAAAAACAAACATGACATGATTTTAGTAGTGGTTGAAAAACTAACTAAAGTAGCTCACTTCATACCGGGTAATCTAAAGGATGATTCACCATACTTACAAAATGGTTTGTGCATGAAATTTTAGATTACATGGAGTTCCAAAATTGATTATTTCTTACATGGATCCTAGAATGACCTCTCGATTTTGGAAAACTTTAAACTCAACTTTGGGAACAAAAATTGAACTTTAGTTCAACATACCATCAAAAATAGATGGTCAAACAGAAAGAGTTAACCAGGTTATGGAGGATATGCTTAGAATGTATTGCATGGATCAAAAATATAAATGGGAAGAATATCTTCCATTGGTTGAATTTTCCTATAAACAACACTTATCATTTTTTTGAAAATGTCACCATTTGAAAATGTTGTATGGGAGAAAGTGTAGAACTCCTATATTTGGGATAACATGGAGGAAAAAGAGGTAGTAGGCCTGGAAATGTTAACAGAAATGGAAAAAAAGGCAAGTGAATCTCATTCGTGAGTGGTTGAAGGAAGAATAATGCTGATAGGTAAAAAAGCTACGCAGATCTAAAAAGAGTTGATAGGAAATTTGAGCAAGGAGATAAAGTATTCTTAAGGGTAAAACCCAAAAATAGATCAATTACATTTGGACAAGTCTTCCAAATTTTCACCTAGATATGTGGGACCTTTCAAAATTCTAGAAGTTATAAGTCCATGGTGGCATACCAACTAGCATTACCTCCCTGCATTGTCTAGAATGCATGATGTTTTTCATATTTCATTCTTAAAAGTATGTTCAGATATAACACATGTCATAAATTGGAACTCTTTACAAGTTTAGGACCTAGGAATCATCATGGTGGAACCAATTAGAGTGCTAGAAACTCACATGTTGCATCTCATAAATAGAGATATTGCTCAATGCAAGGTCCAATGGGACCAATATTATGAGGATAGTGCAACTTGGGAGAATTTGGACGAAATAAAAACAACATTTCCTTCTCTGTTTCAATGATAAAAATTGTTATTTGATTATCTATTATTGATATATTACATAATAATTGATAATAATGTTGAATACAATGGAAAATTGTTGTTATATTGCTGACTATTTTAAAATATTTGTTATTTTGAGGTTATTTACAACCAAGATTTATGAGTTATGATTGACTGAAATTCTAGAAAAATATCAAATTTTATAAAAATGTGAACTATTTTTATTTCATGGTGATGTCTAGATTGTTTTCAATTGATATGTTTGATTGCATTAAATAAAATCATTCAGGAAGATGATTCTTTAAGGGGAAAGTATGTCACACCCATAGTAAACTAATAGTTGAAGGTTTTATATCGAGATATAACCAGTAAATGTTTGATAATGACTAAATTAATGATGTACATATGTATATAATTATATTAAGTAAGTATAGAATGTTGATTTGGTTGGTAGGACTTCATCACCATTTGATGTAGTTAATAATGATTGCAATAATCAACAATTTTTGCAATTGTCAAAGTTACTTTGTGAGTGTTATGGTTACTTTTCATTGTCAAAACTATATTGCAATAACTACGGCATTGAATGAATCGATCTAATCTGTTTTTTCTTTGTTCAATTTGACTACATAGCTCAAAATGGTTTAAAGTTGAATGTTAATGTGGAATGGTCTTGAACCGCATAACAAATGATGTTTTAAAACTTCCTTTCTTAGCATCAAAATTGATGGTCATTGACCACTTTGAGAAGTAATTGTTATGTTGAAAGTTTTATCAAATGGGCATAGACCTATGGAGTAACTAAATGGTTTATGTTGAATAATGGTCTTAGACCATATTGAATAGTTAATTGTTTGAAAACTTGGATAAGGATTTGGTCTTAGACCACGAGGCAATTAAATTTGATATTATCAACAATTGTCATTGACTATGGTGCTTAAACATGAGGTCATTGAAATGGTCCAAGAGTTTTTTTAACAATGGTCATCTCTTGAGGCAAATGAATAACAATTTTATTGTCTTGGTGCCAAAAATTGTTGGGGCCAAGGAGGTTAAGGACTTCAGACCTATAAGCCTATGCAACACCAGTTATAAAATTTTGACTAAAATCATAGCTGGGAGGATTAGGATGGTTCTTCCCAACTTCATCTCTGGGAATCAGGGGGATTTTGTTCTATCAGGACAAATTACTAACAACATCATCATGATACAAGAAGCCATCCATTCCATTGAAAGCTCTAGTAGATCAGCTATGTTTCTTAAACTGGATATGCATAAAGCCTTTGATAGGATAAATTGGTCTTTTCTCCAGGCCATCCTGCTAAAGGTGGGGTTTGATAATTCTTTGGTTAATATGATTATGACATGCATTTCTACTACCAGTTTCTCGGTCTTGGTCAATGGTAAACCAGAAGGCTTATTTCAAGATGGCAGAGGGCTGAGACAAGGTGATCTGCTTTCCCCTTTCCTCTATGTCATAATGGTTGAATCCTGAGCAGAATCTATCAATAGGCCATGGCTTCCAACCGTATCCAGGGAGTCAAAATAGCAAATGGTCTTCCCTCTATCTATCTCAATCAGTTTGTAGATGATAATTTTATGATGGGTAAGGCCTCTGTCCATGAGGCCTCAAATTTCAAAGAGGCTCTTAATGATTATGAAAATGTTTTCAGACAGATGGTTAACTTCCATAAAAGTGTTGTCTTCTTCATAAACGTGGATAATCAAGTTCAAGCAGATTAGCTTGTATCTTGGGTTGCAGAATCAAACATTTTCCATATTCTTATCTGGGAATGCCCCTGATCCTTAAGAAGCCTAACCTTACGATTTGGAACACTCTATTGGAAAGAGTTAATAATAAACTCTCGTCTTGGAAGGGTCTCTTGCTCTCTCAAATTGGTAAGATTCAACTGCTCCAAAGCTCCCTTCAAGGCATTCCCATTTATGTGATGTCTCTTTTCATGCTCCCTGTTAGAATTAAGGAAGCCTTAGAGAAAATCCAAAAGAGGTTCCTCTGGATGGGAGCTGGTGATAAATTCAAATTTCCTCTTGTGGCTTGGGATAAGGTTACTAAACCAAAGCTATGTGGTAGATTGGGGCTCAAAAACATTGCTCTCATGAATAAGGATTTAATAGCCAAAGCTGGTTGGAGGATCACTAGAGAGGAAGGTATTTGGATACAAATCATAAAGATGAAATATTTGTGGAATATAGGTAGATTGGAATCCTTTTTAACCAAACAAACCTCCCTAGAGGGTCTTTTTTCTGGAACTCCTTTGTGGACTCAAAATAAATTTTATCCAAAGGTATGATTTGGGAAATTGGTAAGGGCTCTAGAATCAGCTTCTGGTTTGATAATTGGCTTGGGGAGTCCCCTTTAGCTAACTTAGACCTCTAGAAATACGTGGCTCAATACTACAAGGATTCTGGAAAATTTTGGATCTCGGGACTTTTGGATCCAGGAAGATCCTATTAGATGGGAGATCATTGAGCCTCCCCTGGAATTTGACAAAGACATCCAACCTTTCGGGATCTCAACAATCAACTTAAGGCTTTCCACATCCCCTTGTTCCAAACCAAGGAGGATTCCATCAAATGGAGAGAAGAATAATCTGGAAATTTCATGGTTAAATCTGCCTATATGTCTAATTTCAAGAATGATATGCTCAAGGACTATTGGGGAAACTGGGTGAAATATCTCATCCCCAAGATTAATATATTTTTCTGGTTGGCTGCCCAGAATAAAATACTGACTGTGGACAATCTCAAGAAAAGGGGGATGAAGATTCCCAATAGATGTTCCCTCTATAAGAAAGAGGAGGAAAATGTCAACCATCTCCTCCTTCATTGCTCCTTCTCCCACGTTGTCTTTGCTGCTATTCTAGATCTATTCAATATCCAATGGATCCTACCCTCGATGATTGAAGACTGTTGCTTTCAATGGGTGAGCCCCTTCCATTTCCCTATCTTGACCTAGGCCTGGAACATTTCCCTTCCACATTTTTTGGGGGTTTATGGAAAGCCAGAAATGATGGTATCTTCATGATTAGAAATCTCTTTTATCAAAATTTAGGAGAAAAACTTTGAGTTCCATTAAGGAAAACATTAAACTCTTTAAAGGTAAAGTCAAGAAACCCTATCCGAAAAGTGAGCAGAAAGTTCTTGACAAGTTCGCCCTTGGTCCGGTGGATTACCACACTCCTAAAAAGAACTCCAGCTGGAAAAATGCCTGGAGGAAATGTTGTAAAGTTAAACTTTGATGGAGCCTCAAAAGGGAATCTAGGTCCTACTGGGGGAGGAGGAATTCTAAGGAACAGTGATGGAGACTAGTTGTTTGCCTACGCGGGTCCTTTAGGTTAACAAACAAATAACATGGCGGAAGCTAGAGCTCTTCTTTGGGGGTTCTTCTTGCTAAAGAAAAAGGCTTAAGGACATCCAGATCGAAGGTGACTCTCTCCTCATCATTAATGCCCTTAATAAAAAAGTTCCATTAATTGGGCCATAAGTAATATCCTCAATGATGTTAAGGAAATATCTAATTTTTTTGATAGCATTTCTTATAATCATACCCTTTGTCAAGGAACAAATGTGCGAGATAAGATGGCCAATTACGACATCCATTGTAATGATTATAAGCTATGGTGTAAAGTTGATATATTACCCATGGATATTAATGAGACCATCAGTAGAGATAGAGGGCACTAAGTTTTATAATGTTGGCATGAGTGAGAATGGTGGCAGTGACAACTTACTTAATATCTTGCCTTCCAAGATTTACGCCACGGTGTGAAAGAAGGTATTTTTATCCAAAATGTGCCCCAACTCATTTTTTGTGGCTAACTCCTTGTGTTCTTGCCTCTCTTGTGCCTCAGTCCACATTTTTTGATTTTAAGGCACTCAAGGCTTTCTAGAAATGGCACCATCAGATAGAGCTCTCTCTCAGCTTTCCAGAAAGGTAAAGTTTGCCTCCTAACTCCTTATATTTTTCAAGTTATGGCTCGGCGGAGTTTTTGTGGAAAATTTTCCCATTTGAGGCCCGTAGCCAATAGGAAGCTGCCACGTGGCATCTGACCAGTGGAGCACGGGAATTTTTGAAAAAATTCCAAAGACAAAAAAGAGGTAAAATTTGAAAAAATTTCCGTCGATCCATTTTTGGGCCATTTTTTCCCTAAATCTTCAAACGATCATATCTTTTGATCCAGAGCTCAGATTTTCACGTTCTTTATATCATTAGAAAGATGTTAAAATTCTCTACATGATTCCATGGTCAATTTCTAATTTTGGTTCAGTTTGGAGAGAGAAAATTTAAAAATGGTTCTGGTACGTGTCCATGGCCAGAAATGACATTTCAACAACCAAATTTAATACAGAATGGGTCGCATTCTTCTCCAATATGGTCAAAAATGACAGGGTATGGGTTTGTAAGGTCCTCCATGCTGTTTTAATGCATTTTCCATCAATGAGGAATGGGCTCCCATGTTTTTTACGTTTTCTCTCTCCTGGGCTCGACCCATGCATTGTAAAAGCCAGATTTGGCTCATTTCTTCATGGTTGAACACTTTTTGGCATTGAAAACTTCTTCTTTCACCTCCAACAAGTGATAGTTGTAAGAATCAGACCTTTTTCACAGTTTGTAATAGGTTTATACCTCTTTGATGGTGGAATGCAAGAGATTTTTACATGGAATTGACAGTGCAAACTCTGTGAATGCTTTTAGTCCTCTGTTTGTATTGTTTTACTTCATTTTAAGACCTCTAATTACATCTATCAGCTTGTGTATGTTTTCCCTTGTTGCATTTCATGAATTTTTGTCTATTTACATGGCAAAAAATGTTTCACCGCTCCTTTTTGTGCATCACCATCTTTAGTTTAGTTTCATTTTTGTATTTTTATCCCTATCTCCTTACAATCTAGGGTAGAATTAGGATTAGAACCTCTGTAGTTATGCAAAATATAGATCTAAATCGAGAGGAGATTGAGGAACCACTCTATTGGAGATTCCTCTCTCATTTTCACAAGTCCCACACTTGGAGAGAGGTTTCCATGTTGTGTAATCACACCTGGATGCTCTAAACATCATTTAGAACCTTGATTTGCATCAGGTGTCGTTGTTGATTTGCAACAACAGTTTTGGCACGCCAGTGGGACCTTAGAGGTCTCATTTTTATTGCAGCAAAGTTGATGTGCATCTCGCTGCAATTTTCTTGCTTGAAAAGAGCTATAATTTGCACATCCGGTGACCGCAAGGGGAAGAATCAACTCGGTTTCAGCAAAGTGCAGAGCCTGAAAATTCATGAGAAGAATCACTACAAGGTCAAGAGCTGGAGAAGAAGAGGTGTTGTTTGAATATCTGCAGTTATCTCCAAGAGTAAGGCAAAGTGGGAGGAGAATCCAAAGGTCTCCATCTCCACCAAACAGAACTCTCTCAACTCCTCCACCTAGTAGGCCTTTCATTCAATCAACAAGGGTTCTAAGACCAATTAGAATGGCACAAAACAACCCCTATGTCAACTTCACAGGAAGCAGCCCACTTGCCCTCAATGCACAACATCCAATTCCTATTGCAGCCTTGAAGAACATTCCATACTTCACTGGAGAAAATCAGACTACTCTAGGTGATCATGTTAAGGATATTGCTAACCTTTGTGCAATTCATGAAATCAATGAGATGCAAGTGGCTGTCAAGTTGCTGGCATCTTCATTCAAGGGGAAAGCATTGCAATGGTTTAGAAGCCTTGGAGCTGGTTCTATCACAAATTGGAATCAGCTGTGTATAGCACTTCATGAGCAATTTGGAGAGAAGGGAGACAACTTGTCTCTTTTGGAGCAGCTGACAACCATCAAGAGAGCTCCCAATGAGCAAGCTGACCGATTTCAACTTTAGATTTCAAAAGACTTGGGAGAGAATTCCAGTGGCAGTCAGACCAACAATGAAGGTGCTTTTCTCTACTATCTCAAAGCTCTAAATTCTGATATTTCTATGTTGATTCAGTCCATGGGAGGCATAACTATCCCTATGGCTTATAGCATTGCCATTAGGGCTGAAAATTGTTTGATCCAAGCTGGAAAACTAGCCCCTAGACCTCCCATGCCATTGTTTCCAAGTTTAGAGAGTCCAAATACCAATCAAGCACCTAATTTGGCTCCTTCTCCCACTCCTAGAAATCAGAGTTCAAATGAAGCTTCTACTTCATCTCCAAGTGCCCCAAATGAGCTTCAAGAAGTCATGAAGCAACTACAAAACCTAGGCAATGAGTTGGTTACTCTCAAGAGGCAACAAGCCCAAGGTTTTAGACCTTCTTACCAGCCCCAAGCTCAGCCTAACAGGTAGCCATACCAACCACAAAGACCACCTAATCCAGCTGCAAATATGAATCAAACAAGGCCTCCTGCCAATAGACCATTTCAGCCCTACAATCCAAATGCCATATCTACCTCTAAGGCATTGGTGCCAACACAAAACAACATTGCTCAGGAGTATGACTGGTGTTTTCCATGCAATGAACCTCATAACCAATCCATGTGCTTCAATGGTGCTTTGAATCAAGCATTAATGGTGACAACTACTGGTGTGGAGGGTCGTCGGGCGATCAAGGAAACAGCCAACAACAAGAAACATTCCAACAACAATCAGCCCCAAATGACACCACGTTGGTAAATTGGCAAGCAGAGGATTTTTGTGGCATGAATCAGGTAGTTTCCCAAGGTGTTGCAGCCAACACAAGGTCAAAAAGAAGGAATTTGGGTGAAGAACAGCCATTAGCTCCAACCAATCCACAACCTTCCATGGCTCCACAAATGGTTGGCAAGAAAAATCCAATTTCAAATGCACAAAGGCAGCCAAGAACAGCTCCTAAACCAACTCCAATACTAGTTATTGCTGCCCACATGCAAGGAGTGAATGTACAAGCAAAGGGACAGCTAAGAGATCCTTCATCACCATACAGTATCATCGATCAGATGAAGAAGAAAAATGTCAACATATCAATGTGGGAATCCCTATCTATCCCAGGCCAAAGAGATTTTCTACAAGCTGCCATGAAGGACTGGCCAACTTCGAATCAGAAAGTTCAGATGCAAGAGAAAGTGCTCACAAATGCTACCCAGCTTGAGGGGAATCATGGAGGATAGCAAGGTAAAATGTTGAAGCCCCCTCCTTTCTATGTTTCATTAATCATTGGAAATCAGCTAGTGCACAATTGCATGATAGACTCCGGGGCAAGTAGCTCAGTGATGCCTAAACAAATAGCTGATCAGCTAGGGCTCCAGTATGAAACAATATCCAAAGGGGTAGTGCAGCTAGATGGGACAGCAGTAGCAACAGTTGGAGTGATTAAAAACTTGAGTCTTACCTTGCATGCATGTCCAAATGTTGTTGTTTTACAAGATGTATCAGTCATAGACCTTCCACCACTCTTTGCCCTTTGCTTGTCAAGGGACTTCACAGCCAAGATTGGGGGATATTTTTCTGCTGATTGGTCACACATGTTGTTCAGAATGAGGTATGGAACTAAGGCTACAATCAGGTCTGAACCTATTGTAAACTTCCACATTGAGCCTTACACTCCAAGTCAGATCAACGCCAATTGTTCAGCATTTGATCAAGAAGACCACCCAAGCACCGATGAAGCTGACACCAAGGTTGGGAGCATCCCGGATCTAACTCTTGATGAATGGGCAAACAAGGTACATGCTTTTGATCCTTATCAAGAAGTAGAAGAATCTGAGCTAGGGGTCTATTGTATACATGAAGAAAATCAGCCTATTCCTAACATCACCAAGCCAAACCACAAGGATGACAATGAGGTATGGCAGCTATTTTTGATGGATCAAGAAGTAGACAAGGTGCAGGAGGTGGAGCCATGCTTGTTTCACCTCAAGGAGTAAGGTACTATTCAGCTTTTAGATTTCAGTTTGCATGCTCCAATAACACTGCTGAATATGAAGCCTTGGTGCAAGGGATGCATTGGGAAATCAAGAAGAAAATAAAGAACTTGTAAGTCTTTGGTGACAGTGAATTGATTGTAAATCAGGTCAAAGGACAAAGATGCATCGCCAAGAATGATCTACTCAGGTGCTACAAGAACAGGGTGTGGGACCTCATGGAAGATTTTGAGGGTTTTTGCATCAAATCCATTCCTAGGAAAGAGAATCAATCTGCTGACAAGCTTGCAGTAGTTGGGGCAGCCTTTGACATTGTGGAAAGCATTCAAAAAGACAAGGTATAGCCAAAAATCCACGTGATTGTGAGGCCTTCAATGCCAGATAATAATGTTAGTTGGCAAGTGTTTGAGAATGACCAGCAAATCATCCATTTCTTGCAAGAAGAAGCTGAGTTCTTAGCTAAGAATCAAGAAAAGTTGGAGCAAAGTGTGGTGACTAGGTGGTACAAATTGAGAACTAACAAGCTGCCCAAGGACTTATCACTGAGTCCATTTTTAATCCCAATGATCAGTTTAGAAAGGAGAAAGCAAACATTCAGGTTAAGAGAGAGGATTCAGTATCCATCTTGGTAGAAGAGAACAAACCATTACAAATTGGAAAGATGACAACTGAACAAGAAAGGTATGAATTCATGTAGTGTGTCAAGAATTCCTGATGTGTTTGCTTGGAGCTACGAAGATTTGAAAGGTTTCAATCCCAACTTAGCTCAAAGATACCATTGAATTGGATCCAAATAAAAGGTTTCAATCCCAACTTAGCTCAACATACCATTGAATTGGATCCAAATACTAAGCTCGTCTAGCGTAAACAAAGACCACCAATCCACACATGGAGCCTCTCATGAGAAAATAATTGGATAAGCTGATTGAGTCAAGAATCATATTCCCAATCAAGCATTCTAGTTGGGTTGCCAACTTGGTTCCATCTTAAAGAAGAGTGGGGATATCAGATTGTGTATTGATTTCAGAGACTTAAATAGAGCATCTCTCAAGGACCATTACCCACTCCCTTTCATGGAGCAAATCTTGCAAGTTGTGGCTGGCTCCGAGAGGTTTTCACTACTTGATGGCTACTCGAGCTACAATCGATTATGGTGAAGGAGGAAGACCACTCAAGACAGCCTTCACAACCAAATGGGGAACTTTTGCATACGGGGAAAATGCCATTTGGGTTGTCCAACACTGGTGCTACCTTCCAAATGGCAATGGACATGGCATTCAAAGGTTTGATTAACAACGTGGTGCTGATTTACCTTGATGATATCACCTTTTTTTTCCAAAATGCAGCGAGACATCACCTCTCTCATTTGAGACAAGTTTTCACAAGGTGCAGGAGATTTGGAGTGTCTTTAAATCCTAGAAAGTGTATCTTTCTTACACATGAAGGAAAGCTCCTTGGCCATATTGTCTCCAAAGAAGGATTAGCAATTGATCCAGAGAGGGTTGAAGCCATAAGAGCACTACCATTGCCAAGCCACAAGAAAGCCCTTCAGAGTTTCTTGGGGAGGATAAACTTTGTTCAGAGGTTTGTCCCAAATTTTGCAGCCCTTGTCAAGCCCATCACCAAAATGTTAAAGAAGAGCATGGCTTTCAAGTGGACAGCAGAAGGCAAGGAGAGTTTTGAAGCAATCAAAGAAGCCATTTCTCAAGCACCAACTCTCATCAACCCGGACTTCTCCAAGGATTTCATCCTCTATGCATTTGGAGGTAATGACACTATTTCTGCCATTTTGGTACAGCAGAACAAGGATAATGATGAGCAGCCAATTGAATTCTTCAGCCAAAGCCTAGATGACTATGAGGTGAAGTACTCTTTTATTGAGAAGCATGTCGTTGGTAGTAATCAAAAGCTTGAAGAAATTCAAGCATTTAGTCTTGAACAACAAGGTCCAGTTGCTGGTCTCACATGCTGGGGTTAAGGACTTCCTCCTCAACAAAGATTTGAATGAGAAAAGGGCAGGTTGGATCACCCGTGTCATGGAGTATGACATTGAGATCAAGATCACCAAGCTGGTAAGAGGGAAAGGATTGTGTGAGCAGCTGGTTTTGGGGAAGCAAAAAGAAGTATGCAATGAAGAAGAGGCTGTTTTGACAGTCTAGGGAAGCCATGAGCCAAGTGGCAATCAAGAAGAAGACAATGCTGCCCCCACTCCCTGTTGGACCCAAGGTATAATACACTTCCTAAGCACAGGCCTATACCCTCCGGAGATGAACAAGACCCAAAGAAGACACTTCAAATTGTAGGTTGTCCCATATGCCATTGTTGATGGAGTTTTGTTCAAGAAAGATGTGAATGGAGTGCTGCTGAGATGCATTAGCACAAATCAGATTCATAGGGTGTTGGAAGAATTCCATGGTGGACCAGCTGGTGGTCATTTTGCACCAAGAGTGACAGCTCTAAAAATCATGAAGGTTGGTTATTATTGGCCTAAAATTTTCAGTGATTGCTATGCATGGATTAAGAGGTGTAAGAATTGTGCATTCTTCACAGGAAAAGAGAGACTTGTTGCCCTTCCATTGCATCCAATCTCAGTTGACCAGCCATTCATGCAATGGGGTTTGGACTTCATTGGAGTCATTAATCCTAATTCAAGTCAAGGGCACAAATGGATTTTGACAGCCACGGACTACTTCACCAAATGGACTGAAGCAGTAGCACTCAAAGAAGCAAATGAGTCCAACATCTTAGACTTTTATGAGGGGATAGTGACCAGATTTGGTATACCTGCTACAATAATCTCAAATAATGCATTGGCATTCATTGGATCCAAGGTGACTGAGTGGGCTGTCAAGAACGGGATCTACCTAAGCACTTCATCAAACTATTACCCTCAAGGTAATGGCCAGGCCGAGTCTACAAACAAGAACTTGTTGAGGATCATTAGGAGGACTCTTGATGAGAATCAGAGGTCTTGGCATACCAAACTAAAATCAACCTTATGGGCTGATAGGATAACTCCCAAGAGATCCACAGGTAACTCTCCATTCAAACTTTTCTATGGAAGAGAGGCAATCTTGCCCATGTCACTTGAGTTGCCAACATTGGAACTCATGAAGCAATTAGAGTTGCTAGAGTTTGAGCCCATGGAGGTGAGATATGCAGAGTTGATGGAGCTGCAGGAGGTCAGAAATCAGGCATCCCAAGCAATGGAAAAGGATCAAGCTTTGATCAAAAATACCTTTGATAGGAAGGCCAAGGATAGATATTTTCAGGTTGGAGATCTAGTGTTGAAATGGGATGTGGATAGAGCAAAACCGGGAAGGCATTCAAAATTTGATGCCATTTGGAGTGGCCCATACATGGTCACGAAGTGCAAGAACAGCAATGCTTTCCAATTGGCCTCATTGGATGGTGAAGAACTGCAGATTCCAGTCAATGGAATCTATCTCAAGCGTTGCTTCTAGAGGGAAATTTACCACCTTGTAAATATTAGATTAGATTTTCATTCCTCCAAGTGCTTTGCACATTGTTTTGCTGTAGGTTAGTTTTGCTTTCCCTAAGTGCTTTGGGCATGACTTGCTGTCCCTCGGAGATGTTTTACACTCCTTGCTTTCATCATATGATATTCCATCTTCCTCCTTGCACATTCTAAGTCAGTTGGGGTTCTAAACAAAATATTTGATGGCTCCATGCCCAATGGACTGCTTCAAGCTACTGGTACTTTCATCTAGTAGGAAAATGACCCCTCTGAGTCGCCAAAATTGTTATCCAAAATGTGCCCCAGCTCATTTTTTGTGGCTAACTCCTTGTGTTCTTGCCTCTCTTGTGCCTCAATCCACATTTTTTGATTTTAAGGCACTCAAGGCTTTCTAGAAATGGCACCATCAGATAGAGCTCTCTCTCATCTTTCCAGAAAGGTAAAGTTTGCCTCCTAACTCCTTATATTTTTCAAGTTATGGCTCGGCGGAGTTTTTGTGGAAAATTTTCCCATTTGAGGCCCATAGCCAATAGGAAGCTGCCATGTGGCATCCGACCAGCTGGAGTGTGGGAATTTTTTGAAAAATTTCCAAAGACAAAAAAGAGGTAAATTTTGAAAATTTTCCCGCCGATCCGTTTTTGGGCCGTTTTTGCCCTAAATCTTCAAACGATCATATCTTTTGATCCAGAGCTCAAATTTTCACGTTCTTTATATCATTAGAAAGATGTTAAAATTCTCTACATGATTCCATGGTCAATTTATAATTTTGGTTCAGTTTGGAGAGAGAAAATTCAAAAATGGTTCTGGTACGTGTCCATGGCCAGAAATGACATTTCAACAACCAAATTTAATACAGAATGGGTTGCATTCTTCTCCAATATGGTCAAAAATGATAGGGTATGGGTTTGTAAGGTCCTCCATGCTGTTTTAATGCATTTTCCATCAATGAGGAATGGGCTCCCATGTTTTTTACATTTTCTCTCTCCTGGGCTCGACCCATGCACTGTAAAAGCTAGATTTGGCTCATTTCTTCATGGTTGAACACTTTTTGGCATTGAAAACTTCTTCTTTCACCTCCAAAGAAGTGATAGTTGTAAGAATCAGACATTTTCACAGTTTGTGAGTTTATACCTCTTTGATGGTGGAATGCAAGAGATTTTTTCATGGAATTGACAATGCAAACTCGTGAATGCTTTCAATCTTCTGTTTGTATTGTTTTACTTCATTTTAAGACCTCTAATTACATCTATCAGCTTGTGTATGTTTTCCCTTGTTGCATTTCATGAATTTGTGTCTATTTACATGGCAAAAATGTTTCACCACTCCTTTTGGTGCATCACCATCTTTAGTTTAGTTTCATTTTTGCATTTTTATCCCTGTCTCCTTGCAATCTAGGGTAGAATTAGGATTAGAACCTCTGTAGTTGTGCAAAATATAGATCTAAATCAGAGGAGTTTGAGGAACCGGCCCTCTATTCGAGATTCCTCTCTCATTTTCACAATTCCCACACATGGAGAGAGGTTTCCATGTTGTGCAATCACACTAGATGCTCTATACATCATTTAGAACCTTGATTTGCATCCAAGGGTGTCATTGATTCACAACAATAGGTATCTTGTTGAATTTTTGTAGCAATCAGAAGAAGCTCGGTCTAGTGAATATGGGGGGTGATAGGATTCGTGTTGAACCTGCTAGCCATAGCATTGATGTGTGTAATCAACCTCTATGGAACAGGCTTAGGATTGGGGTTTCAACAATTTCATTTCCAAATTACATGGTCATGATCCCTCTCTGTCTAAGGATTTCAGAAAATCTTGGAAAGCGGATAAGTTTGTTGTCAGAGGGATGGAAATTAAGGTGTCTGAGTCCTCCATCACCCTGGTCACGGACATGAAAATGGATGGGCTTAAAATTTTCAAGGATAGAACCCACATAGAATAAGAAATCGAGTGGTTCTTTGTTGGCAAGGAAATATATTCTTACTTTACGGATGGTATTGACGGGTTGTGAATTCGGGTATTTGGAGAGAGTTTTGCCTCCATATTATGAAGTACATCACTCTAGAGGGTAAATACAGAAAAATATATACTCACCATTTGACCATTTTGAAAATGTTCCGCCATAAGGTCATGGTGAGAATTCCCTTCTTTCTGTATATGTCACTAACTAACTCCTTAGTGGCTTTCTAACAAGAGAAAGTGGATTCACCTCTACACAAAGGGCTCATTCTTCTGATGTATGAAAATTCAAAACCTACTCGTGTTCCCCCTTGAAATATCATGTGGATGAGGACGACCTCACTCTTCTTTGATCGCCTCACTAAGATGAAGGCCGGCAATAATAAATTTGTTGGGGAGGACTCTAGTAAAGATATGGGTGAGTTTGGTTATGGGGAAGTGAGCACTTCGAGAAAATGGGATAGGGATGGAAATTTAAAGGGTTTAGAGGATTTGAGCAATAAGGTTCAATACTTAGAAGGGGTACTACATGCAATGGAAGATACCAATGTGGGCAAAGGGATACAATGATGGATGTCATCAATGCTTCCAAGAAAATTATCACTACACAGGTGAAGTCCAGGTAGAAAATTCTTGAGCTAGAGGACCAGGTCAAAAAGCTCAACGACAAGTTGGAAAGGATGGAGGAGGGCACCAAAAGAAGGATTTTCAACTTGTGCATCAACAGCTCCGAGGATGAGATGGAGGATGATATTAATGATAAAGGTGCTTGAGGGTGTCAGGAACAAAGATAGCCATGATAATAACAAAGTGGGGATCCCCAAAAGATTAATGTTTGTTTCTGGTCTGTTGGCAGAATTTTGGTGAACTTCTACTATTTTTCCGTTTAGAGATTGTTTCTCCTTCTCTCTGGTTTACCCACCTTTCTATAAAGTCTAGTCCTTCTCTATAAGAGCTAAGCATGTTTAACTCCTTTCTGGGACTTTTTCATTTCCTTCTTGCTGGTTGTTTTTTATTCTCCTTTTATAATGGCCCTAGAGCCGATCCTGCTTTTTATGTATCTAATTAAAAAAATTGACTATACGACTTAGCATTGGCAAGGTTTAAAGTTAATGTTTAATTTATAAGGATTATTAATATTGTTTAAATGGTCTTGGACCACAAGGTGATTAAGCTGGTTATTGTTTAAGTTTAGAAATGGTCGTTGACCATATAACTTGCAAAGGATTTGAATAAAGTTTAAAAGTTTAAATGATTATTATTTGATGGTCTTAGACCATACATATTGCATGTAAGTAATTAGAAATTAGAGGGAAGGTTTGTGATTTGACATTGTCATGCATTTAAAACATTTAATAAAAAATATGCTTTTGGGGAAAGTAAAAGCTTGCATTTCAAGACAAAGAGCATGCAAAAACATTCACTCCCTTCCCATACACATTTTTGGGAGTTTTGTTTGGTGGTTTTGGTATGTTGGAAACACGTGAGGGTTTTTTATCAAGAAAATAAAGGAAGTATGTTGTGTGTGACTCGCATGCAAAATATGAGCTCTATTTAAATGGAAATTTTGTATTATGTATTACTATTTGGATTTGGAATTTTGTGGGCATTGAAAATTTTAGGTTTCAAAGAAGAATTTGGAAAAACAAAGGTAGAAGCAAGCAAGTTTCAGTGGATGGGTTATCTTATTCATTCTCTTGTTTTTTTAATTAAAATATTGGAATTTGTATGGTTTTCTAAATTAATTTTTAAACTGGAAAATAATAGATGAAACAAATTTGTCTCGTTGTTGGATTTTTAATAAAAATTTGGGCATACATTTTTTTATCTCATTTTAAAACTGGAAAAATAATGGAATACAAGATGAAATCAACATTTCTATTTTTTGGGTTTGATTAGAAAATTTGGGCATAAATTATAATGAGATTTTAGGACTATTTTTCCCTTGCTGGAAAATGCACATACATATTTTATTTTATTTATTTTTTAGCAACTCGATTTGAGCATTGTGGGTAGTTGATTTCACATGAAAATAATTGTTTGAAGTTATTGTTTTGATCTGGAATCTTTCCATTGTTTTCTATGTGGAAATTTTAGAAAAAAATGGTGAAAGGAATGAGAAAAGTATTGTGGGTTTGTAAAAAAATTGATTTGTAGCTTTTGGTTATTTAGGCATCTAGGTCCGGTTTGAAATAAAATTATATGAGTCTTAGCTTGAAAATAAGATCCGGGTTTATGGAAAATGCAAGTTCATAATTTATAAGTTATTGGAGTTCTTTGTTAGACGCCTTGTATTGGGATTATAATTCTCTTATTTATTAAAAATTAATTCTTTGTCGATTTAATGTGTTGTTCTAAATCAAGATTTTTGGGATTGAAGCAATCTTGTTTGTTTTGAGCTCATTCTGAGCTCACCATGTTGATTTTAAAATTTTGAAAGCTCTTAAGGAGTTGGGCCAATATTATTGGTTATTATGTTATTTTAGGAATTTGATTAAGCTTCTTTAAGCTTGTTGTATCCTATTTTATTCTTTACGTTTTGAATGTGGAAGGAATGTGGAATCAACCCTTATTGAGGATACATGCAATAATACATTTCAATACTGCTGGGAATGATTTTTGTGCATTCATATAGATAGCTTTCACTTGATTATTAATTTGATCCATTGAGAAATGATTGACTAATTAGATATTGATATTTACTTATCATTAAACCCTTATATAACTATGAGTATGTTCTTGTATCCATGATTGTTTGACTTCTTGATTTGAAGGAATGATAGAAGAGACAACTATGGGATATATATGATTACTTGTAAAGCATGATTTCATTCCATATCTTTTGCAATATTTTTAGAAAAATTTGATGAGTTAGTTAAGATCATTCATCAAAATTGATGGTTACACGTTGACAAAATTTTCTTAAATTGTATTACTCTTATGAGTTACTCTTAATTTATGTTTAATGTTGTTATAAAAATCTAGACTTGATTAAGTCAACATTGTACTGCATTTGCAAGTTAATTAAATAGTCTAAAAGTTATGATGAACAATTGGATTCTTGGATTTTTTGAAAACATAGCTTACTTTTTGTAGTATCATTCCATTGAGAAATGATTTATAAACGTAATTAATGAATTAGGAAGTTTATAAGTTATTCGTTAAGTTAGCCTTAACATATTTCTTTATTTCAATTAAATACAACAAGAATATGAGTTGCATAACTCACGCCAGATTCATATAACCCGACCATGTATACATTTTCTCTCCTACAATGTGCATGATGTGAGTGACATTTATGAATTGATTAAGTGGATTATATACGCATGTGTAGAAGCAAAATCACACTTACTACTATTTACTATACCACCAAATATGGTGTTTTATATATGGATCTTGCGTAAGAAAATTATCCACTAATGGAAAACTTCCTAGTCCATCTACATATGTTGTTTGCATGGTTTCTATTTTTTCATCTTGCACGGTTGTCACTCATACATCCATCCTTGGTAGGTCAAAGGATACATGCCTCTCATTCTTCATATATTTTTGTCACTTTGTCTCGGACACTAGTGCCCAGGACTTGACACTAGCACCCAAGTTCTCTATCCATCCTAGACATCGGTATCCTCTTTTTATCTTATTTTTTACTTTTGAGGTTGGTCTTTTTGTATTGTAACTCATATCCCGAGGTACTAGTTGGAATGTAGGGTCATTAGTGTTGAAATTCAATTAAGATATCCCTATATACATGACATACATACCATTATAATGGTGGGTAATTTCTATTAAGGGATATTTATCTACATATCAAAGGGATTGCATTCTAGTCTCATTACTCTACCTACACACTGCATAGGAAGGGGAATTTAATTTTTCCCTCCACACATTTGCATTTTCATCTACCTATTTCCCCTATCTTGGCATCATTGGCATAAGTGAAACCTAGGAGCACTATTGCACACAAAATCACATAGAACTACATTGGGTATGAGATGTAGTGCAATGCTCATTCGTAAGTTCACTAGTTGACAGTTGAGGACAATTTAACCCCTCATTTTACATCTTTCTTTTTTAGGATTTGACATATTTTTGGGATTTTGCATGAGGATATTTGTTTTGCATATTTATAGGTACTCCCACAGTCAAAGTGCAAATTTCAAGTGATCAATGGTGAACAAGTGTGAAACCCTAACAAATGTGTCGAACCAAATCTCAATATTTTTTGCAATCTATAGGTCCCACTAGAGATCTAGGTGCATATGTAGGTGCCCTTGACCTTATCCAAGTGATTGTGTTTAGGAGTTTTGAGCACTTTACATTTTTCTAGGTGGAATCGTGATGATATGTGTTTATGTTCTATCACATTCTCTAGTCCAAACACACTTTGAGATAAGTGAAATCAAGGTAAGTGCCTCATCTCTTGCATTTTATTTCATAAATAAATGAATAAATTTCCTAGCTTTTTGTATTTCATTGTATACGATTTAAGAGTCATTTCTTTCAAATCTTAGTAATATAAATCTATATTTTATTGAATCATTTTGGTGAACCTAAAACATAGAACCCTACTACCCTAGGATCCACTAAAACCCAAATGGATAAGAATAAATCCTCCTCCTAAGTAAGCCATGCCTCATGTGAGTGTTAATCCTATTTATGATGAAAAAACTATAGCTGAACTTAGCACTCTCTATCACAATATTGTTATTTTAGATGATACTCAAAGGCAATTGTTGGCTCATGAATGCAATGTTCCTACTAGCTTTTATCACTCTGCCATTATCATTATTTCGGTCCCGCAAGCTTTTAGGTTATATGCATTGGTATGTAGTAAACCCTAATCCACCCACTTTTATTTCTACTAAGACCTTAGATGATGTTTGTTTCACCTGATTCTTAGATCATTTCTTTGAAGTGTTGATGAAATAGATAGGGTAACGGGCATAGGAGGAATACTTGTTCAAATGTTGGTTGATGGGTTGTTATGTGTGCGTATGACTTCGAATCCATAGCTGATCGTGAGAGCTTCCTTTTGGCTAGGAGGAACTACCTGTAATGAAAACAAGACCACCAGAAGGAATTAAACAATATGGGTAGTGAACTGCCTAGCGTATGCTAGATCCGAGAAGTATGATACTTCCTAGATGGTTGTTAATCCACTATTTTAAACAATTTAATGTTGTAAACAAAGTAAATCCTATTGTTATTTAAAATGATTTAGGTATCTCACTTAAAAACACAATAAGAAATAGATCTAATCTAATAAGCTAAGCTAGAATAGAATCCAAAGGTCAAATGATTGGTTCTGGGTCTCTGCAAGTTTGATAGAGGTCTCGGGTAGATCACAGGTGAATGGGGTGAGATGAAATTTTGTGGGTAGGTCTCTGTTCTAGGCTGTGTGGGAAAATACAGAGACTAGTGTCAGTTAGGGGTGACCGATGGTAGTTAGGTGTAACCGGTGTCCGGTTATTGTGAGATCTAAAATGTCACAGAACAAGTTGTGGTCTCCTTTGTGATTGCACAAAGGACTTTGGTGAGTCGGGGTGAAATATTGGGTTATTGGAGTAGGATTTTGTGAGGTTTTAATGGGTATATGGAGGTGAAAATGTTGGAGAAGGTCAATAGGGGCAAGGTAAACAATGGATGATAAAATGATGATGAAATGAAATAAACCAGGAAAGTATGATGTTATACTTACTTGGATTCCATTCTGAATGCCTGTGTGTGAGGGATGGAGGTGTTGATGATGGGTTTGAAGGTTGCAAGTGATCACCAACTGAAGAAAAGCTTTTGCATGGGCTGCATGTACACTCCTCTTTGCTTGGATAGATCAGATCATGGTTGGGATGGTCTGTGTAGAGAAGATGCTCAATCTCCTTCCTTACATGTGAGTTTTCACTGGAATTTGCTCTCTGAAGATGCGTTATCTCTCTAAGATGTGTTCTTTCTCGTCAACTTTCTCCCAATGTTTTCCAACCTTGAGAATAAGGTAGTTTAGGGGTTAAAAGGGGTAAATTGAAGGTCCTGGCTTAACCGGTGATGATGGTTAGGGGTAACCGACGTCGATCAAGGCAAGATTTCCTAGGTTTACTAAACTAGGGAGATCCTCCTGATTTCCTTGGATCTCATGCCGTTATCCCGTGGATTAGACTGAGAGCCTCTTGTGAGCATGTAGGAATGTGGTTAGAGGGAATGTAGGCATTGATTTTTAGGGTTTGGGTAAGTCTTAGTTAGTTATGGCAACTTACTAAGAATAGGTCTTAGGTTGAGTTGGTTTGATGAGGTGTCTAAGTGAAGTGTATGTGTGGATATTATTTAAATAAAATATTCAAATAATAAATATAGTGAGGATAATGCATTAATTTAATTTAATTAATTAAATTAATATTAGTGGGGTGAAGGGGGTCATGGCTAGGTAAATGTAATAAAGGGTGCTTATATGTCGAGGGACCAAAGGGGAGTGTGACCTAATTTTAGTGTCTACATTTTTCCCCTTTTTTTGTGTAGCTTGTATTGGTAAGCGATGCTAACAAAAATAAGATGTGGTTGCCCCATGTGTGGGTGAAGGTGATCCCCTCAAACCAGGAACTGACGAGGGAGCAGGCTGAAGTGGTAAGTGGTTTGATAAAAGGTAAATGTGAGGAAAAGGAAAGTGGGTATAGGGGAAAGGGTGAAAGGTCTACTGAGAAATCTAGGGAATGGGTCAAGGTCAAAGGTAGCAACAGTCAAATACACGCACACGTATAAACTATACAGCATGCTACCGGGTTGAAGAGCAGGCAAACTCTACATCATCTAAGGTCGATAGGTTTATCCAAACAAGGTTGAAGTGAATCCGGTATCCAAGGTATAGGATATGGTCAGAAACACAACGTAGGTTAGGTGTAGGAATGTTTAGGTATGTTCTAGTACACCAAAGGTAGGGTCAGGATAAATGGTCATGTAATAGGCTAGGTAAGGTCATTAGGTCAATCAACACAGGTAACAGTGCCTGCAAGGTATAGCGAACACATGAGGTCAAAGGTCACTAGCGATGGTCCAGGTCCAAATATCTAGGTCACGGCATGGGTAAGGCCAAGGTAGGGGTAAAAGAATAAGAAGTCCCCAAAGGAGGAAAAATGGAGGTAGGAAGTGACGAGGTCAGGAAAGGTAAGGTAATGGGTTGGGTAAAGGTTGGATGGGGTAAAGGAGCAAGGTAAAGGGTGGGGTAAAATGGAAAAGTAAGGGCAATGTGTAGGTGAGGGTGACCGATGGCGGTCATGGATAACCGACGTCGGTATAGGAAAACCGATGACGGTTAGGTAGGCACGCGTGACCGATGCCAATCAATGGTAACCAACGTCGGTTAGGTTGGGTGGGTTATAAAAAAAAAATACATGTTTTTATTATTCATTTGTTATTTGCGAAGTGAAGAAATGACAAAAAAGAGAGAAAAGAGAGAAAAGTGTCCGGAAGAAACGGACAATGAGCTGGTAGTCTGATTTGATGAGGGTTGGGTTGGTGAGTAGCGGGTCCACGAGGATCAGGGTGAGAGAGTTGATTGCTCGGAGGTTGTGAGTAGTTATTATTGGGGATGGCAGAGGTGGGAGAGGGATCGGGTGGATGACTGGCATGCATAGTGGCTAGACGTGCCACCGAGATGGTGGTAACGTGACGAGGTAAGCACCTAACTCTAGATTGGTGATTAGATAGATTAGAGGTTTTGGTATTTGTTATTTTTAGGGTTTTGTGGGTTTTGGGTTTTGTGGGTGGTTAAAAATAAAATGTGGGTATGGGGGAATAATGGGCAAAAAAGAGGGGGAGGGTAGTAAATTGTATAGGTGGGGTGGGTAGGGGTCTGGGGTAGTGTAGGTCATTATAGGTGGGGTAAAAGGGACAGGTGGGAGAGTTTTTTTTTTAAAAAGGGGGTTTGGGAAGTCACGGAATTTTTAGCAGCATGTGATGACCGGTTTGAGTCAAGCTTCGGCATTCGGTTGGGTAGAACCGGTATCGGCCACCAAAGGTGACCGATGCCGACAGTGGTAACCATGGTCAATAAAGATGAACTGGTAGTGGTCACCAAACAGGTGACCGATGCCAATTTAAAGGTGATTGAAGTCAATTAGAATAAACCAGTACTGGTCAGGATTTTAGGCACAAGGGTGAAAAAGTGATGTAGGTTAGGTAGTTGAGATGGGTAGGGTAAAAATAGGGTGGAGGGTAATGATAATTGGTGAATATAGTCATGGTAAATAGGGATTAATGTCGTGTTTGGATTGGATGTAGGGGAGAGCATAGTTACACATGCGGGATAGGGTTCCACCCTCATCGGTGACATTCATGGATTAGCTTAGCGAACCCCTTTGGAGCTACAACACATGGAGACAGTGGGCTTGAGTGGGATTTGGTGCTACCAACATGTTGTTTTGAGTAGCCCAGCTTGATGGTCGCACTTAGTGGTAGATGGGACTCCATGACCAACATGTTCCACCTTCCGACGAGTGAGATGACTATCACCCTTGAGGACGTGTTATGGATTTTACGGTTACCCATATTGGGTGCCCAAGTTTACTCTATCTCTCCGAGAGGCCTCAAAGGAGCTGATTGGGATAGTTTTTGGTGAGGGGACAATGGATGAGATTCCATAGCACTAGTTTGAGCTATGGTGAGATGTACCTAGCCCATCCGATGAGACGAGGCTAGTGGTTCTATTGATGGAGGCAGTGTGCTGCTATGCACTGCCAAATGCAAAGGGTGGATGCACTTTCCCCGATCACTGATGGGGTGCTCCATGATATGATGGTAGAGGAGACCTAGTTTTCTAGGCACCAACATTCTTGGTGTAGCTATACCGAGAGTTGTGGGCATATGGGTGGTTGCACAGGTTTAGCCTGTGTTGTACATTTATACTACACTGTTGGGCCTACGAGAACATAGTCTGTGTTCGACCTATAGGATGCCCCCGAGTAGATGAATTTTCCATGAGATTTGTGTGGGTGAGATATAGGAGATGGGCTGCCAGTTGTAGGAGAGTAGATCGATCGGATAGGCTAACATATAATGTGGCCCATTTTGGTAGTTGTTGGAGGGTTTTTTCCAGAGTGGACATTATCCGGAGGCCATATGTGGGATTCCCTCATATAGGCACACATGCATGAGGAGCTAGATGAGCTCCAGCTAGAGAGGTGGATACATGTGGTCACCGATGGCCGGGAGGATGAGATGATCCCTGATAGACAGGTGTCCAATGGACTTCTTGGGCTTGTACAGGATATTCCTCCATCCTTCCCACAGTATCGGAGAGATGATGTGGAGAGACCTCTACCTCTACCATAGCCTACAGTGCCTACAGGGGAGGAGGAGGAGCTAGTGGATCGGTGGATAGATGATGTCGATGTAGATAGATAGGTATAGTAGTGGTGGGGCTCGAGCCATGAGCCATACCACCAAGACTAGGTTAGCAGCCGACTTAGCTACCATTACAGTGTAAAGAGACACCCTATAGGGGCAAGTAGTGATGTTGATTACCCAGATAGGTATACCATGATAGATACATGGAGGGGTCGAGGCATAGGTAGCAGAGCTACGAGTACAGGTGGCCAATGCAGCCCAGATGGTGAAGGGAGAGGATGGAGGAGATGGAGAGAGATGGAGATGGAGCCTTACTGGCTCAGGTGGCAGGTTTACAAGGCCAGTTGGCCACATCCCAGCATAGATTAGGGCCTTACATGCCCGAGATAGAGCACAGGGCAAGGGGGCACCACCACGAGGCACAAGGAGTTGGTCCCATTCATAGCCAGGTGGCTAGGCAGGCAGGCACAGGCCGAGACCTATGGGACCACCACAGACCATGCCTGTATCTAGGTTACATGGGATGCCCTAGGTGAGGTGAGATATTATCAGGATCAGCTCATGGTAGCCGAGATAGACTTCCTATCCTACGAGAGAGTACAGAGCACAGCAGGCATCCAGTGAGAGGACGAGATCCCACACACATAGTGTGGAGAGCACATGAGGTCAGCGAGCTCCGAGGCCTAATCAGGAGAGGCCACCAACGAATGGGACAGCAGACCAGAGCTAGGTGATGTGCTAGAGGGACACAGGAGACCGAGGGTACATGTGACATAGAGATGGAGGACATCCGGTGAGATGCCTGAGATGTGGTCACCTGATTTTTGATGTATACTAGTGATTTTTGGATATATATATACACTGCATGTCGAAGGTAGTTGTATTTTTTATCACATACCGGCCTGCATGCCAAAGATAGTGAGGATGTATGAGTGATTTTATATATTTTGAGAATATATCGCTGCTGCGTGCAAAGATTTTATGTATTGATTCATTCATTCTTTTTGTATATATGAGACTCGGCTTGTGTGCCGATGACATTTTGTATATATATATATATATATATATATATATCGGCTTTGTTGACATTTTTGAGATGATGGACATGATGAGATAGACATGTATATTGAGATACACATTTATTGATTTGTATGATGAGATTCATGGTATTTCGTGATTTTTTGATGTGTGTATGAGACATTAGTTTATGGCTTGTATTAGATGAGATATGGATTTGTTACTTTAATGTGGTTTGAAATTAGGTGAGTTAGGCATGATGGAGTTAGGTTGGTTTAGGCATGGATCGAGTCAGGTTATAGGCATGGATCGAGTCAAGTTATAGGCATGGATCGAGTCAAGTTGGTTAGGCATGGATTGAGTCAAAGTTATAGGCATGGATGAGTCAAGGTTATAGGCATGGTTAGGTTCGAGTCAGGTTTTATTTGATCGAGTGAAAGTAGGTTTAGTTATGATTCATTATTTTTGCAATGAATGATACTATGGGTCATATGGGAAATGTTGTATAATCTATGCATAGTGATGATAGAGGGATGGTAGGTGTAATAAATGTATCGTTGTGGTAAGCAACTTGTTATGTATGTGGCTTAATTTCTAATTTTTTTAGAAAAGGGGAACTAAGTGAAATGTGATGTAAATGGTGAGTTAGGCATGGTTGATGAATTGTTTTAGGGTAGAGAATGGCCGAGCTAACCTCCAAGGGCCCCATGCCCTCGGAGTGCTACCTACATAGTCCCAGCAAAAAGGGACCTCAAGCCGATGTAGTTCTCCCATGAGCTAGGGAAGAATATGAAAATGAGTTGGTAGGTTTTTGGGCATGTTGTGGGTTTAGGTTTAATAGGTGTGGGTAGATTATAGGTAAAAGGATGTAGGTGAAAGTGATTATGGAGAAATAGGAGGATTACCCCAAAGGTAAGCATCGAGGACCAAGTCATGTATAAGGTAATCAAAATGTAAACAAAGATGGTTAAAACATAAGAGGGGCAATAAAGCCACCTGATTGGGTAGGATCATACCGAGTAGATCATACCTTGGAGGAGGTGAGGAACATAAGACCCTAAAGACATTGCACGATTGACATGTTCTATGATGACGGTAGTCATAGGATCACCAAATGTCTAAATTCCAAGATGTCCCTTGAGGAAATTGAGGAAATGAGAGTGGAAATGGTAAGGTGGGTGAAAGGTAGCTAATTTTATATGTTTTGAGTGACAGGCCCTTGGGAAAGGGTCCTAGGTCACAATGGGCAAGTCCATGACTAAAATTTTTTTTGTTTTGATAGACTGATCGATGTGGGAAGTCTATATGGGATAATGAATATGGTACTCCTTGAGGTCTTCGTGAAGTTGATCGATGCGGGAAGCTTTGGTTTCTCTCATTTTTTTTTTAAAGCTTCACATAGTTGTCCTTTGAGGGAGTAGTCTATTTATAGCAGCAATTTTTAAGAGGAAGATGTCCTTTTGAGGGAGTCATCTTTTATTAGAAGTTTGACTCAAGGAGTTTGGTCCCATGTGAGGTCATTGAAGTCATGGACAAGACCAAAGTGGAGGATAGGACTCTTGTTCAAAAGGAAAGGTGGAACGACCATGGGATCTCATCTAAAGGTAGATGAAAAGTATCCATGAGAATCATGCTATGTGCAGTGTTGTGGTACACATATTCAAGAGAAGATAACAAGTGATGGGTACTCACATGATTCTTGTTTAATCATTAGGGAGGTGTATGGAGTGGATAGTGCTCAAGGGATGATCTGTAAAGAGACAAAGGGTGAGGTAGGACAATGAGTCAACAATATAATGGTCAAAGATGCAATGCGTTAAGGGGCTCAGGTTTGGGTTTACCATCAAGTGAGGATAAATGATAGGCACCTGATCCATAGGTATGAGTTACGATGTATGGTCCAAGCCAATTAGGAGCAAATTTTCCCCATTTACTTTTTTTTGCTTTGGTTACGTGTTGATTTTATTTCAAGACAAGGTCACCAACTTGGAAGGTTCGTTCATGAACACGTTTGTCATAAGCACGTTTGATACGTTGTTGGTAAACTTGAAGGTGATCCAGAGCATTAAGATGACATTCATCTAATAACTCTAGTTTGCTAAGCGGTCTTGACATGAAAGTCATCATCAAGAAGCATGTCATGGAGAGAAATGTAAAGTGAGGGATCTAGACTTTGAGAGGCAAAGAACAACCTCTATACCGTAGACTAGCAAAAGGGTGTGGCCATAGTGGAATTGTGAATACTAGTGCGGTATGCCCATAGGGAAAAAGGAATGTGCGCATATGCCAATCCTTCCCAAAGTATCATCAACCACTTTCATGAGAATTTTTTGAGGGTTTTGTTAGTGGATTTGGCTTAGCCATTGTTTTGTCAGGTAATAAGGTGATGAGAAACTAAGTTGAATGTCGAAGGTGTCACAAATTTTTTGCAATGTTTTGTTTTTGAATTGTTTTCCATTATCAGTGATGAGGCGATGAGGAACACCAAAGTGACAAATGATGTGATGGTTAATGAACTCACATATCTTCTTGGCTTTCATGGAGATGAGTGGTATGGCTTCCACCCATTTTGTGTAGTATTCGGTAGTAGTTATGATCCATTGATGGCATTGGGAAGAATGAGGATTGATTTCTCCGACAAGATCCAAACCCCATTGAGAGAAGGCCAAAGGTCACAAGTGACCTATAAGGCATGAACTGGGTGTATGATGAAGGTTGGAATTTTGTTGACATTTTACACAACGTTTGACATAGTCACAAAAATCATGGTTAAGGGTCGACTAGTAATAGCCTAGGTGAAGAATACGCTTAGCAATAGCAAGGCCACTAAAGTGACCTCCACATATGCCATCATGAACCTCCTTAATGGTATAAGGAATTTCAGAACTTGTGAGGCATCATAAGAGAATACCATCAAAGCCGCATTTATAGAGGAGTCCCCAGAATGACGAAATGAGAGACCTTTTTAAGGAAGGCGCATTGTCCATTACAGGTGAGATCAGGAGGTAAGATGGAGAGAGAAAGGTAGTGAGTACTATTTATACCAAAGGTCACTTGGGTCAGGGGTGTTAGTTCTGAGTGAGTAAACATCATGAGGTAAATAAGAAGGTGAATGGAGGCATTGTATGGTGACAAATATTTTGGAATGGTAGGGGGAAGTGGGTATTTGGGAAGCTAAGCAAACCATGGTATCGAAAATTTTGTTGGTTGAACATGGGATGGTTTAAAGGGTGTAATGATCAAAGGATGGTCAAAAGTATGTCTACATGATGTTTATACTTTTGAAGTATCTCATTATGACATTGGTACATACCATTGACTTGGTTGACAACCAATTGTGAATCACCAAAGATGTGGATTGATTTGACATCTAGGGCATATGCGGCTTAGAGACCTAGTACGAGCGCTTCGTACTCGACAATATTGTTGGTGCATTCAAAGTCTAGTTTGAAAGACAAAGGCATGGGTTCTCCATCCAGAGGAATGAGGATAATACCAGCCCCATCCCCACATGACACTTGGAACCATCGAAGAACAGTGTCATTTGGTAAGGGGTTCATCTAGGGAAAGAGTAGCAATTGAATCATCGGGAAAGTCAAAATTAGAGGGTTGATCCCCAGAAATAGGTGCGTCGGCCAGTTGGTCGGTGATAGCTTGGCCCTTGATGGACTTTTGATGAATGAATTTGAGGTCAAGATCAACTAAAATCATAAGCCATCATGGCATGCTGATTTTGATAAGGTTTGGTGTACATGAAGTGTAAGGGATTGGTGTTGGTCATGACATAGGTTTTGTGGTTAAGTAGGTAATGACGGAGTTTGGTGGCAACGAAAACTAAGGATAAGAAAAGTTTTTGGATGGTTGTATCAGGTTTCATAGTCCAAAAGAGTACGGCTTATGTAATAAACCACCTATTCCCTGTGTTGTTCATCACGATGAGTGAGCATGGCTCCCAAGGAATGATCGGTAGCTGATATGTATAGGTAAAAAGGTTGATCGTCTTTAGGTGGAATGAATATGGTGGTTAGAGAAGGTATTGTTTTAGGGCCTCAAAAGCTTTGTGACAATCATCATCCCATTTAAAGGAGACATCCTTCCTAAGTAGATGATGAAATGGTTGACACCGATCAGATAATTGTGAAATGAAATGGCGAATGGACTGCAATTTACCTTGCAAGCTATGGAGCTAGTGAAGGTTAGTAGGTGGAGGCATTTCAAGGATGGCCTTGACTTTAGCAAGGTCAACTTCTATACCATGGAGGGAAATAATAAATCCTAGGAGCTTTCCTGAGAGAACCGTAAAGATGCACTTTTTAGGTCAAGGCGACACAATATTTAATGAGGTAGTCAAAGATGGTGTTGAGGATGGTGAGGTGCTGGAGAAACGTTTAGATTTGGCCAAGAGATCATCCACGTAATCTTCCAATATGTGATGCATGATATCATGGAAGATGTAAGTCATAGCACGCTGATATGTAGCACCAAATTTTTAAGGCCAAAAGGCATGACTCGATAGCAAAAGGTTCCCCAAGGGGTGATGAATGTGGTCTTGTGTTGATCTTCTGGGAAAGAAAATTTGGTTATAACCCGAGAATCCATCCATGAGTGAGAGCATCTCATGACCAGCGGTGAGGTCAACCAGTTGATCAATACCAAACAAGGAAAGTAATCTTTGGTAGGCTAGGTTGAGGTCACGAAAATTGTGCAAATGTGGAGTCCCCTATTACTTTAGTAACAGGGACAATGTTAGAAATCCAATGAGGATAATCAATGGGTAAGATGAATGAAATGGAAACAAGGTGCTAAAGTTCTTCTTTGACGAGAAGAGCAATGTGAGGGTGCATTTTCCTCATCTTTTGTTTGATAGGTTTGGCATCAGGAATGGTTATGATATTGTGGACCACTATGGTGGGGTCAATACCAGGCATGTCTGTGTAAGACCAAGTGAAAGCATGGTTATGATCTTAGAGAAAAGAAGTGATGGCTTCCTATTTAGCAACATCTAAAGATTGTCCGATCTTTAGGATGTGCGGGTCGTCCTGAGTATGAATGTTGATCTTGATAGTCGATTCATTCAACATGGTTTACGTCTCAGAGGGTAACGACCGATGAATATATGAGTCTTCTGCACCAAGGTAGGTGAGTATGGATTCATCATCCTGACATTGAATGATGTTAATTGTAGGTGTGTCGTCATTGATCATTTTAGGATACAAGAATGGAAGAGTGGAAGGGGCCTCACCTTCGCGTTGATAAGTCAAAGGCCCCAAGGAAATGGTGTTTATGAAAAAAAAGTTAGGGGGATAGATTTAGGATCCATCGACTCGTTGGTGAGGGTGGTGATGAAGGTGGAGTGGTTGAAGGTGGCGATGAAGATGAAGGTGGAGAAGGGCTAGGGTCCTCAATGAGTTCAATGCGGGCTTGTTTGGTAGGAGGTTCAGGAGATGATACCACTACGGGCATTATGTTTTGGGTGGTACATGGAATAAAAGCATGGTGTCCTTGCTCGTAAAAGCCAAAACCAAAACCCTTCCACACAAGTGGTGTGCAAGAAGGTGTGGGCAAAACAGAGATTGGTAAGTGATTGGAAGTCACAGAAAATGGGTGAGTTTGTGATGGTGGTTTAGGTGTGTAAGTGGTAGTATCAAGTCCCCCATAGGTGATACTAGTATGAAGATGAGGATGATCATAAAGGAGGCATTATCCTATACGGATGATCATAGCAAGGGTGTTGGTGAAGGCTTCCATACTCGTCTTTGAGTAAGGAATGTGTGACACTATATAAGCGGTACTCCCAGAGTGAGGTGTTGAAAAACACCTTCCAAGGGGTCATTGGTTGGTATGTAGGTAGCTTGAATGGATGATGTGGAGGAGGTTGATGCTAAGGTGGAGTTAACGGATTGGGAAGCTAATGGGTTATCCATGGAGGTTATAGCAGTAAAGGAATGGAGGAGGTATGTACGGTGAAAGAAGTGGTCAGAGGGTAGGTGGAGGTGTAGGTGAAGTGGTATTGGTTGCAGAGGTAGACGGCTTGACAAGTATGAGCACATCATTAGGTTGGTAAAGCATGTTACATGTTTTGAAAGGTGATGGGTCAGCTGGAATGGTATAAGTGTGTCCTTCATTTTCCAACTTTACACAATGATGTAAAGTGGAAGGAACACAACCCATGACACGGATCTAGGGTCTACCAAGCAACAAGTTATATTAGAATTTCCCTCCAAAACATAAAATACCTGAATGAACAATGCGGGGCCCACGCGAACTTGAGGATGACAGCCTTCTAGTGTGGAGGTGATAGCATTGTTGAATGAACGCAACATGACTGGATGTTTATGCATGTAATTTTCAGGTATGTGCATTTGAGCAAATGCATGGGATGAAATGATGTTAATGCTAGTGCCTCCATCAATCATCACACAAGATACCCGTATGTCATCATTGTGGACGAAGATGAAGAGGGCTGGGTTTGGAGTCATTTTTTGGTGTGGTGAGATCTCTTCCTCGAGAAGCTAAGGAGGCCACTTGGTGAACAAGATGGGGTGAAGATGAATGTGGTAATTTGGTGAGAGAGGCTACATGATGGGGTGTGATAATGGAGGCTACGGGTGTAGGGTCATTGGGTAAAACCTCAATAGATTGAAGAAGAAGATGAGAGCTTGACGATGGGATTCCGAGGTTTGGATGAGGTCATATAAGGACATTTTGAGGGGAGATTGGTGTAATTTTTGAGCATGGTGCGATGTGTGACACCATTATAAATGGGTACATAGGGCTAGGATAATTATTTTAGGTATGGGTGCAGATGGTATGTTGGGTATAGGATTGGTTGGTAGGTTAGTTGCCTTTTCTTTTCCCTTCTGCGCACGTGTAGTGACGTGTATCATGTTGATTTGAGGGGAGTTAGTAAATGGAGAAGGTGTAGGATTAGTGGTATAATGAATGAAGGGAAAAAACCTATTGGAGGAGAAAAGTGTTTTGAGGTGAGTGGGCACAACGACATTGGGGTGGTGGCATGGAAAGTTCTCTAACACGAACCATGTTGATTTCAAATCTTGGGAGTGGCTTTAAGAGTTGTGAGGGTGGAGGTTGTGGTTGTTGGAGTGGGAAGTGTGGGAATGGGTGTTGGTGAAGAAGGATCCTCATAAAAAGAAGTTCGTCGTCATCAAAATTGGTTTCGGTGGACAAATTGGATAAGGACAATTTTCAAGGCCTTGCGATTCTCCACATCATGCCCTGGCACACGATGGTAAGTGAAAATTTTAGTATCATCAAAACCTTTTAGCACAGGTTTGAGGGGGTCGTAAGGTCGAAGTGGTGGTAATGTGATAACAGAGGTCTCGAGGAGGTTGGTTAAATATTGGGCATAAGATCCTACTAGTGGATCACAATGGGAAGTGAACATTAGTTTGAGTGCAAGTATGGTTGATTATCGAGGAACTGTTTTTGGAAGAGGAGGAATAGGTCAAGCTATGGGTTTAGGTGTCGATGTGGTTTTAGGTATTAGTCGTGTTTGTCTGGGTAGGGGTACAATAGATGAATGGGTAGGAGGGTGTGTGGTTGTTTTGACTACCTTATTGTGGGGTAGTGGGGTTTTGTTTTTGGGTTGCACTTTCTTGGGTAAAGGTGATGTGGGTGTATGAGGTCTAGAAGGAAAAGCAGATGGAGGAAGAGGGAGAGTTACCCACTGGGGATAATGGGGGTGCTATGAAGGTAGATGACGTGGGTCGTACTTGAGGTGTGAGGGACAATGACTGAAGTGTAGTGGGTAGTGAAGCAATAGTTGAGGGTATTGGAGGTATTGGTGGTAAAAAGACTACATGTGGGTGTAAGTCATGTTGTGTGCCTGGGTAGGTTAGAGGTTTGTGAGGAAGGAATGGGTTGTTGTGTTATTGGTTTATGGATGGGTGAAGGTTGCTTGACCATGTTGGGCAGCTGAGGTCTTAAGATAGATGGGACAAGTGTGGGTGTGATTGGTGCGGTCGGGGTATGAGGTCGATGAGTTTGTTTCTTTGGTTTGGGTGTTAGAGTAGGTGTGGTATTGACGTTGGAGGATGTAGCTAAATCTAGTTTAATAGGTGGATGAGTAAGGCTAGTGGTCGGGGTGACCCCTAAAGTGGTAATAGGTTTAGTTGAGGCAAATGTTGTAGGTGTGGGTTTAGGTTTAGATGTAGGTTGGGTTATGGGTAAGGGTGTGGTTTGAGCACTAACAGTATCATGGAAGGGGTTACGACAGAGGTGGTTGTATTTGGTTTGATTGGTTGAAATGTGTTTGGGTAGATAGTGGAGGTATTAGTGAGGGATCTCTGCATCTATGTTGAGATGGGGAGTAAGAGGCACCCCCATAGTAAAGCCCTATCCACATAATCTAAATGATCGGCCAAACATGTGAGAACGGCATGTCTATGGGTGGAGTTGGTGAGGACCTAATGGAAATTCTCATAAAATGTGTCTTAGAGATGGGGAATTGGCTAGCTTCAACTTCCGTGGGTAAGAGAGCTAAAAGTAGGTCGGCGGGATTCTGGGTAGCTGATGGAGAATGCTCACCAAGAGGCAAAGGTATCTCAACTGGGTCGATGATAGGTAGAGGAGATGATGGGAGCTCCTCTATAAGTGGAGGAACATATGGGCACGCCTCTATGGGTGGAGGTAATGGGTGCTCCTCTGTGGGTGGAGGAGATAATGGGAGCTCCTCTATGGGTGGAGGAGGTATTGTAGGTAAAGGTTCTCTAAATGGTGAAGCTAGGGGTGAGATGGGCTCAATGGAAGACCCTCCGTTGGTGATGAAGAAGATGAAACCCCTCTATTGGTAAAGGAACAGGGGAGGTTGGTTCCAATGCGGAAGGAGGATTTCAGGCTAGGATCTCCTCTATGGAAGGAATATGGGGTAATTGGGAGGTGACAGGTACCTCGTTAAAGATAGCGTGAACCTCGCGGGTATGGGTATCATGAGTTGATGTCTCACCGGTTTGATTGGATGAAGGGGCATGGTTAGGAAATGGTTTTTTGAAGATTTGTATATTTTGGTTGGGGGTGGTGTTGGGATTATCCACAGTTAACTCACCTTTCTTGAGCATTTCTTGGACAATATTTTTGAAAGTGATGCAGTTGTCATCACTATGACCCTTTACTCAATGATAGTTATAGAAATCATGTTCTTTATACCATGTGGGCATGGGGCGAGTAGGGTCAAAACCAATGTGTGGTTTTATAGGTGGAAGGGTGATGGCTCTGGATTTGATAAGCTTTTCTAAGACAAAGAAGAGTAAGGTTCCCCAATTGGGGTATATTTTTGCTTCTCATCTGAATTGAAAAGTCTGGACAAGTGAGAGATTAGATGAGGGTGTAGCTTGATTTGATGGATGAGTTGGGTTGGCCTTGAGTACCACATTGCATTAGCGATGCCCTTAAATTTTGAATAATTGGTTTGTGGTTTGGAAGAAGAAGAGGTATCATTCAATTTGAATGCCAATTCTTATTGCGTAATTGGATTTTCTTCTCTTTGATGGCCCGAATCTCTAACTTTCATGCCATAGTGAATGCTTCATCAAATTTTCATAAGGTTTGGGACCTGTAAGGTTAGTGAAATATGTCTAGCGCAATCTTGTGTGAAGAGCTTGATGAGTTCAGTTTGTGGCAGTTGGAAGGTAAGTTGATTGATCAGGCTACACCAGTGAGTGACAAAATATGCAATAGATTCATCCTCATACTGACGTGTGGAATATAGATCGGTCATGGTAACCTTCTTGACAATATTGATAGAGAAATGATCTAAGAAGGCTTGGGATACCGATTGAATGAGAATATAGAGTTTTAGGTAACCCATTATACCAATCTAATGCAAGTCAATGAGGGACATGGGAAAGGTTCTCAAAAGCAAGGCATCATCATGAGCAATCAGATAACATGTGTTTAAACGACCACAAATTCTGATGTGGGTCTTCTTTGTTATTGAAATGATTGAATTTAGGCATTTCCCAATGCACATGGTATGAATGGATAGGAATGGATGGGTGAATAGGCTCATTGTAAATCTCGTCATAGGTGAGAGTGTTTTGGGAGCTGAAAACTAATTCCTCCAATGTTCCGCAGATCTTGTCCAACATCAATTTAATAGGTCGTTGGTGAGTTGTGATGATTGGATGCCTCCTATAGCATGAGAAGGTTGGTTTTGGGCATATAACAGGGGTGGCACTCCAGTGTATGGGGCTACCATGTAGGGTGGTGGAGAAGAAGGTAGTGAAACATGGGGTACATACCCGGAATGAATAATGGATGAAACAGAGGTTGTTGGTAATATGTATATGGGGGTGGAAGGGTCGTGGTAACCCTAGTGGCAATAGGGGCTAATGATTTTGGAATGGAAAGAACCACGTTCTGAAATGGGGTAGGGGTCACCGACACTCGAGGTGGGAATGATACATGTAGTGTGTGAGACATTAGGGCGGATGAGGTTGTGTTTGGGGTAGTCATGAGGGTACGGTGGATGTAATGGGGGCCACGGAGGTAACAGATGCAATCAGTACCCTAGTAGGTATAGGACCTAACTACGAAACGACTGGGGGTAAGGTGGATGGTGATA